>LQNK01002433.1:56461-79509 GCA_001586405.1 Phoebis sennae | reverse complement strand
ATCACCATAAAAAAGCTTCATTCTCATTGGCTTTATTGACCATATAACATTATGCTATTGGAACGAACTGCTAAAAAATATTCAATAAATAAAACATACGGAACCAACCAATGTCTAATATTAATCGTTCTTTCTAACTAGGTATTTCACACAACCTTTTAGTTTAATTACCAAGCCAGTAGGAGCCGGAGCGAAAGTTAAGAAAAAAATAAAAACACCCTAAAGATTTATGTCAATGAAAACCGAAAACCGACGGAATTGCACAAAACTCCGGGGTAAATTATATGTATGTGAGTTCGAAAGTTGTGAAAGTTGAATAGTTTTGTTGAGTTTCCGATAAAGTATGTTTGTAGTTTCCAATAAATGTTTTTAATTCGACAATTTGTATTTTTTTAATCTCTATTTCAGATTAAATTTATCTCATAATTTAATAGTATTTTTGACTACAGATTGTTTAGGTTTTTGTTTAAATTTTGTTATTTTTAATTTCAGATTTTTTTTTCAGTTCTATGTTGCTCTATCAGTGCTGTGCACGCCTTACAAAATTATATCATCTAGACTATTTTTTTCCTAATAATGTTAATTATATAAGTATTGTTGAAATCAGTTGTGCGTCTATTTAATAAATAAATAAATAAAGACCTTGATCGACCTCAAATAAATCTCTAAGACTCAAATAAATTTATATTTGGTAGGTGTATTCATGCTTTTTAAATTTAACTTAATTATACTTTAAAAAAATATTTTCTAATTATTATATCCTTATGGTAAAATGTAGAAACACAAATAATAATTTGTAAAAATAATCAGTTAATAAACCATTGAGACCAACAATTTACATAAAAAGTAGAAATTGCGATATAATAACAGACATACAACTGCGAGTATCGTCTAATAAAAGGACATCTGCATTCAGACCTCTAACGAACCTTTCTTGGTCACCGCGTCCATAATGAGGCGCTTGTGAACAACCCTGTATACGCACACATGTAAACTCATATGTTATTAATGAGAATAATTGTTGCGTATTGTGTTCGTTCTATTTTTGAATTTTTTTTTTTTATATTTATTCATCATCGCTTATATTCAGGGAGTTTGAACCTTGTACAGATAAGGACATACGATGAACTCATATGTTCTTAATGCGAACGATTATTATTACGTATTGGGATAGTTACATTTTTTATGTTTTGGCCATCGCGTATGTCGGGAAGTTTGGAGCATGCTGTATAAAGCAAATACATCCAATGTCATTTGTTAAATGAGAATATTATTATATTGTTGCGATAGTTTTATTTTTGAATTTGTTTTGAATTTTTTTTTCGCCAACCACGTGTGAACCACGCTGTATAGCACACATATGCATACTTATATTTTATAACTGAGAATAATGTTTGCGTATTATGCTAGTTCTATTTTTGAACATGTTTTTTTTTAAGATCCGGCGCAAGATATGTGACATTGGGATTGCAGATGTTGCCAGTGTCACTTGTTAACAGAACGATGTGTTTTATAATAAACGACTATTACAAATTATCTTAATGTTACTTTAAACTCTTTGTTTACAAGTCAAAACACAACAGTAAATTATATCTTTTTTTATCAATTTTATTTTGATTGTTATTTATCTCGAAGCTACATCCAATATTTACGATCGCGACGTCAAAATAAAAATGGCGTTTCGCGCGCATTTCGCAATCTGACAAATGTCTTCAGCATGACTTACAGCGCGGTCCGCTGCGCAGTTGACACTAAAAATTTATCCCCAGCGCAAAGTACACAAGAATACAATATCAATATACAATTTCACAATCTGTACCACGCAAATCTTACCTGTATTATCTGGCAATAAAAGCGCTTGTGTTTGCAACAAATGTAAATAAGTATTGTGATTCAAAATTGCCGTATTGAATTTTAACAGCGTGGAGCGAATAAAACCGTCAGCCTGTCAAAATATTTAATGACAGGAACATGCACTCCGACGCCATGTTTGTTTATGCGAACGGTCAAGGAACGGGTTGGCTACGCTTGCCCACTTACAGTTTTATTTTTATTGCCGTATAAAACAATACTGCATCTATATTTGTGTGGTTTGGGGTTCATAAAGAAAGTTATGTTTAGTCATATTCCTGTTTATTATGAATGTTATAAAGTATTCTTCTTATAATCGTTTATAGCTTTGAAGTTAAAATTTGAATTAGGTATTTTTAACTAAGATTTTTCTAGGTAGGTATTTTTAACAAAATTTTATCTGTAACAAGAACTATGCGTGTTACGATTCACAAAGAGGTGGATCAAGTTTATAATATTTTTAGAGTTATTTTTTGTTTGAAGGCGCTAATCTCAGGAATCCTTGGTCGAAGTTGAAAAAAAAATTGTTGTGGATGAGTAGATATACCATAAATCGACTAAGGCAAAATTTTATAATGCTATGAGAGCGAATCCGTGCGGCACAACTAGTTTCAGTATACGTAATATACGCGTACTACTAGAGGAAATTCTTATTTTTTATATACATATACTTGATAGACTGTATTGTTATTTCTTGATGAACATACATTTAAAAAAAATATACAATTTAAGTCTTTTTCACACTATTTCCAGATTTATTGAAAAAACTTTATTTAAATTAACATCGGTTTCGAAAAATTATCATCAGTTAGTTACATGCAATACTTTAATTCTATATTTTTTGAAATTCCATAAGTATTTTATTACATACCTCAACAAAAATATTTATTTAATCAAATAGCTATTATTAGTTTATTAATCACTCGCAATTACCAAGACAGACAAGTTTACATTTAGTATGCACGTCTCACATTATACGATCATAGTTCTGGGAATAGCTGTGCAAAAAACTGACAGCTCATTAATAAAATCTTGTAATAAAAAGTGTTTGTTTGTATTGGCGTACCTATTATAAACGATTACGATTTGAAACAAAAAAGAAGATACATTTTAATGAGTATGTCTATTTTAATGTGTGCATATATTTATAAAACACTAAGTATTTCAGGTTATATGTTCATTCAACTAAGTAAATGTCTTTGAGGAAGTGACAAATATCCTAACTAATTAACTTTTATATTTTTACTAGTTTTTACCCGCGGCCTCGCCTCGCTTCTACGTAATTCCACAGGAACACATTTTTTCGGGAGACAAGGTAGCCTATGTCCTTCTTACGACTACATATACATTTTATACAACATTTCAAGATCGGTTTAGTTATATATATAGTATATATCGGTTAGCTTAAGACATACAAACAAAAATATAATTTTAGGTGGGATTATCTTTATTTGGATTTAATCCTTATTTAACAAACGTTCTCAATCCATAGATAGCATTTTCTGGGGTTGGTTTAACACGAGTACTTTCATGTTATTTAACCCAATGTGCTGGAAATATCGAGTTAAATAATAATGTAAAATAATGTATAATAAACCGCGTTAAACCTTTAAAAAGTATTTTTAATTTAACACAGATAACAATTTGTATTTTCAACGTATTCCACATGCTATTTACATATTTGAAATTGGAACAAAACCACATGTCCGCCCAAAATGAAGCCACGTGCATCATTGTCTCACAGTAAATCTGTCAAAGTCAACAATTAGACAGCCCGCGGAACAAATCTTCCCGCGTAAACTTGTCATCGACCACAGATAAGAAAGGATTGTTTTTTAAACGTGTCATGAAACGCATAATTTTAGTTGCGAAGTTTGGAGACGGGCGACTTTAAGTATATTAAAACGTGTTTTTATAGTAACACAAACCAAGGAGTTTTATTGTTAAGGGGCTGTCTATTTTTAATGACTTTTCCCCCTTTCACCCTTGGTGATACATGGTTTAGCTTAAGACTTCCCACACATCCGAATCCAGTTGGAAATTAGACATTTTAGATTACCTTTTTGTTGGAATTTTGTATCAATTATAGATATCCGATCGGATGTACATTCATGAATATCAGAAATTGTCACAAATACTGTCAGTGTTTCTGAGGAAGATGACCTTTCATGGCATTTTTCCAAAGAACAAAAGCTTGTGGCGTCACGTGACGTCACAATTCCTAAATCGCGGTGTTGAAACGTTTTCGCCGCTACTTGTATATACTACTCTAAACATCAATCCTTGGTTTAACGGCCTGTTAATCCTGTGAGGATCCTCCCTTTTTGCTAGAGGAATAATACCATTCTCCACAAGCTTATGGTTTGACCAAAGAGACGTATGTAATTAGTCGTAATAAAACAGAAACATCACAAACACGATATTGTAACATAAATTTAGCACTTATATCGTAAATTATGGTAATCATAAATACAGTTTTATTGCATTATAAAGTATCTCCATTAAGATTATGGACGTAATTGTGTCTATGCCCTTTCATTTAATCAAAGGAGACATCTGCATAATATCTACAATAATGTAATGCTGAAGTTTGTTTGTTTGTTTGCTAATCTCGGGAATGCAGCTAGTGTATTATGAACTACTAGTCATATCCCGCGGTTTATCCCACGTAGTAGCGTATTGTTAGATCGCCTGCTTCATTAACATGCCTATTACATTGAGAATAATTGTCAAATTACTCTACTTCCTACTAATATCATAAATGTGGACGTTTTGATATTTGAGTGTCAACTGTCAACACACCACAGCTACTGAATCGATTTTAATAAAATTTCGTAAAGAGATTGACTATTATTAGCTGGATTAGCTTTTATCCTATAAAAATGTACAATTGCCCTAGGTTGAACAAAATATATTAGAATAAAATTATGAATTTAACGCGAGCGAATTGAGTTTTTGAATGAAATTTTTTTTTGTGATAAATGGAAAGATTATGCATAAGTTTTATAGCAAAACTATTTTTATTTTATTTTTTTTCGCAGTAATTCAAAAGTTATTTCAAAATGAAAATTAATTTTTGAATTGGGTGCCGAAGACATGTCGACAGCTCCCGAATAAATCCGAGCGCGTGTGACGTCATAATGTTAATTTTCACTCATTGCAGTTGATAGTTGATATAGACATAACATGGTGTTTTGATTTATTTAATTCTGTTGTCATTGTTCAATATCGAAATTTATTTTCAAAATGTCAAATCTGAAAGTTATCGTTCCTGTTTTATACCATTGTGTACGAACACTACAAAAACAACTCCTGACAATATGTTTTTAAATATTCCCCGTTGTTAAGATCATTTCGATGTTAATACCATTGTCAATAATTTATTATTGATTTAAGTATATAATCTAAATAAGTAGAATTCAGTTCATAACCTTCAAAATTATAGCATTAAAAAAAATATTGATAATTTTGAGTGCTTAAATAATAACATCTTGTTTCTTTATCTAATGATGGAGATCAAATTTCGTTTCAGGTTATGTATTTGATAAATGTTTTAAATTTATGTTATAGTAATTTTTCTGTTGTTATAATAACATTTAAATAATTCATATGGTTTCTGTTTTTTTCCTATATGGTTAAATTTGTTTTTATTATACAACAATGGAAGGTAAAGCAAAAATTAAAATTGATGTAGTGCCAAGTTTGACTGTCAACCTAATCGTAAAAGACAAAGTACTACAACAGTTCTTAGACCAGCTGCGGATAAAAAGAGAAAACAACAAATCATTTATATCATCTTACCTTGATGCCTTGGCACCTCGATCTTCAACAGAATTAAATCAAACGTCATTTTTAAAATGCTTATTAATATATCAACATCAGGGATATTATCAGACTTTGCCTTTATAAATCCTTTATCGAACATAGTTAATCGGAATTAACTAACAACTTATTTTTTAACAATAAAATTTCAGTATGATTATCTAGTCACCTGTAATAGCCCTTAACGTTGTACTGCAGTTATTATACAGATATAACAATATGACGTCACAACTACGGCGGCCCATCGTGGCGCGTTTTGTAGTCACGTGACTTTTTTGAAATTTTATAAATTTTTAATTCTCTATAAATAATTGAAAAAAAAATTTTTTTTACTTTTTGAATTCGATATCAATATTAATAATAATAAAGCGTTCAAATATATAAAAATAATCATTAATTATTTTTTTTTCAAATTCCCAATTGACAGTCGTAAGCTAGTAATACTATAGTTATGTAAGTCGATCTGCTTCTTTGAATTATTTCAAACAAAAAATACATTTATAGTGTTTGAAGATTGTATTTCTGATAAGATAATAGACAAAAAGTGAACAAGTATAACGCGTAGCAAAAAAAATATGAATTATAATGATTGATTATTTGCTCTTATGATTTCGGTTATTGGAGTTTGTGTTAATTGGTTTGGTAATCAATTTATGCAATTGTAACATATATTTATGAATATATTTAATACGTTACGTTTAAAAATAATGATCTCAGCATTCGTGGTTCTTGTTAAATTAATTTATGTTTTGTTCAGATTTAGTTTTACTAGATTCGTACAAATTTTATGTGTGTGATTTGATTAGAAAATAACTGAAAAATATAATTATTTACCCAAAGTGTGTAAAGTATACCCACCTACAACGGAAAAAACTAAGAATATTCATAAAGAAATAAATAACTTATTTCTTAACAATTTGGCACAAATAATAACATAGTTGCGAATAAGATACGAGGGTTAGTGGTCACCAGGCCGTTCGCGGGGTACCTTATCTAATAATTGACATAATAACGACATTTGTATCAATGAGGTTAGTATTAATTGAATCTACTTGCATTTATCTTGCGAAATACACTTTACGCAAATGAGCAAACATAGAAGATCCTCGGTAGAGACAGCCTTCCAAATCGGTAGTAAATAAAAAATATTAATAAGTGGAGGAGTTTCGAAGGAGGTGAATTTGGAAAATGAACATTTTGACTTTGACTTTGACACAAATGTATCCTCTTTATAATATTAAGATAGATGTTTCTTTCTGCTGATTATAAGGGTGTAATATTTATATCTTAAATCTGTTTTTTGTTAACTACATACTTAAAAGTTATCCGTATTCTTTGTTCCAGGTTTCCCGCAGGAACACTTGCTAGTCCAAGTTCGGCAGTAGAAATTATGCAAAATTAGGAAAATCGTGGAGTGCCGTAAGAAACAATGTAACGCCGAGCTTTCATTATTGTGTACTTTGCGAATTTGTTCCCGAACTCCAGAGTGTTAGCACTTTGTTTTTATTTACGGTGGATACTTTTGGAACATTTTCTTTAACGTTTTAATATGAAAGTTTGCGCGGATATTCATTATTCGATTTTTTATTATATAAAATTCATAAAACGTAACCTACTGATGTGTACAGATAATTGAGATTACAAACCGATGTTTCAACCACTTCACAATAAGAATGGGCCAAGCTCGCACCGGTGTAATTACCCCAGTAGACGACCAGCGTGAAGCAGTATTGCACTGTGTTTCGTATGGTAAGTGGGGTATTCACATTCCATTCCTTTCGCATCATGTTCTACTCCTCTCCCAATTTTCCGTTATCACCTGCCCTACCTTCAAGCTGGCAAGACATCTGCGCCACTCTGATGTTGTAGATATGCATGGGCTGCGGTCAATCCCTTAATATCAGGTGAACGCTACGCTTGTTTGATTTAGCATAAAAAAGAACATTATGTTGAGATGATGAATAAAAGTAAAATATTATAGTATTTGAGATGGTGCCTATTCGACCAAATCATATACATTGACGATATTAAGAACATATTTCGTAATGGATTATATTATAATACAATGCATTTTTATGATATATATTTGTATTTTTAATTGTTTTATTGGTGTTTTGATAATAGTTACGTTCAGTAATTTTTCTGACTTTAAAACATATAAAGTACACAATATAATTTTAAATATAAAAAATAAATGGAACCAGTATAAATACCCCCTTATCCACTGTTTGCTTGCGTATTGTTTTAGCAAATGGAGTGAACACACACGGATTAACAGAGAGCGTGAACTTCTCATTAACACGTACGTACACGGGTTCACTAGCATGTGCCCGCGGTTGCGGTTCGTTTTCACCAAACATTTCTTGATTTTAAAAGCTTAAACACATTCAAATTAATTTATTGTCACCAAATAGAATAATAACAATGTATATTTAACCCAGACACCTAACGTAGCATTAGCTGTATTTCAGGGGCCTGCGTTTTACAAAAACAAAATGCACAAAAATAGCCATTCAATTATATAATTATTAATTACAATGAAAAAACAACAGTTTTCCTTTTTAATAAGAAAATACACCGTTTAAACAATTATTTCTTTTGCTACTGACATTAAAAGGAAGAAACTTTTTTGTAATAATTGTATTTGTCAATTGTTGATGTTGGCAATTTCTTTTAGGTTTTCCGTCCTTAAATGATGCATCCATTTGATGTGTTACTAAATACATATAATATGTATTTTTATTCCCTCCACATTTTTGTAGCATTTTCTATAGATTACCAGCAAAATCCTTTCTTTCTCCCCTCTCAAATATCCTATATACGTGGTTTTAGTGCGTTACTTCTATCACCCACCATATTCTTGTGTAGCGTATGTTATTTAGTATTTTAGTGGCAGGCACGAACATCACGTAGGAATTAGTATAAATATAGATAAGATAATTTCTTTATCCATAGGACAGATTCGTTTCATTACACACACAAAGAAAAATGTACACAAAATAGACGTTACACAAAATTAAATTCCAAGTGGGTATTGTGTTCTATGAAAAGGTCCTAGTCCAATTGACCAAGATGCTGGTATTCTGCTAGCTATATATAATCTGCTTCTATATTTATAAGAGCAGATATAAGAGAGTTACAAAAAAGTTGTGTATTAACGTAAGACAGTGTATCATTGGAACCTACCCCACCAACGCTGGATAGCAACCCTTATAGCCTTACATCTCTGGACTTGTCTTTTTCTCTCATCAATCCTTCTTTTCTCTCATTATCTTCATCTAGAAGATTGGTAGCGTATTCCTAAATAGATGACCTATCATCCGGTGATCCACTATCTCTGCTCACTACCATATGAAAAAGGAACAGTTAAATATAGTAGGATAAATATGTAAATGAAGTGTTGAATAAATAACAACTGTGAACCAAACAATGATAACTGCGAGTGCTTCTCGGCTGTAATGAAAGAGCAAACACCACAAAATGGCGGACGAGGAAACAATGACCTCGTTGTTCTTTGCTCTTCGTGGGTAAGCGAGGTAATGTGCGGATGCGATTTGGATGGGTAACTCTCGTTGTATCCTGAGTAGTAGTAAAATTAGAAAAAACAATTATATATTTTTTTATGTTATAGCAGGCAAGCGGGACATGGCCGTATACACACGTATTGTATTCCGCCGTTACACATGACAGTAGTTGTAAATATGACAGTAGTTCAAGATATGAGAGGCGCCAGACCTACGTTATTTTAGCAAAGTTCGAATTTAGGATTATTATTCTATTATGTACTAAAAACTAGTTAAGAAGGTATGAGTACTCGTTCATAGTCCCATGAACCAATTCCTATATTATTTCTTACGGTTGCCAACAAGGAACTTAGGAAAAATATGTATAGAGGTGATATCTTCATTATACTTGTTCTGTTCCATTGTAGTATACCATATTGTGTCATAGTGTGTCTTAAAGGATCCTTGGAGCCTACGCTCTTTATGTTGTAACCGCCTTCAATTGCTAATATTAATTGAATTGATAGATCACGTCAAGGCAGTAACGAGATAGCATTACCCAAACAGGGGGCATCGCAAAGTGCCTCCGTGCTGACTTATCATATTTCTACGACGTACGAGGGTAGGGCTGTCAGACACACTGTGTTAAGACAATATTTGGCTATGTGACATGTACTTAGGGATATTGTAGCTTTGGATTACTGAAAAAATATTGCGATTGACCTTCTACAACAATATTAAAATTTTACACAAAATGCATATGGAGAAAAAGGAAACTTTAGTTTCAGCATACCTTGTTCTTTCCTTTTTTGGTAGTCAATATAGGATACAGGATTTTATAGAACCAGTAAATTTAAGTTAATGTATCCAAAAGGATAAAAAACCCCGTTAAAAATTAAATATCTTAATTAAAATTAAAAAGAAAAAGTAATTAAACACAAAAAGAAGTATCAATAAATCATTATTTATAAGACTTCGTACCTATATCTTGCAAAATTCATAAAATATTCCTGATCATTATTTTAGATAAGCAATTATAAACTTATTCAACAAAGGCGATCGTATAAATAATCACAAAAATAAAGGATAAACCAGCCCTGTCTGTAACACGAGTTACATTGAATGTAAACACGCGAGTTCATACTAACGCGAAGTGACAGCGTTTGCGCAGCTGCCGGTCAAATCTATACCACCATCACATAGTATAAAACAAAGTCGCTTTTATGTCCCTATGTCCCTTTGTATGCTTGTATCTTTAAAACTACGCAACGGATTTTGATGCGATTTTTATAGATAGAGTTATTCAAGAGGAAGGTTTATATGTATGATAACAACCAAATAGTGAAGAAATACTGTTGTTTTTGAGGTTTCTGATGGGATGTCGTTAATTATCAATTTTTTCCTCGTACATTGCAAACGCAGGCTAAACCCTGATTTTTCAAAATAATGTACTAAATAGTATATATCAGCATTGCACCCATGCGAAGTCGGGGCGGCTCGCTAGTTTTAAATATATTGTGCTTATGCAGGCCATACACAAAAGGGTTGACATGATGGTTTTAACCTCACATGCATAACCGTGCATTAAAAATAGTGCAGTGCGTTATTTACAAAGAAAAAAACAACTAAGTGTCTTCGTAATAGAGACAATAAGGAAGCTGTTAATGGACACATTCTTAATTAGATTTACATTAGTTAATTTAAGTTAAATTAAAATTACTTTTTAGTTTTATACACTAGGCTAGATTGTGATCAAAAAGAATACTTTTATGTGTATTAAGAAATACAGTAAGATAATCTGATTCAAGAGTTGTTAGTTAAGACCGATTTTTATGTTTTTTTTTTATATTTTTCTCGTTGAATTGACCTTGAAAACTGACTTGAAAATATACCCTGTATATTAATTACATTATTTAATGTACCTTTGCTACAAACCACCGTTATATACGTAAGTGGATTGTGTTGTATTTAAACTCGTTATATAAATAATGAAATACAGGCCTTAAACGTAAATACATTAAGGCATTGTAGCAGCCCACACTGGCACAATGGGCGGTGGTATGCAAATTATTAATTTAATAAACGGCCGCTTCCTACACACCTCCGTGTTCAATGTATTGAGTTCATTGTAATGTTCGACGACGTGTCGAAATATTGCGAAAATTGTATGAAGCTGTCTTGTTTTGAATTAAAGAAAAAAAATATTACATTGCAATCGCAATCACAAAGAGAAGTTTACTGGTGCAATCTGGGTCTTAACATAAAGACAGAAAGACC
This sequence comes from Phoebis sennae, assembly GCA_001586405.1. Lineage (NCBI taxonomy): Eukaryota > Metazoa > Arthropoda > Insecta > Lepidoptera > Pieridae > Phoebis > Phoebis sennae. The sequence goes on along the minus strand of LQNK01002433.1, from coordinate 68,056 downwards.
GACAGATATCGATGATGGTGGCCAATATGCTCGCACTGGAGAAGTTATTACCACAGAAAATCGTCGTGAAACAGTATTGTATTGTGTTTACTGTTTCGTTAGTAAGTACGTGGGGGCATTTGCGACGATTATGAACAATACTTGAGGTATATGAATGGCCGAGATAAAGAAAGAAAAGTGAATACTTCATTGCTGGTCTCAAGAGACAAGCGAAGTAATAAATAGGACGCAAGTGAGACGATCAAAACTTACTTAATGTGGAAGTTAATATTAGAAGTTAACATTAGAACTTCTAAACTTGACTACTCACATCAAGCGGATGTAAAGACATAATATAAGTATCATTAGTAGGTATTACCAAACAAATCAATATTTTCCACACATTACTTAGTTTCAATATGATCGTTAATCGACAGAAAACAATGGAAGATAAAACTAAATAAAGGATTTTAGCTCATATATTCCGCTAACGTACGCCTCAAGCAAATTTGGCTTCTGAATACAAAATCCGATTAAATCATGACTTAGGTATTCACAAATTCAACGTTTAGGGTTCCTCTTGGAAGAATGCCTACATCCTGTTAGGTGTTATCTATACTTAAGAATCATTTATTTACATAAAAAAGTACCACAATTAATAATTTGTAGTTTTATAACAATATTTAAAAAGTTCTTGTAGTACACAATAATTTCATTAATTACATTGGTCTCTTTCGCACAGCACCAACGATTTCTTAATTTAATATAGTTTAATAAACGTACAAAAAGGCACTAAACTTTTTAAATTTGTCAATGTCAAACTTTAATGAAAATATTGTTTATCTCCCGTTAGCTAGGATGTTTATTCTATGACGGTGTAGGAATATACACTATAAATGTGTTTTGTAATTTTTTTAGTATGCATTTCATTACATTCGCACTTTTGTAACTTTGTTTTTATTTACAATACAAAAATTAAACCCTACAATTTAATTATTAATCTCGTACATCGAACTTCAAGAAGAACTTTAAGAAAGTTTCAAACAAATATCTTGCGGAATCCGTCACACATGTTATCGACACATTTTTATCGATGTCGATGAATTCCCCTCACGTACGCGTTTATCGATAAGTCCCACGATTGATTCCGTTTTAAATGTCCTTGCTCGCAGTGACTTGAATAATGTGGCTCATGAATTTTTAACGTTATGGACGTTAACATGGGTAATAAAGAGGTAAATTTATTTAATGCAGGATAACAAAGTCTTTAAAATTATTTTGGAATTACTCAAATAAAATGTTGAAATCACTGGTTTAATGATTTCTTTAAATATTGAAAAATTATCAAAGTAAAAGTACTTATGTAAACGTAGGAATATGAAATTAAAACTTTCTTACTTTCTTTCTTAGTAAGGACATGTGTGAAGATTACGTGAGGCATAAAAAATGCACTTACAATAAGTAATAAGTATTCTTGGACAATTAACACAAAGCCATCTAGTCCCAAAACTAAGCAAAGCTTGTACTATGGAAACTAGATAACTGATAGACATACGTAAACATATTTTTTGTTTATACATACATACTATAGAAAGATAAACACCCATACAGTAGAAAATTACAATGTTCATCACATTATAATTTTCCTCGTGGGGATCGAACCCGCACTCTGCCGCAATAGACTATTGCCACATCCACTGAGCCAATCGGGTCGTAAAGGTTTAAATTGGTGACAGCAATCCTTAGCTTTAATTGTACAAGTCATCGTTAAGATGCTGTTCGATTGACAATCAGAGATGTCTAGCATGAGGGGTTCACTTCAAATGCCACTAAATGGTCACCAATTAAGAGACTGACCGCGCCTTGCGTAGCTTAACTCTTCAATCAAATGTCGAGTACAACCCTCGTCTTCTAAATCATGAAATAGGAAATATAAAACAGCAGTTATCAGTAAAGGTAAGGAACTTGAGAGAAATTTTGTCTTAAAAACATTATCATTATATGAACCTTCCTACCTTCTTGAATTAAAATTCTATTAAATTTTAAATTTTATAATTTTATTCATAACTGTCGGCCTATACCGAATAAACAAGTAGTTAGTATAAACAGTTATCGTTAAACAATTTCTATTAATTGCAACTATTTTAAAGAAAAATTGATTTAAAAGAATTGCTTTCTGAACTATGAATGAATAAAAAACCTCATATATAACAATTTAAAAGCGCATTGAAGGAGATCCATTTGGAAACAAAAATCTAAAATTTGAGTAAACTTTCTTTAAAATGTTTACATCAATGTATGATTTAAAAAATATTCTACAAAAATAAATAAGCAAAATAAAGCTTAATGTAGCAGAATTGCTCGGCTTTGTTCTAAGGCAACTTTAATTGCATAAGCATGAGCGGTACAAGGCCGCAGTGTTCGCCCACACCGGCGCCCGCGCACCTCGACGGCCACAGATTATTTACACAGACCCTTAATGTTTACTACAGAATATTTCTTTTAATGCCAAGCAGGCATACGACGTATGATGGAAGGGCATCAACGTCGATATCATTTGAATGTTAGAGGTATCACGAATGTGTCACCAGCCTTTAAGATCTTCTATGTCTTCTATGTATATATATGCAGCTACAATTGGGCCAATCTCGCACCGCTGTAAGTACCCCAAAAGAAGGTCGGCATGATGCACTATGTTTCGTACGGTGAGCGGGAGATCAGAGGCCTGTAATCCCATCCCATTCTTCTCTCATCCTGTTCTACTCCTCTCCCAACTTCCCATCATTAATCTTCTCCTTTTTTTAAGCCGGCAAGACTGCGACACTCTGATTTTGAAGATGCTCATGGGCTGCGGTCAGTCATTAAACATCAGGTGAACCGCATGCTCCACTTGCTGGCTGTAGCAAAAATAAAAGTCAGTGGCGTTGCGATTCTTTAGAGGTTGTAGTGTACTGTTGAAGTGGTACAAATTTGAAATATGCATTCTTTATATGTTCAACTTCGACATAAAACATTGGTTTTAAATTAACCCACAATTTTCGTCTCACATCTCAGACCTGAAAAGACCGTGGGGATTACTACCTACTTACCAAATAGATTCACCAATAATTGAGAGCTACAAAATACTAAGAAAAATTAAAAAATCGAAACTTTGAAAGCAGTCTAATTAGCAACTTACTCTTTGATCGGCATTACTGGATAGATAAGTACCAATTAAAACGATCAAAACACATGTCAGTTTGGATTAAAGTACGCAATAATTAGCCCGGCTTTTGTTCTGGTGACTAGTAGTCATAGATCGATGTTGCACAGACTATACTAGCTGTGCATTCTGGTTTCACTTGTGTATATTAGCTTATTTTTGGATACGTAAGAGCATTATCGCATTGCTCATGAAATTGCTTATACAATTAGTAATAATGAAATGAAAAAATGTAATTTCGAAGACAAGCATAGTATTAGTGTTGAGTGCTTGTTTTATATTATGCTGAGAGATGATTTTCACGTTATAAAAGAAAATTATTATAATGTAAAGGAATCATTACGCAATAACTAGGTTCGTACTGTTGATTAGTGGCATAGATCGATATTACACAGACAATAGACATATGGAGAGGCTGTTTTGAGTTCCGCTAATAAAAACGTATAAGTATAAAAGCTTATATTAAGAATGTTAATACAGTAGTAAAATTAAGTTAAATTATTATTACTTGTTAGAGTTATACACTAGACTAGATTGGAATTGAAAAGGATACTGTTATCTTGAAGTAAAAAAAAGACAGACAGAAGCCATTAATTAAAACTTGAGAACGACTGTACCGATTTGACTAATTTTAGCCTTGAAATATTCGTCAATTTAGTCCGTTATTAAGTTATGAAGAAATTGTGATTAGAAAGGTAAAATCGACATTTGTATTGATACAATCAATCAATCGACCATACAAATAGTTCGAAGACGTGCCAAATACGTTACAATCAAAAATGGCGGTATCATAAGTGACAGATTCTGCCAATGTCAAGTAAATGTCGGATTATTGAGCTGATTATATAATTATTTCATACATACATAAAGTTGAAATGTTTTAAATCAATCGTCGAATCTGGCAGCCCTGCTAGCTGACTCACAAGACACTACAGTTAGTACCATGGTGCGATCACACTACCGTATGTTTGTGTGTTTGTCCGGCCGGTGGTCTCCGTTTACAGCTTCCTGTGAACGGCTCTGTTTACGTTTTTATATTAATGAACGAAATTATTATGTTCATGACGTGGACACACGGCTGCCTAGTTTGAGCGATAAATTATTTGTAAACTTTTGAATGTCTGAATTATCTTTGCCATACCATACAGTATAAGCATACTTTATGAAAATATTTTTCACTTTAAATTTAAGAGATGTTTTACTATCATTATTTTCGACAATGTTTCGCTATTATTTTCTGGTGTTTAAACATATAATTAATAGTAAATATGTAATGCACTAAGATATAATTTTTAATGTTTTATCAATTACCTTTTAATTAATTTAATTATCACAGGGAATCCTAGTGTAATCCAAGTGAACCTGTAATGAGTTATGATGAAATAAATTTTATTCTTATTCTTTAAATACCTAAGATAATTGACTATATATCGTGTTACTGTACGAAAAAATGATGATTAAATTATTAGGTAACTATTTTTTTCTTCTTCAAAGTGCAACCAGTCACATTGGTAAAACTTTTCGTCAAACTCCCCAGCAGTATATCATGTATAAGAGGTCGTTAAAGTTAGCTTATTACCGCATCCTGGTAGAACCGCAAATTGATCGTTGTATCGAAACGACATTTTATGATCTAACAGAATGTAGTACTCTCACTGGATCAATAAGATTCGATCAAAATTCAGTGCTATAGTTGACCTTGATGCTACATTTGTTTGTTTCTGGATACAACTTATCACTCAAAAACACCTTTTGAAATGAAATGAAATGCTTTATTTACCACCACATTAGTATATAAAGAAGACAATATAAAGAAGGCATAGAGAAAAAAAATAAAAAAAGTCAGGCGCAGTGGTGGCATTTGTTTCTCCTATATGGTTAAAATACATTCTCTATACCCATATCGACAGAACTGTCATTTATTTATCAATGAATGGTTCTTCAAACTCATCAACAGTAAGTCACGAGTTAGAGGTCGTTAAAGTTAGCTTATGACCGCATCCTGGTGGAACTGTGGATCGTGTTGTATCGATACATTTTATGACCTGTTAGGATATTTGGACGTACTAGAATTAAAATGTAGTTCGATATTTTATGTAGTTAGATATATACTATATTAAAAGAATGGGTTTAGCACATAAAGAACTAAATTTGACAAGTTTTATAAAGACTAGCTGAAGGAACTATTTAAAACTGATATTTCTTTCCTTTTTTATGATTGATTCTGGTTTTCACGGGCGCGGTAATTAAGATAGTATTGAAAGTTAGCTTCCCCCCATTTAACCCGCAGCCGCCTAGATCGGGATTAATTCCACACAACATATACAAACAGACAACTGTACCTTAATTCTGATGTACACTTCACCCATCTAAGAACTCCTTTGTAGCTAATCCAAACGTTCAAACAGTTACTTTAACCCTAAAACGCTATCGAAGGATCCCATTCCACGTTATGTTAATGACGCCCAGACTTCCTCACTAATGCTTTAAATGCCTCCAAATAAATTAAACGACCCCTTGGGCCTCTATAATCACTTTATCCTTGTAAACCTTGGTACATGTCTACTGTGTGATATAGTCTGTGGTAAAGATTTGCGTATGTCCTTCTCGGTATAATTGATTAAACATTAAAATCTTTTCAACCCTTTTTAAACGAGAACAAAGATAAAATATGTCGTATATTGTTTTTAATTAAATTATTTATGTTGATATTCCTTGTTCATTTTCTGTGGATCAAGTTCATTCAATCCTACCATTGAATGGTAGGATTGGTATCTTCAGACATTATTTTATTTAACGTTTCTTTTAATAAACTGATTAAGTTTCAAAATTGTGGTAATTGTGATATCATCAACTGTAATACATTCTGAAAAACACATTTTTTGTAAACATTTCAACACTGAAAAATATCTGTACAAGCCTGACATTTCACCAGTTGCATCTCCCGCCCACTTTCCAAGAAAAGAACCCAACATGTCAATCGCTTCAAATTCCACACTTCGTGTTACATCTCCGGTTGCCAACACTCGAAATACCACATAATAATACGACACATTTTAAACGTTTTCTTTTCTCTTCCATTTGACATCTTTGACGGTTGGTTTGACAGCTGTCACGTGACAATCGACGCAAATCGCGCGGCAAATCGTTCACAGACAATTAAACAAGCAAATTCGGCTGAGGGGAAATCGTTCGTCACTTTGATGACAATGTGTTAGGCATACTATCAGTTTTTATGCCTGTACGAAGATATAATATTTAAACCCTTTTGTATCCACCTTTTGACCAAATAATTAGAATACCGCAAATAACACACATGCTTTATTATTTTCGAGGGAATATAATGAGTACAAAGGCATTATGAAGAGGGTTTTAAGAACGAAAGGACTGAAATGAGTATAGAATATAGAACTACGGTGTTAGTCACAACAGAATACAGTAAATTCCTTTTTCTCTGGAGAAAGTGGTGTTGCATCCAGTAGGTACAGAAAATTCTAAAGCATCCTACTTTCTGCAATCATTTCGTTCCTATATTTGAAAAGCCTCTAGTTAACATGTAACTACCAAACCAGGTGTGCTTTCCCTATAAAATAACCTCATTGTCGAGGGTAGTTCGCCTTTAGCCAGCATGTTGCAAAATATAACTAAGAAAAATACACGCACGCCATTTCAAGCGTAACGAATTATTAACGTCCAACCAAAATCATATTAAATCTTCACACAATAGGATCGGATTACAGTACAGTAAACCTTTAAGTAAATATCACATTAACACACGATTTCATACTCTATGTATTAGGCATAAGGTTGATTATAGAGTGATGTGTTTGTAATATTATTGTGTGTTGCGCTGTACATATGTGGCCAAACAATTGACGCATTAGGGAGCGTTCGGGGGCGTCTTAAATGCTACTGTTCAATTTCTTTCTATTATTGTAAGCTATTATATTGAATTCGCTTGATTGTGTGCGAGTCGCAGATAATATAGTATTATGCAAAACTAGTTAATCTTAGAACGGAAGAATGGGATTAGATCAGCTTCCGATCGAGAGATGAGTGTTGGGAATAATTCAGTCACCGAAATGGATGAACCCTTTAAAGCACAAAAAATATGACTACCTGAAAGTTGAATATATTTTGTAATTTTTGAGAAATTTCTTAAGAGTGGGAACTGAGCATGGCTTGGGCCTGTATTCTCAATGTAATCCGTTCCTATCCCCTCATATTCCTCTCCTCTTCCCTCCATTAATCCTTCCGTATAACCCCCTACTTCTCCCTGACAATGCATCAAAGATGGGCTTTATGGACTGCGGTTGTTGTGTACCGCATGCTCTATAACTCGCTATGACATAAAAAATCAACGGTATATTTATTGCGACTTTAAAGGACCTTAAAATAACACACTTGAAATTATTATGTGTGATGCGAGACACATTTGACTGTGTTGTTGCAAACAGATGTTAAATTAATTTGTCAATTTGGACGCTATGAATCATGGGAACATTTTAGTTTTTTTAAGAAAATGTTTCATAATTTAAACACGTATAACATTACGAGTTAAAAGGCAACATCGAAATTGCATTATACATTCTACACTAAGCTAAAAATCATGTCACAAAAAAGCATTTCCCTTCCATTGTATGCAATGTCACCGCTTTCAATATTTTGATCGAATTAACGCTTTCCACCCCAAGGCTCGCCCTTTGTAAAATATTATTGTATTGTAATCAACAGATGTATGAGAGTTTAATGTAACGAAAAATGTCACGCTTTGTATTGCTTTGTGTTAGATCCTTTTGAATCCATTGAGTCGGTTATAATAATCTTTAAGTTATAAGGAAGTAGAATACTGTGAAGGAATCGTTTTAAGGTCTGATTTTATCGGATACTAATCGGTTTAACTTGTGTTACTTGGCCTCACTGTAGCGAATTTGAAATATACAACATAACTATGATAAGAAAAATATACTAGTATTTTGTTAGAAAGGATGCGGTTCATTTATTTTCAATTATTTATTTTTTCTTGTTTTATAAAGCTGAAAAATGTAGGATTTATTTGAGGCCCTTTTTAAATTGCATACTTGCATACTTCTTTTACTCTCGCCGACCAAAATATTTTGAGATTAGAAAAATTAATGTGAGAGAAATTGTTGGTATTTGGCCCTCTAAGGGAGAGGGGGGGGGGCATGTGCCCTTCTTTCTGATAAAGACGGTATTGCAATGCAAAAGATAATTGTATTACTCAACAGCGTATCAGACATTCATATATAATACCATCCATCAACACCATCTGTGATTTCACGACACAAATCTATCTTCGTGCACGATCTGCAACTTGTATCAATGTCTTCTTATATCCGATGACTGTTTTAGAGATGTTAAATGTTCCTGTGATTCATGTTATGCATCATGTTTTTTCTGAAGACTCATCTTATTAAATTTAAAACTAAGAAGTTTTTACTTTCCTGCAACTGTTTGCAAATCTTTGTTAATAATAATGACAAATGGGTCTTAAGTTTTTAACATAATATTTTATAATCTTTCCTGCAATTCTTTAAATGCACAGATAAAAATATAAATCCATAATAAAAGTAGCGACTTTGAACAAAATTTTGCATACTATGATGCTTACAATTCTTTGGAGTAAAACCTGACCATCCACAAATTATAAAACTCATTTTATAAACAATGCTTTGAAAATTCTTTAAAGAAAGAGATATGCTGACAATTGTCTAAATTATTAACTTTATCTAGTGAACAACAATTTTCATAAAAGTATGCACTAAAATTAATAAATATTAAAATTAATAAGAACATGATGCAAAAAATTCAGTGCGTCAACTATGCATTGCTCTGCATTGAAGGGGCGAGAACGCGAGACCAAATCTTAAAATAATCCATAATAATAACATCGAACAAGACCATTACCTACCCTTAAACTTCAACATTAACCAATAAATTCTTACAAAAAGTGTTTTTACAAGGAAAAACCAGCACTATCAAGAGGTAGCCGTAAATTCTGTTGACGCCGTGTTTACGAGCCTCGTAAAACGGGATAGGGTTATAACAAACTTAGATTGGCAAATGTTCTTCAACTTCCATTGCGTGTAATGTTTGGTTACGAGAAATGGGATAAATTATTCCTCTATTTCTTCAAAGAAATAAAAGCCTCAATAAAGTTCGTGCTATGAACTTATATCAACAATTGCTAGCTGAATAAAGTTTAGATAAGACGCGCTTACATTATTGTTATTCATTATGCTCGTGTTAAAAAATATCTATAGACAGATTAATGTATTAATGAATATTTTATTTAATGGAGTGTGTAAAATTAATTTGACGCATTTTCAACTAAATTTAGGCGTCTCAATATTACAATCAAACACCGAAAATAACCAAAGATTTCAATACAAAAATTTTGCTTGAAATTTTAATACGCCTCAACATAATATTCTGAAAATTTTATGCCTCTTTTATTCTTTAATATCGGTGTATTATTAAGTCGATATAATTTTTTTTTGTTATTTCATGGAACTTTTTATTATTTTTTTCGTTTTTTATTATTTTTTCGGTTTTTAATGATAACTTTATATAATAATTTAGATGTATTTAATCTTTAGTTCCCATATCTCGCGTACGCAGCGGATACGCGTATTTAGACAAGAATGCCGGACGTAACACTGCACCGCCTTGTTACGACGGACGCCACTGTCATTCGGTGGTTAGTGCTTGTTTTTATTTTACTTTGTGACACATTTATTAGTATACTGAACTTATAAATGCAGTATTGAATGTTAGTGTTGAGGATTTTGCGTATATCAACAGTATTGCACGTCATGAATGGAATTCTGGTTAGGAAAATTACACATATTCCAAAACAAGAGTCAAATAGTAGATCAATTATTATGATAAGTTCATAATAATTGATTAAACAATTGACAACGATCAAACAAACAAACAAACAATTGTTTTCATTTATTTATTTATTTATTGTCTTTATGTGTAATAAGTGAAATATATTAGATAATATTATACTCTTAAGATGCTATTACATAAATGGCGACCTTATTGCTGTGCAGCAATCTCTTCCAGGCTTAGAAGGTCAGAAGTTTTTGCGTGTAACAAGAGATAGAGTCAAAGAATCGAAACCAACTTGAATTAAAAAATTGCTTTAAATTATCGTTAATTGTTACCAAGAGCCGTAACGTCACGTAACGTTATGTATGTGTCCTTTTAATTTGTTATTCTAGGACAAGAATGCCCTCAATCCTTTCTTGACCGTTTCCCTCTGTGAAGTTTATTTGTAGGGACGTTGCTGTACAGAAAAATAAACAAATAGGAATAGAGGTCAAACAAAACAACAAAGAGTGGTAAATAAAATAAATAATTAAGTAAATGTAAATCGGTGCTTCGGCATGGGTGATTTTCGTAAAACTCTTTTTTAATAATCCCCTGAAATTGGCAAAATCTTCTAATAATATCATCCAATAAAAATTAAGTCATTTTCACCCGTAAGTTGTTTTATAAATGCTTTTCAGTCGAAAAATATTAAGCAAAAACTATGTACCTACCTGCTTATCTAAGTATATATATCTTACAATATAAATAAATATTCCTGGACATTTAACACAACGCCATCTAGTCCCAAACTAAGCAAAGCTTTTACTATGGAAACTATATGACTGATAGACATACTTATACTTACTTTTTTGTAAATACATACATACATACTATAAATAAATTAACACCCAGACAGTAGAAAATCACAACGTTCATCGCATCATAATCTTCTACTCGTGGGGATCGAACCCCCACCCTCCGGCGCAAGTCGCAACAGACCATTGCTGTGTCCACTGCGCCATTCGGGTCGTCAAATATATACGTTACCAGCTTTCCGCCCGCGGCTTCACTCGCGTGGACCCGGCAATTTTTCTCGCCGTAACAACCATGCTTGAACTTCAACGAACATTTAAAAAAAGAATTGTCCAAATTCGTCCAGTCGTTGTTGAGTTATGCGCTTACCAACACATTTTGCGATTCATTTTTATATATAAGATTATATTTCATTTGTTGTGTTTATGTTGCTAATAAAAATGAAATTGCAACGCAGTTCGACAATCAATAGCCATAGAAAGTTGTAAAACTGTCCAATAGCAGCTAACAAGGTAATCAGTCCCAATCAGAAACAATTGTCGGTTGTTCTCAGTGAGTGTCAGCAAATGATGGATCATCACCACTCTCGTCATTACTCAAATTGCTTAACAGTGTGTAAATACATCCTAATTTATGGCCGGCGATACATCATTTTTATTTCATTACGTAGCGGTCAGTCTAGTTTGGAAAGGCTTTCGTAACTGTTAGTCCATGAATCGACTTTATTTATACTAATATTATAATGTTTTATAAGTATGTTG
>LQNK01002433.1:12619-55944 GCA_001586405.1 Phoebis sennae | reverse complement strand
ACAATCAATAGCCATAGAAAGTTGTAAAACTGTCCAATAGCAGCTAACAAGGTAATCAGTCCCAATCAGAAACAATTGTCGGTTGTTCTCAGTGAGTGTCAGCAAATGATGGATCATCACTACTCTCGTGATTACTCGAATTGCTTAACTGTGTGTAAATACATCCTAATTTATGGCCGGCGATACATCATTTTTATTTCATTACGTAGCGGTCAGTCTAGTTTGGAAAGGCTTTCGTAACTGTTAGTACATGAATCGACTTTATTTATACTAATATTATAATGTTTTATAAGTATGTTGTTTGTCACACAAAAATGACTGGACCGATTTCAACAATTCTTTCACTAGTACATATGTATATTGTGCTATGGGAGCGAAGCCGTGAGGAACAGCGTCTATCTATAAAGTGAAATCATAGATGACGTCTGTTTGAATGACTTGTCTCAAAAATTGCTGAACCGATTTTTGTATGGTTTCCATAGGTCTCTTTCTTTTAAAACCAATTATCGAACCAACGCAAGGAATAGGATAAAGGCGTAATAAATACAATATATAAATATAGAATAAGTATTCCGTACTTAACCGGTTTTTCAAATTACTTCCTTCTTAGTTCACCAAAATCATTTAAAAATAGTACTACTATTTTGCAATGTCATCATTTAAATAAAGGGTTAAGATTCCAAATCGGTGGTCTAGGCATAACTCTATTATTAGGCCCATAGGTTGGATACATAAACATTGTTCACGAGTACATAATACAGCACACAACGACATCTAGTACTAAATTGAGCAAACGTTAATCAACGGGTACCGTCGGCAACGAAATCGCTTGAAATTACTTTTTGTGAGCAATAAATATTAATAGTTAAAAACTAGATGTTGAATTCACGTTAACTTAAACTAATTTGTTTTTTTTTTAATATAATAACGACTTCATGTAAACTTATTTATATAAACTTTAAACTTTTAGTATTCCAGTTTCTGTCAAAAATGATTCTTTTATCCTTAAAAAAAATTATATTTCTAATTTCAAAGTCCATTTGTACCTATCTTTACAATTGCATATTGTACATAATGACATAACAATAAAATATAGAGTATACTAATAAAAGCAAAAAATACAATCATGACGAAAATCCAAACATTAAATAATTTTGTACTCGACTGTACTCATATGTTAATTATTGCTGACTGTACATTACCAACGTGTATAAACAGAATATCTTATTCCACACGATCCCGTTACTATTTCGCCCCACACAGCTACCTGTCAAATAATCCTGAACACAATCTAATTTAAACCATGTCACATCCCAATAAAGTTTAATTTTACATGCAGTAACGTTCATGTACGATTTTGATTGCTGTATGGTAGCAGCTTAATTTCAACGTAATTGCTACCTTAATACGAATGCAATAAAGTTTAATTTTATATACTCTCACAGTGGAGACACCAGTTCTGATTGCTTAATACGTTTGAGGGAATTTAAACCTTAATGTAATATTATTAGGTTGAATATGGATCGGAGTGCTTTTGTGGTTCGGGTGTGAAAATAACACGAATAGTGTCGAATGTGGACTCAATCAAAATCGGTTTAAATAAAGCTTTACCTAGACGGTCAAACGTTTTAGACAAATACGTAAATAGATTAGGAGCTGTCCATTAATCACGTGATGTTTTTTAGCTCCTTTGTAATCTTTGTTACTCCCCTGTCAATTTCGGTCATCTTCAAGCTAAAGATTTTCATTGCCTATATACATAGTTTTATCGAGATTTACTTATTTATTAATTTATTTTATTTATTTACGTACAAACATACACTACAACAGCCCATCACGACCTCACTTCGCTCTACCAATTAAACCAAATCAATTTTGAATTTCAACAACTTAAATGAATATTTGTAATCCAAATCAGACAGGCTAAAACCTCGAAAGCTCTAGATACCCTTTATTGGTTTATCAAGCAAATGATATTTGTAAGCTCACCGCCGGGCACCCACGTCACATGTCACCGGTCGGGGCGAAATTGAATTTTTGCGAAATGCCCAAACGTATTACTGACAGGCGGTGTCGCCGTCGAATCAATTTATCCGGCAAATTTCATATTTTCCATCTCGATACGTTTTTTGGATCTTGTAATGAGCTGATTGCATGGGACAATGTTGTGTCTTGTGCTTTGAGCAAGAATCTTTCAATATGTCAGTCGACGTGTATTTACTTCGCCGTATCTGGTCTTAATGAACCTTTATTATTTTACTTTTAAAATCCACATTTCATTTCCCTTATTCGTACTCCATTTTTACTATAAATAATTTTGTAAATTGGATTTAAGATTTGCAAGTAGCACAGTAGTTTAATTCTAATTAATTATTTGTTTAAAAGGCAGACAAAAGGCTAACACCTCCTTACATGATTATGATTCTTTTCATATATTGGGATAAAAATTTAAGAACAAACCTTTAAAAATCCCACTTCTGATCTCCTTAAAGAAAGTCTCCCTTAGTAGAAAACCGCTGGTTAAAGTAACTAACATTTAACCTCACTTTCGTCAATCTAATTTGCGCAGGATCGTCTGCAGGCTAACGAGGGGTAATGCAATCAGTAATCAGGACAGCGTCTAGAACGGGACCTAACCGATGTTTGATGTCACTGTTTGGTAGACAGATTATCAGTGGACAACTTGAAAATAATTTTAAAAAATAGGGGCCATTTTTAATATTAATTCAACGCTTTAATGTACTATTATGGCAGAAATATTATTTATTATTACACCCGTATTCATAAACAATACTTGTGTAATATTTCGAGAGCTAGGACCAAATTTGGGGAGTGTTTAAGGCAAGCTGAAAACTTGTCTGATGCTCCTTCTATTATACTCCAACATAGTGAAACTGTATGGCTAGTATCAATATAAGGTTTGGCGGAGGAATTGATATTTGTTTTCCCGCTACTAGCTAGTGTATAATTCAGATATTTCCACATATCCAAAAATACCAAAATTATTTTAAAACTACTCCTCAACTTCAGTCCCGTAGAGTATTCAACGAATATGTAACTATTTTATGCCAAAGGGAATTTCTGTCTGATAAATAGTAAACGACATAGGCCATTAGCATTTACGACAGAAATTTTGTGAAAGAAAAATTATGGGTACGGATGGGATAGCGAGGAGAGAAAAAGGGTTAGGGCCATAGGTTTCTTTGTTAAAACCGATAATGTTCATGGTTCATTAAATTCGATATTGTTACATCAAATGTATTCTCACCAATATAAAGAAGGACATATTAGGCATTCCATCTTATCAATCATTTTGTGAATTCCTTGCAGATCTGAATTTTTTTTATTCTACTATTTGACATACAATTAACTCATATTTCTTGGCTATTACCAATTCTAAATACAATGATATTAAATAGATAAATTCTAATTAAGAATTGTAAAAACATTCATAATTTTATGATTACTTTTTAAGTTTTCATCCTAACATTCCCTAACAGACTCATAATAGGATTATATTATAATACACGTAATGAAGCTTTTTAGCTCTTCAGAATTCAGGACTAATAAGGGGAGCTGAGCATTTTTATTTGACGCCAATTTTAAGCAAGTATACAGAGAAATAAAGGACACCTAAAAAAGAAGCAAAAACCTCCAACAGAATTTAAACAACAAGTCAAGTGGGCAGTACAACGGAGAAGTTCGTCTTGTTTTGATCGCGAACTTTTCAGACAGGATAAGAAACCGCCGACGCTTTGTTCTTAACATAATAATGAGGGTTGAGCTGATTGTTTTAGCTTTTCAAGAGTTTCTGTAATTATAGAATTAGTAGACACAGAAGGAATTGGTTTTCTTTTTTCCATTTTTGAAAAAGAGCGTATATGTCATTCTTCTTTTGGTCAACGGTTATATTAATGCAACGCGGTCTTAATTTAACCACATTGTTAATACTACTTAAACAAAAGTTAATAATAAGAAACTTTTTACAAAATTTGATTGATTTGGTTTTATATTTTCAAAATTGAGCAAAATCTGCCCATACGTGTTTTCTTGACTATTGGTCAATTTGCTTGAAAAAGTGATCTTAAAATACAAAAAAAATCAAGCAATAATTCATTATAAAGAAAATACAGATAAAAATTCCTCAAAGTTCTCTTTAAACAACGCGCCAAGTGGGCAGCACAACCGGGAAGTTCGTCTTGTTTTGATCGCGAACTTTTCAGACAGGATAAGAAACAGCCAACGCTTTGTTAAGAACATAATAATGAGGGTTGAGCTGATTGTTTTAGCTTTGAGTTTCTCTTATTACAGAATTAGACACTGAGAGAATTAGTTTTTTTTTAATTTTGTACAAGGCCTGTTGTGTTTAGCTAAATTCATTTCAAGTCTTAGTATTTTTCCTCTCCTGTCGAACTCAGTATGGTATCAGGATTTTTATGAGCGTTGGTTATCAGTTAATATCGAGTAAACCTCATGTATCTTGTCATAAAGATAATCTTATATATACCTAAAAATACTTGCTTATATTCTGGTTAAAAAAATTGAATGTTAATTCATGTTTGGTTAACAACGGTGAATGAAAAGAGTGTTAAAATATTTTAATAACTCGCATAAAGGTGGAAAGTTCGTTTGAGGTTTAAAATTAATAAATTGTAACTTTATTTACCAAAAATACCGGGATTTTACTGTGTCAATGGAAAAACCACACAGTCCTTTGTGAAATATTTATGAAAGTACTTTAAGTGTGTTGTGTTGTGTTCATTGCACACATACAAATGCAAAAATACCAAATTTAAAGTGTGCGGTTTCTTCTTTAATGTGAAATAATGTATTTAATTTGATATCGAATCAATATTTAAAAAATAATAAAATAAAACCATTAAGTATATATTTTATTTTTTTTATGTTAAATAAAATGCTTTTTAAAAGATTTTAAACGCGGTTTATTATACATTATTATTAACCCGACGCTTCGAACTTCAACCATGCTCGCTGTAAAGTGTTTTAATTATTATGGAAAGTACTCGCGTTAAAACAAACACAAGAAATTACTACTTTTTAAAAGGATCCGTAAGAAATATGTCAAAATTAAAAAAGCCGTCTGGTGTTATTTTTAAACTAATAAAACGAACAAAAAACATCTCGTAAGTGATAATTGGTGTTTCTTGTATCGTCCAATTAATTGATTTGGCTCCTGTCGGATTAATTGGTGATAAACCAGATGTTTCTAATCGTGTTCTTTTAATTACAGAATTAAATGATTTATCGCGCTTTGTTTGAGAACCGTTTGACTTGTAACAAATTATAGTTGAAAATATTACATTGAGTGTTTGTAGACATTTTGTTTAAATGTTTGCGTACTTCGTTCACTGGTTAGTATAATTGGTTAATATGTTATGTTACGTTTTGGTTGTATCGTTTTATAATTTGTTTAGAGTTGGCCCTGACGAGGAAGGATTTGAAATAAATGCCTATTAACAAAGAGTTATGTAGAGCCGAGCGTTAAGAGTGACTACTAAATTTAACGGTCCTAATTCTAGAATTCTGATACCTATTGTATGCGAAAGTAACCCTGTATGTGCCTCTGTTACGGCAGCTATATAAACTGTATAATAAATTGTGTTTGTTACTTTATTATTATAGCTTTAAAAATTATATTAGTAGTTTTTTTATAGCTAAGGGGGGCAAACGAGCAGGAGCGTCGCCTGGTGTTAAGCGATCAATATTAGTATTTAGTTCTCTAAAATTTAATAAAAACCAATGTCAAAATTAAAAACTGTATTAAAAATGCTTTAGTTCAAAAAACATACTAACCAAAACCAATGCGGGATAGTTGTTTAGTATGATATTGTGTATTCTTTGGAGTTGTAAACTATAATAACAATGTAATCAACGTGGCTGAAAAGAGTAACTATCGAGTTTCTTGCCGGTATCTTCTCGATAGAATCGATTTACCGAACTGGTGGTAAATTAAAAAATTACTACTCATAAGTACTTTGTAAAAAGTTTACATGAATAAAAATATTGTCTATTCTATTTCTATTCTATTCTATACATAGCTCATGTTTTTTTCATTTTGCAAGTCCATAAAGTTTTTAGTCCAGTAAATATAAGGCCAATATATCCTTATCTGGCGGCGCTGCAGTGAGCTCGTCCGATAGAGACATAAACCGCCCCATTGCTCTGTGAGATGGGAGTTTATGCGCACAGAGTAGATTGTACAGAGGCTGCACAGGCCAATATCCTAGTGACGCTGCAGTGAAGCAGACCATTGCTCTGTGAGATGGGGCGTTTATGCGCACAGAGTAGATTGTACAGAGGCTGCACAGGCCAATATCCTCTAGTGATGCAGACAATTGCTCTGTGCGAATTAAAATTATAAATTTGTAACATTGACATGATATTATAGTATAGATTTTTTATTATTATTTTGAGTGCAATGTCTTAGTTGTGATGTCAAAAATGTACATCTAGATAGAAGGATTATAATCAAAAGAAAAATTATTATTTATAGTTTGCTCTAAGTCTAAGCTACTCTGTGCAATATAATAAAGGGTTCCAAACGTCAGCGGTTTATCCCCGGGTAAGGATCGTCTTGGTCTTATAAAACTGCACATAGATACTTTATACTTTTCCTTGTCAAAGATTTTGGATTTTAATTACAATGGGTTTAAATAACTGCTAATGCGCAATGTCTATAAAAATAAAACGAGTTGTTTACGGACAGTATAAAACAAACACAAGAAAATACTATAGTATAATATCCTACTGGCGTAACTCTAACGCGTATCTATAAAAAACGTGGCGTTAACATAACTACCAAAACCTGATTCGAATTGGTTGATTAACCGCTGTCACCAAGATGTATAAACCGAACAGATGGAAAGCTGAAATTTCCACGTATTTCCGTTGCTGTAACAACAAACATTAAAAATAAAAAAGTTTAAAAGAAAAAGAGTTCAAAAGAGTTTCTGATACGGAACCTTTTTTGCGAGAGTCCGATTCGCACTTGGCCAGTTTTATTGGTCCTTTAATCTCTTTTTGAAAAGGGAAATATTATATTCTCGCTACCAAGCTGGCCTCTTTAAAATTTTTTAATCAATAATTAATACAAACTGTCGTCATCACACATATAACACACACACACACGCGCGTACACACATGTACACTAACACGCACGCACACACGCATACACACACGCACATATACACGCATAGACACACACACACACAGACAATATCATACACGATATCCACAATGCATATCTCTATTGCATTCTTTATTCCTCTTTTTATTTAAAAACCTGAGAAATTCATGTACATTATTGTAATTTTTATGGGAAGGTCCTGCATTCTGAGATACAGTTTTTACTATTCGGAATGCAGGAGTTCAACTTAAATGTATGAATTTTAATGTACTGTAATTTGTAACCATTTATGTATTATTTGATAAATCAATAATTTTTTAATTTTAGATTTTTCAACTGAAAGAACATAATATTTGTGAAAACACGCAAACTTTTAACGTCTTGGCAAGTCCATCTCACAACCATAACCATTAAATAAATAAGTAAACATTAAAGCATCGATTTAGTACTTTCAGGCACGTTCGTCTAAGACCTATGGCTGCTCTAGATATATTTACCGCCGTGATAAAATGCCCGTACCAGAATAACCTCACCTTTCCGAACTCAGGTACCACAAAAAGATATAAACGTCAAATCAAGGCATGCTATAAAGTAGCTTTTCCCTCGTATCTATGTATGTTTAGGTCTTTAAAAGTACACAACGGGTTTTGATTTTTTTAAATAGATAAAGTAATTCAATTAGGTTTATGTATATGTATAACTTCAAAAATATCAGGCCTCAACGTAACAGTTTCAAACGTTTGACAAGCGTTATGGCCTAGGGAAGACAAGTGAAGATCAATTTAGCATTTCGAGTACGTTCCTCTAAAATTTATCCATGTTCCAGACATATTTATCGCCATAATAAAATACCGGGATAACCTTTACTCCCGGAACTGTGGTAAAGCGGCTTTATTGTACGTGGACCACCTGTAGGTCAAAAGTATACGGGTATGGGTGAACATGTATTTATTATGAGTTGTATTTCCTGAATTTATTATTTGTGTGACCTGTTTCTCTTTGTAGGACATGAGTGGGATTGTATTTTGCAGTTATAATGATCTTGTATTAATTTTTACATGAACGAGGTTTGAATTCGTGATAATGAGCACAAACGACGCAATCGTGTAGTATTTTTTTTATTTTTCTTTATCAGGGATAAACACAGTTACACAATATATATTTTCTACAGTGGTTGTGAGTACTAATTTTACAATTGCGTAACCAACAATATTATCCACATATTAATACTATATATTTAGAACAAAATAATATCCTAATATCTTCTGAATATTAAGAAGAACAAAACTAGAATGAGAAACACATATTCTTTAAAAGACCTTTTCACAAAGTTCTCTAAGAGTATTTCACTCTATCGAAAATGTAAGGCTCAAAGTAAATGTAACAAGTAACAGGTATCCCGTGGCCCATACGTGACTCCGGCATGATTTACTGCATAGATGTAGCCGCAGATGCGACAAAAATCCTGTTGCAGAGACCAACTACGTATTTCTCCATGAGGGCAAGGATATTATTGTTTTGCATGGATTAATTATTGTTATAATTTATAAAATTTCAAATCTGGATAAGATTTAATATGAATGTGGTATACATTTGAAATAAATAATTGATTAAAGGTATCCTGTCACCTTATTCAGCTAATCGACTATCATACGTAATCTATCATACGACTATTATAGTATACGTAACTTCACCAAAATCCATTAAATTGTTACAACGTGATTGACACACACATCCAAACTCTCACAATTATAGGTAAAATAAGTAAGATTAAAATATCTCTGTCTATGAAGATTTGATCACGAACTGTAGGATTTTGCAGATTATCAACATTGTTTTTCAAAGAGCCTTCAAATTCTCTGGCAATGAAATCGGTCACAATAAGAACTGTGGAACTATGCATTGTATTATGACTTCTTGACGTAAATGCATTTTAAGTATTGAATTAACTATTATTATTTCTTTTTTTTACAACCGGTTTCGGAAATTCCCCACTTGATGATGACCTTTAATTCAACACTAAAAGGCATGTGGTGATACAATACACATCTGTGAAATAATCTTTGTTATATCTCAAATCCTCACGCCCCACACCTGTAAGCGTTAAAACTTTTGGGTTTTTCTACTCAGGACGGTCCCGAGTGGAACATTAGTTAATAAGGAAAACGAGGTGCGTGTAATGGTTACGTAACAGTTTATAGTGGAGATAATACTTCTGTGTAGCTTTTAAGCGTAAGACTGCTCTATCGTAAAAAGAAAAAAAGGAGGAAAGATCCAAACTTAAATATTTTGTAAAGTTCGTTATGAAAGGAAAAAAATTGCAACTTATATGACAGCAGGCAAGTGGAGCAAAAACATCTATGATGAAGTGTCGCAGATGCCTTGCCAGTTTGAAGAAAGGGTAGGGAATAAGGAGAGGATTAATGTGAGGAATTTGGGAGAGGAGTAGAATAGGATGAGGGAGGAATGGGATGGGAATACAGATATTATATAATATCAATCTCATGAATATAGTTTACAGAAACTCTACTCTCGCGTTTCATTTGTAATAATGTAAATGTAAAAACTTTAGGGTTTTTCTTACGAGTCCCGAGTGGAACATTAGTTAATAAGGAAAACGTGTGGGTCAGGCAATAGTGGCTTTCTGTTTCTGTTAGAGTAACAGTTTTTTACACATAGATAATACAGGCAGGCACCCGATGCGACAACCGCAACCTAGGAACACATACAACATTAGATTATCGTAAGTGCATTTTCAGATGAGAATAGCATTAGAAAAAGGACAGGAATATAAGGAGATGAGTGACTATTGATGAAAGAGACTATTGATGAGATGAGATGAGGAGTCCTAAGTTAAACGATCTACCTAGTTTAAGATCCTATCTCCCACTTTCATGATACTGTTTTCTATATATCTAAGCTTTAGTTTAAGAATTTTGAGAAAAAATAAAAAAAAAAATGTTTTATTATTATCGATTAGTCGTAAAAGAATATTCCTAAAAGATCATGGAAATTCTACCACAAATGATTGTTTTACCAATGACTTTTGCCAAATTTTAGACAAATCATTACATACGTATTATTGTGTAACCTCCGCATTATAATACAATATAGACTCAAACAATAGCAGCTAACCATGTGAACAGGAAGCGTGTAACGGACGGTCGGCCGCCGGACGCGCGCCCCATCTCCGGCCAAGGTGGAAACTTCGTTATTCGGTGAACGCTCTGATATTGTGAGTATAGACGCACTGTGGTGGAAAAGTTGGCAAGTTTGAATCTATATGGGTATATATAATTCAGGTTTTGGTTGATACTTCTCATGATATTGAATAAGAAGTATTGCCTCTAAAGTTTCTATAAAGTAATCTAGGCAATACTTATCTATACTTAAAATTATAAAGAGGATACATTTGTTTGTATTGCTATATATAGAACCGAAACAACCTTATAGAAATTTATGTCTTTTCATGTATCCATTTGTTTGCAAATATGTTATGTTTTGTTCCTTCTTGTATACTGTTATTGTGTGTGTCTTAATAAATGTGTTTTTCTTTCTTTTTCTTCTCTTTCTATTGAATAGGCTTCGAAACTCGGGATCGATTTGGTTGAAATTTTGTACAGAGATTCTTTGAAACTCCAGAAACGATATAGGATAGTTTTAATCCCTAGGAATGAAATCCTATGGAAACGGGATTCATACCAGTCGGTAACTATAATTTGACATATAACTAACGATGTTATTCATAAACAGTTTATTTTGAATACGATATAGGATATATCCATAATAATAAGAAAAAAGATGCCGTGGGACTCGAATGACTTTAAGTGATAATATTTTTTCCCGCCCATTTCGCGCTCACGTCCGTCGCCCGCTGCGCAGTAAAATTAACATATATTACGAATTAATTACAATAACACGCCGTAAATTCCACTGGTACTGAATATAAACACCAAAATTCAATATTACACGCTATCGATAAAGATCGACCATATTCGCAAATGTTTGGTTTGTAAGGTACAAACGTTAGCGGTTTCAAGGGTTGCCAAATTATTTTCAATCCGTGGCGTATTTACGGGTATTTTATATGGATTTTTAATAGACTCATAGGTTTACGGTAGCCTTCTTAACTTTCTGCACCCAGTTTTGGAATTCCTGATATAGCTGATCAATTAAATGTTCTTTTAAGATGTAATATGGAACAAAAATGAAGTTAGTTTTGCTATTTGCTATTGGATGCAATACTATAACAAACGAACTATAAATAAATCGTTTGCTATATACCTTATAACCTTTTTTAAAAGAAATATTTGTGTAACCAAATTTCCAGCCACAATCTTAACAAAAACTGCTGCTAGCAAAAAAAATGTTATGGTGTAAAATTTGTTTATTATTACCAATTGTTACAGATAAACAATTCCAAACGTAAATGCAAAATTCTTATAACTTGTTATTTGTTTCTTAAGGCGGTTTTGCATATCGATTGTCAAGGAATCTAATAAACGAACGAATTTGAAAAGAGTATCTTGTTGTTAGCATGTACAGAACTTTGCAGTAAGTTGTATCCTTGTAAGAATAGAATTTAATAAAGATGAAACCCTACGAGCATATGCAAAACATTATTCCATTCTCTCAGTTTAAATATGCATTATTTATGTAAAAGTGTCGGTAAATTAAAACTGCATTAAAAATTAAACAAAAAAGCGAAGTAAGATAATATTCGTTATTACCAATAAAGTAAATATCAAATTGGATGTCGATATTTTAGTATTTTGTTATGGTTTTTACGAGTCGATGCAGTTTTGCAAATAAAATATAAGATAAAATTTATGATGGGCTGCAAGTAATGAGATATGGCGTTTTATCATAAAACTTTTACTACTTTGGAAACGGGTTAGAATACATGTGTCGCCACCCCATTTCTACCCGTGGGTGTCGTAAGAGACGACAGAGGATAAATCTGCTGCATAACATCTTTAGCAGTAAAAGAGTGCGAGCATTGCACAATTGGGCCAAGTTCGCACCGGTGTAATTATCATCCCCCAAGCAGGAGATCGGTGTGAAGCAGTAGTGCATTGTGTTTCGTAAGGTTAGCTGTGTAACATGAATTCCCGTCCCATTCCTCTCCTATCCTGTTCTACTCCTCCCTCAATTTTCCATCATTAATCCTCTCTCTACGCTTGCCGTAGTCGTATAAAAAATGAAATCGCTTGGACCACATCCTGAAACTGGTTTTGCATAAAGAGGCGGGACATAAAATTATAAATAAACTCTTCTTATATCACTTAGACAAGTTTACAACATTGCGTTTTTTGCACCTCTGCTCTGTTACACTGACAATTATTTTATTGAGGATATGGCAATGTATAGGTTTCTTTTTATAGATTTAATTAATACTCGTCCTTTTTAATGTTTGACTTAGATATGGGAATATTTTAGTGTCAAGATTTTTTTTAATAATACATGTAACGACCAGTATAACTTATAGAGAATACTCCATTTTAGAATACGGGATAGAATACGTGTGTCGTCTACCCGTGGGTGTCGTAAGAGACGACAGAGGGTAATTCTGCTGCATAACATATTCAGCAATAAAAGAGTGGGAGCCGAGCATTGCACAATTGGGCTAAGCTCACACCAATGTTCATGGGCTGCGGTCAGTCATCACATGCTCCGCTTTCCTGCTGTAACAATAATAAATAAAGAAATGATTGTTTGTGAATATTTAATTATTAGCAGTTAATTAACACCGTAAACATTCACTATAAAATTCTGAAACTTTTCTACTGATAAATCTTTAAAGTAAGAAAACATCTGTAGGTTAATTAATTTAAAAAGGCCCAAGAAAATAACTAAAATCCTTCAACCATAAAGATTCGGAAGAAAGTGGACAAAAAGCGAGACGAGCGAGCTAGCGAGGCTTTCCTTCAATTACCGGCGAGGGCGTGTTTGCATCGGAGTCATCTCAATTTAGTGCCGCATCAAAAGGTCCTTAAGACCTTCCTTGATTTGACCCTTGGCCTAATTTCTGTAATGTCTTTGTTAATACACTTGAGATGTTTCGAGGACTCTATTATTTTTTTTGTTAAACGAACGATTTCTAACGAAACTTTTTTCCAATGATTGTGTTGTACTTGTATACTGTATACTATTGATATTAAATTATAATAATTATTACTATGTTCATAGCAAATACCAAAAATTTACTGACTGTCGTACAAATAAAAACATAGGAAATCATTTTTGTCATCCGATGATGATGATTGACGCTTTTTGTTTCATTTTTTCTACCTTTTTCTTCAAGTTTTTATTGCAAAAGGCCGGATTATTACATACTATTGCATCACATTATATAATATTCCTCGATTAATGGTCTTTATTATACACAAACAGATTCTTTCAAATCGGACCAATTGTTCGTATGCGTTCAAACAAACAAGCCCTTGAGCCTTGAGCTTTATATTTTGAGTATAGATACATTAATTTCTTTTTCACAATATTTGGCAAAGGTGTTCCACTGTCTTACTTTAATACTCGTATATTCATGTATATTGTAATTTTAATAAATCAATTAATCTTTTAAATCTGTTCTGTTTCCTATCCTATGCAAGCATCTGCTGAATTCTGATACAATCATACTAAGCAATCACGTCAAAATTTGTAAAATGTATTGACTCTAAGATAATTTTTTGTGGTCCTTTTAAAATCGATAGATGTGACAAGTTTCAGAGAAGGCCGGATGTCTGGAGATGGAGTAGATAACATGAAACTGCATGCGGTTCTACCTGCTGTTTTGAAAGTTTGCATCATGTCTATAGCACATTATTGAGTTTAAAACTGTCATTTTGCGTTGATATTATGTTTTTAAATACATTATTTTTGTTTTTTGTCAATATGTAGTTTAATTTGATTTAAATTTCAGCGACATCATGTGAATGAGGGAATCCACTGCGGTAAATCCGACATTGAACATACATGAACGTCCTTACTTAATATCACAAGGTAAGAATTATCTTAATACCAAAGCAGGCAGTGTTTTGCATAATTTAGTAAAAAACATCGAAACATACAAATAGTATAATATGATTATTGCTTCTGATAACAGTTCGATTGTCTTCCTAAACTATTATTTAAGAATAAGGCAACCATTAAATTGGGTTAAAAACAGTAGATACCTAATAATAACAAAATAGTAGATTTGACCAACAGTAGAGCAATTCGGCAAAAATTCGTAGGGAGATAGCTTAGGACCAGGAAAAGGACGTAGGATATTTAAAAATCCAAGAATTTTTTCAATTAAATGTAATGTAATGTAACACACATTCATTATTGTTCTTTTTATGGGAAGGCCCTGCATTCTGTGATACAGTTTTTTACTATTCGGAATGCAGGAGCTAAACACAAATAAAAATGTGAATATATGAATTTTAATGTAATCGTAAAATTGTAAGCAATAATGTAAAATTATAATTTGATAAAAAAAATATTTTTTAATAATTTTTTAATTTTATAATTTATATTTAATCCTACGGCTACACGGGTGAATCAGCGGGGCTAGCCATTGAAGAACAAAGTACATACACGATATTCTGTACCCGTCTGTATTGTGTCATCATTTAGTGATAATTTTTTTGGGTGCGAAATATATTTAAGGCGTGTTCCGGGCGCTAGGCCCCGGCGCCATGTGTACCACAAATCTGTCAGTGGGTGCACTCCGGTAGTCAAGTGCACGGCGTGGCGTGCACTGATCTATAACTTATATTTTTTACGTTAATTTTGTCTCTTTATGCTAAATGTATGAAAAAACATAAATCATAAGCATGGGCATGAGTTTAGTTCTTAATTTTAGATTAGTATTTATTTTCTAAATACTTTTTTATTTTCATTTTCAAAAGCATAAATGAATAAAACGTTTTATTCTAGTAAACTAGTTTGAGTCATGTCTAATTTCTAAATCTTGTCTATGATAATATTATAAAGAGGAAAGATTTGATTTTTGTTTGTTTGTTAGAATTTAATAGGCTCCGAAATTGAGTACAGAGATTCTTTGAAACCCAAGAACGGACATAGGATAGTTTTATCTCGAAAATCCGTAAAACCGCTGAGCTCAGATAGTTTTAAACATAAAAAAAAAAAACAAATTGAAAATATTGATGTGGTTTTATAAAAAAGCTGATAATTGTTTAAACATTCTAAATTTCTACAAGACATTTATAAATCTTTGAGATAGTTGAGCAGTATTTCTCTATCTTCCTACCATTTAAATAATTAAAAACTTATAAAAAATAGCAATCAGTATATTATAACACCAGATTATATGTTAGAAAACTAGCGTTTTATCTGGATATATTAAAAAAAATAAAAAAGTTATCGATAAAACATTAGCACATCCCTATTGTTTATCAGTGACTTATCAATTTTTTGTCGTAAAGGACCGAACGTCTTATTTGTTCGAGAGCCTGTACCTGTTACGGGACTAAATAAATGTTATCCTAACGACTCACATTTCTGTACTAATTGATAGATACGATTTAAAAATCTATATTATTTGTATTGAGTGTCGGTTATAGTTTTACGACATTTTTATGGTCAGCAGGCCAGTGGAGCATGCAGTTCACCTGATGTTAAATGACCAACCGTAGCACATGAACATCTACAACATTTAGGTGTCGCAGATATAGTTTTCATTATAATCATTACTAGCTGATCTAATGCTATATAGTCTATGTTATTTGTGGATAATGTAGCTTTAGGATGGTTAAAGAATTTTTAAAACCTTTTTTGAGCCTATTCATTGCAAACAAACAAAGTTTTGCTCTTTATAATATTAATATAGAATTATCCATTTACCTAGCATAATAAATATAAATATTATGATATAATTTTATTCTGGTTGACGCAAACGAAATTTCGTCCGGAAATTGAAAATCAATAAAATTTCCGGCAATTGTGTTCCTCAGTAGTTCGTTAACCAATTATTTCAAACATGATAACGTAAGCGTTTTAAATCTGCTTAGTATGGCATTTATATGGCAGTTTTTCTTTGTACAGGTTTTCCAGATTTAAAAAACCATGATGCTTTTAGGTTAAGAAAACCATAATGCGTTGGTTCAATGGTGAACAAACGCGTTGGTGTTACAGCGGTGGTAGTCCGGGTTAGAAGCCAGGTGTAGACTGGAAAATAAATATCTCAATCTATCAGAGTATAAAGACCAGATTTCCTATTTGCTTATGAATATATAAATGTCCGAGTCAAGTCCTTCAGGCCTCCTCCCTTCCTGCGACAGCCCAAGCTGAGGTTCGTGATCACCTTCAAAGGGGGACTTAGGCATGTCGCTAGCCTAGACGAAGCTTCAGTTCACCTGAAACGTCCGCGTTAAACAGTAGAAGCCCGTCTGGATGACCAGGAGAATCACTCCACGTCAAAAATTGCCTGTGAATTAACGTTGATCAGTAAAATGCATTTAATATCCGCCTAGGAAAAAAGGACACAAGACTTACTTCTGTTTGTACCTTCAGTTCCTTGCCAAGATCATTCGGTCAATACCGACGTGTCATAGTAGTCTAATCACATATAACACAACCATGCTCATTGAACTTGGGACAGTCCGGTACTGTCCGCGAGCTAATTGTGGCGCCCACCCACGTCGACGTCCCATTGCAGCGCTAGGTTGACTAGCTATGTACTATTTTATCAGTATGTGAAATGAAATGAAATCAATATTTATTGTTTAATACCATACATACAAAAACCCACCTGACTGAGTTTGTAAAATACGTACTATAATTTTGCTAGTAAGACTTTCATTAGTGCCCTTTTTAACTTCTTAATAAATCCATTTCATTTAGTATTGAGGGGTCCAAATACTTGTTGGTTCTCTTTCCATAATCATTTTTTGTTGGTGGAATAACCAACTCATGTAAAGTCATAGAATAATAATTGACTATGGTTTACTAGTACTCAAATTATTGTTTGTAAGTTTAGATATTCAGGTGTAAGTTTAAATAGGTGAACGATCTCCAAAAGCTAGCTCTGCAATACTGCACAGTCGTATTGTTTGTTATCTATAATGTTCATCTATGCTGTTGTTGAGATAAATAAACGATTTTTCTGTCTTTCTTGGATTAATATTGCTTGAGATACTTTAACGTTGACATTGATGAATTTGTAAGAGAAATCTAGTAGTAAAGAAACAAATTGTTTTATTGTCCTCTTTGTCTGTTGTTTCTTTGTACCTTAGATCCTCAAAATCCTTACGATGAAACATCATTAGATAAGTGCATTTTTAATTATAATATTCCAGGAATTTAGAATTATTTGATTTCATTAAATTCTTAAAAGGGTATAGAGTAACATCAAAACTTCGATTCATAGTCTATTTACTTTCAAATACTAAATCCAAATTAACTTAAACATTTAGTCACCCTACTACGGATGAGCCCATGCGCACACGCATGTGACGACAGCGAAATGCGTTCGCTGATCGATTTATATAGCTACAAACATTCACCTTACATGAATTCCAACTCTATTCCAATACACTTTAAGTGCATTTTCATTTGTTGCACATAATCTTATGTCCCGATAACGGTTTCCAATGCAATGCTTCCGTTGTTAAATTTGTACCTGTTAATCCTGAAGAGTGGTTACTGCTAAGTGTTATGTTTGGTTTTACTTCAAATTCTCAGTGAATTGAAACTTGGAGATTTTTGGAACTACTAAACTACTTTAATCTAAAGAAGCTTATGCTTTTTTTGAAGCTGTTTTTAATAGCTGTATTTAATCAATCGATATATGCTTACATACCTTTATCAAATATTAACCACAATATTGTGGCCTGTGGCTCTTGTGGTTTCATTCCACTTACCAATTTATAAATCAGCTGGATCTGTAACAATAGAAACAACTTATTAATAGAGATATTCATGCTACTGATACTTATTTTTACAAAATAAGTACACTTTGCCTATAACTTTGCATTAATTTATCTTTATTTTTTTAAGATCAATCAACAATTACTTAAAATAGAAATAGATGTGACATTCATAAGTGTAGTAATTAAATTATAGGTTAACACCACATGCTTAGATAACGGTAGAGTAACGGTTAATTTAAAATTATCTATTCTAATTGAATAAAGTTCAGCCCGATATATTTAAGTAACTTCTCACATATCTTACAGATGAGGCCAATAGCATAACAGGTCTCCTTATTAAAATGATTCTAGCATTAGCTGTTTCGAAGTGAATCTGTTAGGCCTATCAGGGGTTATCTTTAGCACAAAACAATGATATTACATATCATTTCTTACTTTTTATGCCAACTTTTCTTTACTATACCGCGTTCTATGCCTATATCTATTACTGCCTTTATTGAGTTCTTTATTTCAAAGTGCAACAAAGTATTTATTGTCATCATTATTTATATTTATACATCAAACCCTCACAATCGATAGCAATCGTTCAGATAATTGTATTCCGGTAGTTCCGTGCCTCGAGCCATTAATCACACTCGTGGTTTATAAATGAGTCTTCTATTGCCTTGTTGTCTATTTTGTCTTTTTTCTGAGGGGAAATACCTTCGCATACCCGCCTGTTTGCGGAGAGTACCGGGTGATATTAGACTTCCACTGACTAAAACCCCTCAATGTTCCTTCACACACCTTGTGGGGGGTACGCCGTTGCATTCTTCGCGAACCCCCTTGCTGCATTTACCTGCTACTTTACTTTTATTTGTGTTCATTTCTTGATATTCCAATCAAACCTTAGGTGGAGTTTCATCCCTTAGGTGGAGCCGATTGCAGAACAGGCTTCTCTCTCCAAAGTAATTGTTTGTACAACCAGAGAAGCAGAACTATTAAAACAGTCAAGACTATCTAGCGCTATTTCATGTTTAGGCTCTTGCATAGAATACACAGTATCACATATCTTGTCATGCAGGGTTTTACACAGCCGTACATCAAACCCTCAATTCCACAATCGATAGCAATCGTTCAGATAATTGTATTCCGGTAGTTCCGTGCCTCGAGCCATTAATCACACTCGTGGTATATATATAAATGAGTCTTCTATTGCCTTGCTGTTGTTGCTTGCACTCGTATATTTACTTCCATTGATCGTTTTTTCTATATTTCAAGGTGTTTTTTTACAATCATCCCTTTGTTCCCTTTCCTTCTAGCTGGCAATACATCTGTGTCAATTTGATGTTCATGGACTGCGGTCGTTCATTAAATATCAGGTGAACCCTTCAGGTGAACATATCTGGTGGTAAAATCGTGGGTAACACCCGATATCAGGTTATATATTCGTTATTATATTGTAGTGACTAATTTAATTTTAAATGCAGAAAAAGGGAACGATTTCCAATAGTTGACTCGTGAACTCCACTAAATAAAGTACTCTAATGGTTCCGTTATGAACATTCGTCTGTTTGTCTGTCTGAATGCGATATAGCATCATCGTTAAAGCTATAATTCTCGGGTATAAAACATAAACCAGTGTAATAAAATTTACCATCAATGAAAAAAATACAAAATACCTGTATCCTTATTATCTCTACTGAGCGGGATAAAAGATATTAAAAGGCATTTTCCAAAACAGCTATCCGTCTAAGACCACAATGAGAGCGACATCACTAATGTCTAATACAATTGTAGCGAGTGCTGTGCATATAACGGAGGGCGCGTGTGTGCTAGTGTTGTTCGAGGGTCGATAATTTTTATCGATTAGTTTTTTTTACATTAAGAGTGTATATATGTTTATTGGAATCCTAATCCTAAATCACCTACAATCCTTTCAAATATTATTTGCCATGGGATAGACACTGAATAACGAAATCTATTTCTTCCTATTCTATTCATGATATATTGTGTGACTTTATATCTATGAACGATACTTGTTTTATGCTTTAATCTGAAATACAGTGAATAAAGATGCAAAAATTGCTCGACGGTAAATATAACCGAGCTCACTTAACTAAAAAAAGTTTGAATTTGACTAACAAATTAGCTAAGTATTGTGCATGTAAGAAGTCAGTTATCGTTTAGATTTTATAAAAAAAAAAACTAACATATAGAACAAAATCCTCCCTATAACATTATTATTGAGTAATGAAAAATATCATAACAATCTTAATTTAAATATAAATATTGCCATCATCGTAATATAACATGCAACTATTATTTTCAAAACAACATCATCTTATCTACCATCGTCGTAATCACACAAAATAGTATCAATTACTGTCCATTAGATACAATTGTATCGATAAAAACATCGATAGTACATCACTACGTCGCCCCAGTGCTTGTCATTAAGGGTGATCCATCAAAACGTCCGCTAGGATTTAGGGTGTTCGACGCTTGCGCGGTAGCGAGCTCTGACGGGGTAAGGGTGTACGTCCACTGGAAATTACGATATATTACAAGAAGATATTTGTGAGTAGTCCCTTAAACTATGGGAGGTAACATCTGTGAAAAATTGATGATGCAACCGAAAATCAATGTCTATTCATATGTAGACATGAATATCAAAATCAAAATTAATCTTTAGTAACTATTAGTTTACAGTTTCTTTAGTTCTTTGAGAATTAAAGAAACTGTAAACTAATTGTTAATCCTTTTAAGTTGTTTCTTTGTTCTAACACAAAATACTTGTGTTAGAACATCTCGCTCTTCCTTCGTATACATAGCATAAATTGAAATGTTTTTCAGTTGCACTCAACTGATATTATCATTTTTATCTTTCTATTAATGACATAGAGTATCGATCGGTATAGAATTGTATTTATCGGTCTTGAGCATTAAATCAGCAGGATAACGATTTAAGTAAGTTCCAAAACTACTTCAGAATTACAAGTTATAAAGGTTTTTTCATACATGGAAATAAAGAACGAGATCTTATCTTTAATTATTTTGTAATACGCATAAACCTAAACCTAATAAGTGATAATTTCAGTCGTTTTCTATCTCTTTAACGTAAAATCAGCATGCTTTAAATGCCGTGGGTGTCGTAAGAGTCGTCCGCAGAGGATAATGCTGCATGACATCTTCAGCAATAAAAGAGTGGGCGCAGAACATTGCTGAATTCATTCACATCTGTGAAGTGAATAGGCCATCACTGAAAATCAGCGTGGCAAGTTTTTAAAATACTTTTCCACTTTATGCTGAGTGTATGGCCTTTTCATTATAGGTCTTATTTATATATTTAATATAAGGTTAATTTTAAGCCATAAATGTAGATACCTATAATGAATAAACTTTTTTCTTTCTTTCTTTCTTTCTTTCTTTCTGAATTGGGCCAAGCTTGCACCGGTGAAATTATCACCTACCTAGAAGAATTGTACTGTGTTTACTTACGGGAAAAGAGAGGCCTGTATTGCCATCCCACGCTCCGCCTGCCTGCCTTAGTATACATAAAATGTTGTTGTACATTTCGAACTCACTTTTTCTCATTGTACCTGTCAAATGACTTTCAAAATTACCTTAGGTTGTATGCACACAAATATAGATTGACTTCCCGTGCAGTCCGCCCTTACAATCCTAGTGTATCGGCAGCCTTAGGGGGTTGCAAACAAAATTAGATATTCGTGCGGTGTCCCCACAAAGCGTACTGATTGATTGCTTTCGCAAAGATTTACATTTTTCTCAGACGTGTCTGTCTTCGTTCAATGCCCTTGTCTGCTCGTTCAGTTACCTTTGCTTTTTAACGGATTTTCAGAGGTAAATTAAAGCAGATTGACTAATTAATTATTGTCGTAATACTTTTCAAGGTACTTTATATTGCTATTCTACTTCCTACTAATATTATAGGTGAGAATGCTTGGATGTTTCACGGCGCAAAATCTGATCGGATTTTTATGAAATTCCGTATGCATATAGGCATAGCCGAGTTGGATTAGGTGATAATATACCTTTTATTGATCTATATGCCCCGAATTCAACGTCATCGAAACCGTAGACAGAAGCTAGTAAGAAGAAAATAATACACAAAGAAAATTAATATACAGTAAACTTAAAATTTTAGTGTGAGTCTCTTTTATAAATTTCCTACGTGTTAATCCAACAAACAAACTGTCCATGAACAGAATTGGAATCAAATCCGGCTCAGCCGCTTCAATGCGACATAGAAACCAGCATACAACCCTTTACATCTACAATATTGGAAGGATTTCCCATCAAAAATATGGACATGAAACAAAACATCCAGACCAACGATTTCGGAAACAAAATAAAACAAAAGCTAGTAAGTCTTAGTGTTTCACAACTTGGATCGGCTTTGAAAACGAAACAAAGAGCGCAAACTACTTAAGCACTGAAATATTGGTATTTCCAATTCGCCCTCACAATGCACTCTTGATAAAGGCCTTCATTAGCGACTTATTAGGCGACCTGGGATCGGGTATGACAGTTTAATTGGAGTCTCTTACTTACATGTGGTATATAAATAGATATAAAAGAATTTGTTTAAATACCTCTTTGCAAGTTGAAGTTCTGATAAAAAATATCAAACTGAAGCAAATATTATTGGGTATTAGATTCCTACGTACGAAACTTATATTTTAAACATTATATAAACTC
Source organism: Phoebis sennae (assembly GCA_001586405.1). Classification (NCBI taxonomy): domain Eukaryota; kingdom Metazoa; phylum Arthropoda; class Insecta; order Lepidoptera; family Pieridae; genus Phoebis; species Phoebis sennae. The sequence goes on along the minus strand of LQNK01002433.1, from coordinate 33,219 downwards.
ACAATGTATCACTCGAGAAAGTTTATAAAGGTCGTGATCTTAAATCATTCTTTTATGCTCTTAAAATAAACAAAAAGTTCGTACTTATACTATTTTCTTGTGTTTGTTTTAACGCGAGTACTTTCCATATTAAAAAAATACTTTTAAAAGGATAATAAACCGCGTTTCAAATTCTTTAAAAAGTATTTTCTTTAATATAAAAAGTTCGTAATTGCATTGCTCATAAATTAATTTAAGTCTGAATAAAAACTTAACGACATAATGAAACAATATAAACTACAAAGGAATCAATTTTCTCCCGCGTGTAGAACACTTTATACCAGTGATATAGCAGAGGAATAGAAGCGGACGTAAATAAGTGCCTTGATGTACTCCTTGTGTGTGGATATCGATTTTGCTTCCCTCAATGACAGTTTCTACGTATTCAGTGGTATAAAGAGACTCTAGAGATTTCTAATGATATAGTAAATTACGAGTGTAGTCTCCTGTTGTAAATGAATAAATTTAATACCTTTTATAGATTAAGGTAGCCTTTTGTTTAAAAAAATTACATAGAGCCTTTAAAAATCATATAATATCACAATATAACATAGAATTAGAAGACCTGCAAACATCTTTGATTTAACGTAAAAAATGGAAGAAATATCTTTTGTCATTCACGTAAACATCTATTTCCAATATCTTATTTACCCTTGACAACTCACTGTATCATTTACGATTTCCTGCAAAACAAAAGAAGTATTATCGTCCGAGTAAACAATCGTGAACTTAATTTAGCGTTAAAAATATTTTTCCAAACGTTAAATATTCCGCAGTCGAGGAATATATTCCGGTTTGAATAATAAATGAGGAGCATGCTTTCAGCAATAAAATACCATGAGATAGCATATGCGTGCTTGTATTTATGGCCCTTGTAACCCAGATCGTATAAACTTTAATAGAATGACTTTTTATGAAACCTATTGATTTATTTCAGTTGATTCAGCTTGCGTTTGAAAAGCAATGTGTATTATAAATGCAAAAGTATTTATGTATATTGTCTATTTTATTAAGATAAATTATTGAGTAGATATTTTGAAAGAGGAGGTTGGTAGTTCTGAGATTTGACACTGTATTCTATTGGGTTTAAGTACACTAAGTAAGTACGTATAAACACCGCAGGCAAACACTGGATTAGAGTGGTTAATGATAGACACGGATGGAAAATTTTGGAGGCTTTCACCACGAACGTCATTATAGTAAAGGCTTATCAATTCAATGCTATTTATATATGTATAATACTTGAAGCATAAAGCTCGTACTTTCATCTTTGTATGAAAATTTGATACTTAATATTATGAGTAGAGTTAAAGTTAAATCTGTGTTAACCGAATTATTAGGATAAATAAAAATAAATTAGTAAAGATATTATAAAGGAGGAGTGCGGAACGCTTTTTTTCGATCTTCGATTTCTATTTTTTAAACTCGATTTAAATAAGGAGTACATGCATAAATAGCGAAGGTAGTAATTAAAATATATATTTACAATGTTTCTCACTGGATCACACTTATTTAGCTTTTCATCGCACATAAAACCTTTCAATTTTTATTTGTATATACCGATACTGGCGACCGTCCAGAATCCGTAACCATTCATGTCCGCCATTGTGCTACGACGTAGCGCTACGATCTATTGCTACGAATATCTACGAGGATTTTAGTACAATTGTGGTACGTGCTTTCTTGTATTGACACTATTTTTAATTGAAAGCAGAAAAGTAGTAAAAATTTAACGGTAAATAAAAATGATACAAGAAATAGTATTCTGTTTTAACGGCATGTAGTGTAGCCACGCATTGTTCATTTATTTTTTAAGACAAGTTGATAAAAGCTTCTTTTGCCACCTTCCATGTTTCAATGAAACATCGAACCGAGGACCTTTATTTTGTCAGGACCACTTCACTAAACCATAAACCAAAGAGATGGTCAAAACTCTCCAAAGTTTTTTATAACTAAAGTTGGGTAGATTCATGAGATAAAACCAAAACTGTGTGACTGTGTTATTTGAAATCTTAAAATATTCATTTATTTACATTTATAAAGTGCGTATACCCTATAAAATACCGAAAAGGTATGTAAGGCGTCAATAATGTTCTGGTATTTTTTATTTAAATGAATAAATAAATAAAAAATACCAGAACATTTACAATCAGGATGAGGGTAGGAATTTACAACTCTCAAGTAATCACAACGTTACAAATAACTCCGGGCCCCAATACGTCTTCACTTCGAAATACCGTGAAATACATTTTTCTTTCGGAAACCGACTTAGGTACACCCATCCACGCAACTTTCTCTGTCTATAATACATTCACGCAGTTATCGACCTTAAAGCTAAAGCTGAATGGCGAATATTGTATAATACATTTTTCTGTTCGAAAACGTCTTAGTTACACCCGCTCACACAGGTTTCTCCATCTTCACCCCTACACCATCACTCAATTAACATCCTTATTACTACATATTAAAGTCGAAAATCGGATACTATATTTCGTAGCGAAATTTGCACTGGACTATCAAAGGAGTCGAAGAACGATATTTTTACGCTCAAAGGCTTAAGGTCAAAATGAGTAGCGAAATGATATATTGATCGAAAATGAATTTTCATGAAGTATACTAAATATTTACTGTTTTCATAGAAAACATCATAAAAACTGACTTCCTAGTAGTAGCGATCGAAACTAGTGCTTTCTGACTACGTATACTACGTAATTACCAAGTTATAATATAATGAAAACCTAATGAAATACAACGACATTTTTTCATATTAACAGCTTTCTTCCATATATTTTAATAAAATCTGAAACAAGGTGAAATCTCCGGTTTTGGCCCGTGTGAAATGTCAGTTTCGTGCGTCGAGTAACGGCTTCATTACATTTTATGAGCTCCTTTATATCACTTTTAAGAAGACTTTTTATACAAAAGATCATTGAATCTCGCATATTGAAAACGCAATGTTCTTAACATTTTTGAATAAACAATATGTGGATTAAACGAATATATCTTGTATTACTTTTGATGTAAAATTGAACTAAAAATATTTTGAAAATTTATGAATGAATTGAATGTAAATAAATAAATAAAAGTTTGGACATTTAACACAACGCCATCTAGTCTCAAACTAAGCGAAGCTTGTACTATGAAACTAGATAACTGATAGACATACTTAAACATATTTTTTTATAAATAAATAAATACTATAGATAAATTAACACCCAGACAGTAGAAAATTACAATGTTCATCACATTATAATTTTCTACTATGGGGGTCGAATTCACACCCGCTGGCCCAATAAACCATATCCACTGCGCCAATGGGGTCGTCAATATAAAACAATATGCAGGCATAAACGAAACAATAAAAGGACCAATAAACACCAACCATTATAATACCACATACTGTATACTCAAACCGCAAGGAAGTCATACAAAACCTGCATATAAAGCGTACATTTCATGAATATAAGGAAAAAAACGATAGTAATTGCACAGGTCATTATCCCACAATTCCACAATCCCGAACATTCGTCATTATTTTATCATTTTAACGAATATAATTGTCGCTTTTAATTACTCCAGCTTGGCTTACAGAATTAGAACACGCTTCAATAGAAAATAACACCTTTACAATTGACATAAGGTTGCTTTTCGTTGTTTACTAAAAAATTAGAAACACCACAATAAATCTCACGCTGTAAATGTATTCAGACTTTTAATTGAAGTTATGGTGATGATGTATACGAACTTTCAGGTAACGCATATAAGTTTAATAATATAATGAAATATCTCCAATTGCACAAGTCCCAAAATTGGTCTTTTTACTATAGCCATATACCGTATGTTATATATCGTATCTTCCAAAAAGAAGAACCTTTCCTTAATACATTTACAGGAAAGATCGATGTCGATTTATAAATTGAATAACCAAAACAAGCTGTTTGGAGGGACAATTATTCACAGTATGAAATATAAATAAAGTTAATTATATTGGTCCTCCTATCGAAACTTGTACTACAAGACTAGAATACTATATAATATTTTATTCGCCATCTGAAATCTCGTAAAATATTTTATATGTTATATGTTCTTAAATTCTTGATAGTCTGTGTCTCTGCCAATTTGTCTTTGTATTTCAGAACGCGTTTCAAATTACGATGTTTTTAAAATTTATATAATGAAGTTTGAACTTAACTAATTAATTCATATAAACAAGGTTCTTAATAAAACCCTTAGTATTAATGTAAAAAGATTTTTATGTAATTTAAAACAATAAACAAAAAGACGTACATTAAGAAAACTTCGCAAGTCCCTTCACGTTAAAATAAAACATATGAACATTGAAGGCTCAAGTAAGACCTAAGTTAAAAGCTTAACAAGTAAAGCGCTTTAATTAGAGACCACCGCAATGAGCTATTAAAGTTTTCATGTTAGCTCAAGTTATTCTCTTTAACTTGGCTACCTTTTTGTGTAGCTTACTTTTAAAACAAACAGTTATTTATATTTGCACTAATTAGTTTTTAATCTAGGAATTTAAATTTGTAATTTTACAAAGACGGGATAATTCTATACTTGATAGATTGTATTGTGACTTCTTGATGGAAATGCATTTCAAGTATTGAATAAAACATTTTAGTTAGTAAAAATAGTTCAAAAGTCTTTAATTCAATACTTGGGATAATTTAATTAACATCGAGATCTACATCGTATGTAATCTTCATAACTGGAAGTATTTATTTAAAAAAAAACTATAATTTAACATCACAGTCAAGACCAATTCGTTAGATAGTTAGATAAAATATATTAGTATTAATTATTTGTTACCAGCTTCTACCCTCGGCTTCGCTCAAGTTAAATAAGGGATCTAACATTATATATAGTTCATAACTTATCTGTATACGAAATGTCATAAAATCTATTCGTGACACAAACACCCAAACATTGGTTAAATTAGTAGAATAGTTAAATATATTATTTGTATTTATGATTTTTTCATCTAAATATAGTTGAAATCAATTTATTTTTTCTTAAACTCCAATTTCTTTATTTTTAATAAAATATTTGTAACCTCTGTACAAAGGTTAAATTTTCCATTTTTTGCAAATCACTCCCATCCACAATAACAATGTAAAGCAAACAAAAGAATACATGAATGTCCTAAATCATCAGAACCATAACCGTTTATCTTAAAGAATGCCCGCCTCACCCACTTCCTTCAAAAGGCTGAATAATTTACTCCTTTTTGAGGTTTAAAAGTCTGCATGTTATGATAAAAGAACTGCGGTTAGGGTTGCCAAAATGGAAAAATATTTTTAAGCTACATTTCGTGGTCCATTTTATTAATACCTTTAAACATAATAAGTTGTAACTTGTAGTCTATAATGCACAGTTTGTAGTAGGGAATAATAAAGAAAAACAACGATTTTGTGCTTTATAAAACGGAGTAATATAAAGCAAATATTAACCAAAATTCACGGTATTTTAAAAATGCACAACCATCACACACTTTTAAATTAATAGTTGTTTGTGAAACAATATTTAGTATCCTTCGGTTATAAAGAAGATCAGGATCGTTTTACATATTTCTAACAATAACAAGAAAAAAACATTTTTAATACGTCTTATTTAATAATTTGTGTTTTCAATTAATTATAAACATCAACAAAGGGAATCTTTTACATACTTTGAAACAAAAATATAAACCACTGAATACAAATATAAATAAAAAAAAACTAGTAGGTAACCCTAACTGATCATTATAGTGACAGATTATATTTTAACCCAGATTTTTGGCCTACATTTTGACAAAACCAAGTAAATAGCTATTAATTATATTATGAGCTATACAACTCCACCGTCTTATGAATTACAATCTTCGTTATTAAAAAATATTTCATTTTATATGAAAGTGTATTAATTAAGAGTATAGTTGAATACAGAAAATTTGAAATTGAAATAAAATTGACTTATGCTTTATTTTATAAGATGTGGCCTTCTACGTTCTATCCATGATTTTATAAAAATATATATTTATTAAATTTATTATAAGTTTTCAATGCGGTTTAATAATGAACCCAGCGCACTATAGATCATAAAACCTTCAAGATTCTTTATATTGTATCATTGATATTTTATATGTGTATCAATGTTTTTATGAGAAGGTGAATCTCATTAATGTAATTTATTTTTTATTTATCATATAAAACAGCTAATTTTATTTAATATTTGCACTAATTAGTTTTCAATGTAGTAGGAATTAACATTTGTAATTTTATTAAGTTGGATTCATTTTGTACTTGATAGATTGTATTGTGACTTTTGACGGTTTATTTTCAGTATTGAATTGAAATGACTTTTTTAGTAGTGGAAATAGTGTAAAAAAAGTATTTGATTCAATGCTAGGAATAATTTTATTTGCATCGAAACGGTTGTGAATCTAGGCTTTTTATATATGAATGTGTTCTACAAAAATTTAAGTACCGTTTCTATTGGGGCTTAGGACGTATTTATTTCAAACCCTAACCCTGCTAGACAAACATTTATTGAACCTCCACAGGGATCGAACCCCAAACCTTTCAGTTGTAACGCTTATTAACCACTGAATCACCGACGCGGTCAACATTTCCCTTAATACACGTCCTTCAGTAATTTGTCACACAAAAGGATCCGCTAATGTAGCGAACAAATGAAAACCGATGGAACCAATTTATCTCGGACGCTGAAGTGAAGTCATTTTCCACGCTACTTCATTCATCTCTTTACATAAGATTACCGAAACTACTTATCACTAGCCGGTTCTATTTGGTTGAATAACAATACTTTGATGACCGTTTTGTTGGTTTAGTGGTTGAACGTTAGCGTTACAATTGGGAGGTCCTGAATTCGATCCCGGTGAAGACACGAAAAAAAATTGTCGACTTAGCAGGATGTAGAAGACCTACCAAAAGCCCTATGCCCCTTAAAGGACACAGGACTTCACTTTTTATTCCTCGATGAAAGGTTCCATCTCGCCAAATACAATCTTTAAAAAATAGCTGTCTTGACCTGCTTGATTATTCCGGCCTCACACATGCTGAATGTCTGTCTGAATTCAGGATCTGATTTCAGATCCTTACAGGTCGATCTAAGAAATTTCGAATCTGAAAAAATCAGGATGTGTGTAGAGTAAGCCGATATTGTATGGTAAACTGGCCTCGCTAAATTAATCTTAATTCAGATTCTTAAAATTCAGCATGTGTGCGGCCGGCCATATAGTCCGTTCTAGTCCTATGCAGAGGTTCCCAAATAATATAAGTGAATTTTAATAGGTGCTCACGTGATAACTGTCGAGTTTCAACCGAATTATTTCCACAAAAAATTAAGATTTTGCTAAATATGTGTGAATTTAAAAATTTGTATCACCCTTATAAAATTACTAAAATAGCTACAGATGCACATAATGAAGGTATAATGTCCTACCAAATATTTGGTCATTTATTTGAAAACTAAGACATTATATAATTAAATGCATGTCTAATATGTAATACATGGTTCCGTGCCTAAAGATAAATATATAAAGATAATTCCTGAAGATAAATAATTCCGTGCATAAAGATATAAAATGCCTAAGCTTGCACTGTCTGTCAGCAAGCTGTATCACAATTGTAATAGCAAGAAAGCTGAAATTTTCACAAATTAGGTATTTCCGTTGCGGATCTGGCACGGTAACCTTCATACACGAGTTCAACTCACACTTCGCCATGTTTATTATTTAAGAAAACATGTGTTTAAGTAGCAGAAATGCTAATTTTCTTTTGTGAGTAGTAACAGATTACAATTCGATTTCACACTCTTCTGTCCAAACCAAGCTGCTTGGTGAAAACTAACAAAAACCAGATTAAGCCGGTTATCGCTAATAATAATAGTGTCCCCTTAATCCGACGTGATGGATGACAGCACCCCTTTTAATTGCCAATGTGTACCAACGACATTCCCATTTATATTATAATCAGTTCGATTACCCACTACCATCAATAAAAAATAACTCCTATACTCTATTCCGTAAGGGTCATAACAGCTTGTATGTATTTTTTGATTAATTCCGGTGATGGAAGATGGATTTCTTGACGTTTGGTTTTTAATAAAGCGTCCCCAAAATGCATTTGCAAGGCTTGTGGGTGAATTTTTGGGGAGCTTCCGTTATTTTTCGTTTTAAATGCAGCTTTATATTGGTTTTCGTATTATACTTGAAGTATAAATATTTATGTATACGAAACGTATATTTTGTGTATCGAAAATAAGTCGGGTTTAAAATAAAATTATATTAAAACAAAATCGTCTCAGTGTCCACGATACAGGCTAACCTAGCGTGGGTGCTACTGGTAATAGTATAATCCTTATATATGTAAACGTGCATTTTTTATTATTTTGATATACCAATAAATTAAAAGTATTCTTAATAAAATAATCAATCAACTTGCTCGTAAAATGTTACGGGCACCTGCAATCAAACCTGTCCAACTTCTCTTACTATCCACTTGTAATATCTTCATAAGCCATTAGAAAGAAGAAAGAAAGAAAGAAAAAAGTTTTATTTGTCCCATAAAACAAACCGTACCTTATAAATAACAATTAAAACTAAAACTTAAAACTAAATTGGTGCTGTACGGTATTGTCACGGGCCCAAACTAGGTAGTCACTCAGCATGTGCTGCAATGCCCTGGGGCTTTTGCAGCGCTGATTTTCAGTGACTCCTAAATTGACAAATACGTTTGGAGTGTCAGAAATAATAAAAATAAAACTATAGATTTAATAAGATATTATTATAAAACGTAATTAATACTTATATATTATACTATTAAAATGAATACGTGAACAGATATATGGATAGATAAATATACTTGTAATATAAATATAAATAGAAATAGAGCAAACATAGAAACAGAGGACGCGCGTGGTGTTCGTCATATGATTGTGCGACTAAGTGTGAAACGTGTGTTCCGATAAAAGATGTTTTTTGAGGTTATATTTGAAGGCTTGAATTGTCCATTGTCATTACAAGGTATTTAATTAAAAACGTGTTAAAATAGCTAATTGGTCAGAGGTATTCCTAACAAAATAATCAATCAATTTGCTCACAGAACGACACAAGCACCCACTTATACATCAAACCTGTCCAACTTCTCATCATCTTGCCCACTCTTAACTTTGTACTCGCGAGTTAATAATAAAGTATTACAAAAATTATTTAAACTTTTTAATGTGTTCTTAAGATACAGCAAACACATCAACAGTGCCTGATCTAAAACCGACACAGTAGTGAGTTTGTTTCCATTTCTTTATTATTATTAGCTTAAAGAAAGAAAAAAGATCAGTAACGAATAAAAAATGAAGTTTTTACCAATTCTTTCTTTTGCCTCTAGCGCTCCCACTTTCATTTAAAAGTAGAGGAAATCTTTTAAAATTTGAAGAGGAGTAATTACTTCTTGCGAACATATTAATTGGTTCAAAGCAATATCTAACTTTTTAAAAATGTATAAGGTACTGAAAATCGTTTTTGGAAAATAGCTTACAAACGAAACACGTTTTGCACACAAGAGATACAATGTGTCCTTCCAACAAAATGCGTTAAATATCACAAAATATACTTAACACGTAGTTGAAAACCCCACTATTTATCCATTCGGCTCGCATACGGAACCCGTAATGTGATTGTGGCGTCACAATGCACGCTGATTGCACGGAACCCTAATTCGATCACAACTTTTATATCTTGTGTGAAACTTCATTTTCGGTGTATTCTCTGGACATTTACTAAAAACCTAACATACATAAATAAAATATAAGACATAACTAAATTATTTTTATTTTACTTCACGTTTACAACAGGAGCTTAATACTAGAGACATGTAAATAAATAAAAAAACAGACAACGAGCAATATCTTAAAAGTAATAAAATTCTTCCGGCCAACCTTTAATACGAAGAATGGTCTACTTTAAAACACTCTTCTTTGTAACACTGCGTAAATTATTAATTTGTTTACTTTAAAAATAACATTAGTAATATACCATTTAATCTTCCTCATTATTCTATTTATCATTACCATAAAGATATTCAAAAACATATCTGACATATAGTTTATACTTTGTATGGATACCTTTTGATGGAATTGCATATTACTTTTATTTAAAGAAAAACATTTTTATACTTTCTATTCCGCTATATTCATTCACATGACGGTGATGTACGAAACCGGTCGTATTAAAAAAAAAATAATTATGGTAAAAAGTGTTAATATAATGGAATTGAAAGTATTAAAATGTGTTTTTCTTTAAATAAAAGACATATCCGAAGATTACGCTTTAACAGACAGAAATTGTTTATTATAAGTAGATAATTAATTTTATTATATTATTTTAAATTAAAAAGGAATTTAAACATAATCAAAAAATGTTATAAGATGTAAAATCTTATGTCTCAGACAACATAACACGTGTTTAAACGGTTATTTGTAGGACACGCTATAATTAGTGCTATTTGTTTACTAACGTGATATACAAGTTTTTTTTACTAAATATAGGTAGATATTTGTGATTGCTATACAGATACTAGCTGATCGGCTTCGCTCCCGTAGCATAAGTTATTATATAGCATATATTACTCGTGGATAATGTAGCTTTCGAATGGTTTTAAAATCGGTCCAGTAGTTTTTTTACATATTTATAATAACCAAACAAACAAATGTTTCCTCATTGTAATATTAGTGTATAGGTGTAAATAAATGATGGCTTAGTGTTTCTTGTTAAAACAGGCAAAATAATAAGAACAATTTTAGAATTAGGTGGTAGTATACTTTTTGTCTGAATTTAACGTGAGCAAATCAGGCATAAGCTAGTCATATATAATATATCTCTCTTTAACTTAAACAAGTATTATATTGAAGAACACACATAATTATAAGTGAAAATACACTATAATGTAAGACATACCTGCAAGTCCCGTGCATCGATCTGATAGTTCCTTGCACTGTATCGTAAACATTTACACACCTCTCCCCACTGGAAACACTACCCTACCCCTCGGACATACAGTCTCTATTCCAATAACACGGGTTTGCTTACAAACCTTAACGATTGTTTAACTTGGTTAATGCTATTTTTATAACTGTTAGTTAATAAAGGGAATGATCGAGTATAGTTTTGTTATTAAGTATAGAACTATTTAAATTACGTGTAGTTTTATAGTAGAAGATTAAGATATGTAAGTATTAATGTACCCGAAAATTAACTGTTTAAAGAAGGTTATTTTATAATATCAATTACTCTTAAATCTTCTATATTAAGTTATTATAATACTTTTGGATATTTTATCTAAACTAATCTTTTATAATTTAGAAATAGAGTCTAATATAATAATAATCCTACACAAATTCAAGTTGAAAATACTTAACGGTTCGATATAGGTTAGAAATTGAAACCTAGTCTAATCTACCTTTATTTAAAAAACAATGGCCTATGATCACATTTCACGAAATGTACAAAAAACATCCAAATTTTATTAAACGTCTTTCATTTTTCCAAAAATCACATTTTACAATTTCTGTAATTTCTTTTAAAAGTTCGAAATTGTCCTTTAATTTCTTTTAAAAGTTCGAAAGTCACTTCACATAGTCACAATCGAGTTCTCGTGTAGGGCGGGCGGATAGGGCGCCGGTCGCCTGCGGAATGAAGCAGAGCTGCGAGGATCTGCTATACTTACATTGATATTACATTTATTCAGATTTCGTTTGAGTGCATCTGATACTAACTGTAGGTTGACAATATTGTACATAAGGATATTGTAAACCTTTTGACATGAAATACCTTACTTAACTAAATAATTTGTGAAACTGTTAAGAGAATTATATATTGACAATAGTGTTCATAAGAATATTGTGAGGTATCATATCAATACATGAAATACCTCACATAACTAAACAATATGCAGAACTGTAAGAGTGAACAATATTTTTGACCCAAAACTAGTTACATTATATTATTATAACTAACTAATTCAAATTTCATCGTAGTATAATAGCTCTTCAACATATTTTATGCCATATTTAAAAAAAACAGAACAATTTTCTGCATTTACCGGATCTCTTAAAAATATATTTATCTAGAATTTACTAAGAGAGATAAGACAAATAATGATTTCACTAAAATAAAATTGGAAATAAAAGTCTTGCAAAGTTCTTATATTTAATTAGCGATCGTATCTTCACTTATTTACTTTCAAGAAAACAGTGCAAGAGCATGACAGCTAAAAATAAAATAGAAAATGTTTAAAATCGTTTAAGCCGCACAACATTTGCCAATTTCACAGACAAGCAATAAAGCAGTAGCGAAGCCGCAAGGCGTAAGTGGCGTTTAATTAAAAATCTGTCACTTCCCCCCCCGTACCCCCTCGCTCGCCACTCCCTTCCTCTTCCCACAAGACTTATAAGGATTTGCCGATTGCCTGGATGTTAGCTAATGTGTGGAAGAGATTAGTGTCAGAGTTGAATGCGAAGTATTTGAAATTTATATTTGAGAAACAAGTTAGCTAAGCTAGCGTTTCACATTTTAAATATTAGTTATTAAACAAAAATCGTGTAATGATCGACGTTAAAAAATCGTAAAAATTTAAGGATTTCAATTTTTTTACATTCGTAAGTTTTACTTTTACGTACTTTATAAAATAGTTGAAAAATTTAGATACCTATGTGGTACTAAAAAGATACATAATTATTACATATTAGATGTCAGCGTGTTGAATCGAGCTAAAAATATGCAAACCTTCATATTTTATAAGACAAGAAGTACGTCTTTTTATGCATCGTTTAAAAATACTGTTTTTTTTATTTTCAGTAATAACAACTTTCGTTTTTTTTCTCCATTATTCTAAGACCAAGACTCTCATCTAGTAATAAAACCAACACCACCCAGAAATAGAACCTTAGCTTCCATTAAAAAGAGGAAATATAAGGTAATATCGTGTATAATAAAGGGCATGATCAAAGCATTTTCCGAGCGGCCGCTAAATCGATTAGCTCGGAGTGCATTGTCAACTCTATATTATAGGTTTTAAAGCCTGATTATATTAGGCTTAAAAGCTCCTGTCATTAGTTTAGATCTAAAGCGATGCAGCATTACTAAGTGTTTTTATATTAATATTAGATTCTGACCAAGCCTTTCTGCGCGTCACATTCGGGTTATAGAAATTATATTAGGCTTAAAAGGTGTTTAAACTATGTGTTAAAGATAGTCGCGTTTACTAAAAGTAAGTCTGTTGTTTAAATGCAATTATGTAAAAGTTATGCGTTTATACTTTAACTGCTAGATTATTAAATCTCTCATTACATACGAAATTTGACAAAAATGCGTTGGTCGGAAACATAATTGTCACAGGTACCGAGAGTTCACCGCTATCAAATAGATAAACAAACGTTAAAGTGACTCGAGTACCGGGCAATAATAATCTATTAAAAATCATTTTATTAAATATGTAAAATACTCGCGTTATAATATATACGAATATAAAATAATAATAAGCCTAACTCAATAAATAAATGTTTGGTTTTGAATTGGAAACATGATTGACACCCATAAAACAATTATAACATTGTGCAACGCATAAACATTCTTGATAACCTGTAAGCCCCTGTATTTAACCATTATCAAATACTGATGTACAAAAGGACGTAAAAATTTTATAGTTCCATTACGAGAAGGGAGAGGGTTTCGTTCCAAGGGCTTGATGCAATGATTGGTTCGAATGGGGATGAGCTTGTCTGTGAAAAAGTGGATTTTTTTATTGCCAAGCAGCCGATTACCTGAGGGTATGTAATGACTTACTATTTTTTATGCTACTGCAGGCAGGCTTGCGGTTCATCTGATGTTAAGTGACTGACCGCAGCGTATGTACATCTACAACAACGACGTGTCTCAGATGTCTTGCCGACTTGAAGGAAAGGGTTTCTCTTTGAAGTGAAGTAATTAATGATGGGAAATAGGGAGAGAAGTAGAACAGAATAGGAGAGGAATTTGATGGGAATACGGGACCTCGGGCTCCCGGTCACCGTGCAAAACAATACTGCTTCACGCCGATCTCTGGGGAGTGGTAATTACACCGGTGCAAGCTTGGCCCAACGCTCCCACTTTTCTATTGCTGAATATGTTATGCAGAATTACCCTCTGTCGCCTCTTATGACACTCGGGGGTAGAAATTGGTAAGCGTTACTTTTTATTATTGAGTTCCCGTCGTGGCAACATCACGACGCTAGAAATTGTACCTCGTTTCGATATTACGCCCACACCATGTCCGTCGGTAATGATACCCTACTGGTTCTCCGAAATATACATATTGCTACGAAAATAATGATCGTAAATCACCGTTACCAATTAACTAGATTTCCATCACATACTCAATTATCAATGTTCAAATTCTACTAAATCTTTTATTACAGTACTCTTTGTAACGATCATTAACTTTACACTACAAAATAGTTAAATCTATAAAACCAGCAGCCCTTATTTATATGTTAAACATTTACAGCTCTAATTCATAATGCCTAACCAACAAGGCCGTAAAAATTTTACAGCCATATTATTAGGGGTAGGGGCTGGGGGAATTGTGGCTACACGAACTCGAAGCTTGACAAGTTTGCATGAACAATCATTAGAGAATCCTTATAGAATGCGTCTATAATGTCACTGTTCTATCATTTAAAAAAAATCATTTTAGACCTACTTTCTGGATGTCCCACTCTACGATAAATTAGTATATTTTATTTAATGGTGGTTTACAATTGGTATATATACGATTAAATCAAAAGCCGTCAAGAATATTTCAAATTAGAAAGATAATATTTCTATATTTATTTATACTGTGTATTTCTTTGACGAAATTTGACAAGAAAGACCTTGTGCTACAGATAATTTTATAGCAGAAGTAAAAGTAATGTTCAGTAATTACTTCTTTCATTCGTATCTGTTGTTCTTTCTCATTTCGTATTCCTACTACATGCCGACTTGTCAAGTTCATAATCATGTGTGGAACCCCCATCACCCGCGTTTAATGACGAAGGGATAAAATCGAATTAAAGACCTTTTAGCATTTATATTGTAGCTACAGTTGACTGTCATTCGACATTTACTACGTTTTAATTTAAGGGGCTGATAATATACAGTGTATGGGTTTATTGCTATGGGGTAATAGTTTTATGAAGGTCGGCTTGACCTGGTTTATCTTTTCGTAAATGGGGCGTAGGATAGTGATTATTTCCGATGACCTAGATCGAGTGTGTTCGATACTGAATACTTTTGTGATGGAAAAAGGCTTTCTAATGAGTTCCTGTGCTTCTTTTGTACGATTGCGACGTAAAAATATCAGACACAGGTAACCTTTATGAGATCAGTTTCATAGTTTGATAAAACGTAAAGATGATGTTAGTGGAGTGAATATCAGACATTAAATCCACAAACCTTTGTTTTCTGAAGCACGGGATGACAATTTATTTATTCTGTATTCTGAGAAGAAATTCTAAAAAAAAATTCTTGACCTAGTCCCTATTCGTAACCAAAATTTTTCGATCTGCAGTGTAATATCCCATACATCAACTAGGCTAGGTTATTAAGTTTTTTTTTAATTACGTCTACCACCGACCATTAATTTTTTTGCACTTCTGTGTTATAATCAATACTGTAATAGAAATACCCAATCAATGCCTTTCTATGTTACAGCAGGCAAGCGGGACATTCACCTGATATTAAGTGTCTGACCGCAGCCGATTAGCATCTACAATGTAAAATGTCGCAGATGCTTTGTCGGTTGGAAGGACAGGAAGGGAATAAGGAGAGGACTAATGATGGGGAATTGTTAGATGAGTAGAACAGGATTAGTAGAACAGAATGGGGGAATACATAACCCTCTTGCTCTCAAAGCTAATTGTAGAACACCGCTTGCGTTCCTTCCCATCACAAATCCCAGGGTATGAAACCCAGATGCTCCGTCACACGGCTTAGCACGCGACGGGATTTACATTATAAATAGTGCACGGTACGTTATTTACTAAGAGGATTGTGATAAATGCACCTATAGACAAAAATATTTCATTAACAAAAATGTTACGAAGCTTTTTTTCTAGCCAGCTGTACTCGGACAACTACGTATCATTAAATCTGCAAGCTAAGTAATCTCATGTAACTTTTAAGTTTTTAATGAGAATACATGATTCTTTAAACCTTAACCTTTTTTCAACACCATTTATACCAAACTCAACTCAAAGTTATAACCATGTACTTTCACAGGGCGGTGTATAATAGTAGCATTGTATATGGTACAGAAAAAATTGTCTCCTGGTCTTCCCATACCTATATTTGCTACCGCGTTCATACCGTTATCAATCATATCTATATCTATTTCTCAATCGTTGTTTCGGTGCTTGTAGTTATACGGATAGTCTTCAGCAACAAGTCAAAGTCAAAGTTAAAGTCAAATTTTATATTTTCCAAATCGGCCTCATTCGAGGCGCTTTTAAAACATCATTTACATTGACATAATTCATATTTTTTTTTACTATTTATACTACCGATTCGGAAGACTGTCTCTACCAAGAAAGAATTATTGAACATCAAATTCACCGTATGTTCCTTTACTTGCCATAAATGATGAACCCCATAGAATTATAGTGTAACTATATATTTATGCAATAAAATCTAATCGCTGGCTATAAAAATAAACCCTCACAAACCACAGTTAAGCAACCGGGTGTTTAAACTCCAGTTGTACAAAGTGTCACGTGTCGGTTATAAATTATGCGCTGATATGGAAATATTGGATCCGTTCTGTAGATTAAGACCGACAGACATATTGTTTATCTCATAAGGATAAAGCGTACGTCTGTTTGCGTATTTTTAATCTGAGGTTATGGATAAAAAAACTACACTTATTTCTGATTTTCTCAATAGAGAGAGAGAGAGAGATAGAAAGAGTAATGTCCCTAATAAAATAGAACTCTGTAAAGTTAAAAATAATCAGTAAACTTCAATATCATTGTAAGACATTGAAACAAATTAAAAATAATATTATTCTACAAAAAAAATGCGAAAAATTAAAAAAAAATAAAAAAATTTAAATCAATAATTTAAAGATAAACCTAAAACCAAATTGAGCATTATTTGGAAGTCGGTAAAGTATTTCCTAAACAGCCCGCCCGCGCCAGCAAAAAGTCCGGATCGCCACATGGCTTTTTGCGTGAAAAGGAAAAACATTACAAAATGAGTTTTCCGCATTGTGAGCGGTCGCTTTTTATTTCGACCTCTTTACAATTTTAACAGAGGTGCTTGAATGGTCCTCCTTGTGCCCCTGTAGGGTGCACATTATTTCGTATAATATTTTATTTTTGTTTTAATTTGATAATGGTACAAAATATCACAAATTGAGTCACATCTGGCTTCAGTTAATCGGCTTGATAGCCATTTATTATGTAATCTTTATTGTGTTTATTTGTATATTTTATTGTTTCGTGTACTTTCATTCATTTAATTATAGCTGCTTTATAACTTATTAAATTCAAGCTCATATATAAGCGCATGTATATAGTATGACATTTATCTCTAACTCTCGTAATACTATGAGTCCTTACAGACGCACAGGATGCCATAAACCTATTTGTCACTTGGCGTTTAAATTAAGTTGTACGTTTTAAAGACATGTCATTTAGAGCGCATTAAGAAATGTAAAGAAAGAAAGAAAGATTTATTCAAGAACCACACAGAATAAGACACAAATAATAACTTAATAACAAACAAGTAGCAGTGTGGCGTTGAAAGGGAAACTGATCAGCGTATGCTGCTCCTAACGTTAGTCGCAGCGCTGATTTTCAGCAGCTCCCAATGGCATAGTGACGATTGTCTTACTTCGCATAGTATAACTTTACTTACATAAGTATTATTTGTGAACGTACGTTAGTTTACGAAAGCCATGGTCACCGCGCCTCGTGAAAGGCGATTGTGGCCGTCACTTGCATTATGAACAACCGAAAAGTCTTTACAAATCCGCTCCAAAGCTCTACAACTTACTAATGACATCTTTTTATTTGATTTTTATAATTTAATAAACAAAACTATGCGTTCTCTTATGATTCGTATTTTATTTTTGTATAAATTTAATGAATGTTTATAAGTCTTAAAAATTATTTAAGTATTCATTTCGAATTTTAAACACGTCGTAGGTTTATGATTTATGATAGAAATGTTTGTTATATGATTATATATTTCGAATTCATAACGACAAAACTCATAAAAAAATATCGGTAGAACCTGCTATAGGTTATTCAAAAACACGCTGTATATTGAGAATGTACTAAATTCGTAGATCCTGAGTATATTCTCCTACGTCTACGTCTAAACTACTTTCCGCAGGCAGTAATCAATCAGCTGGGATCAGGGGAATTATCATGGGTATTACTTATCATGGGGTTCCAAGAAAACGTATTTTATAACAGTTCACTATTAAACAATACGTTGAATGTATCAGGACATAATTCTTCCTCCTCTTCGACATCGACTCAATGATCCATCTCCCGCAGAAGATAATCAATCAAGTAGGATTAAGGAATTACCATCCCTTGCGCTTTCCAATAAAACATTTGTTTTTATTACGTATCTATTCTTAATTAATATAAAACATTAAAATTGAATCTCTAGCAGAACATTTCTGGATCGATTTGTTAGACAGATAGGTAATTTAAATATGTAATGTGTATTATTATTATCCGATGTTCATTGAACCACACACGTAGTACAACCTCCCTTAAAATGTCCGATCTCCCGAAGGCGGTGTCCAACCACCTGGGGTTAGGATCACCGCCGCTCGTAGCACAAATCATGAGCATTTGTTACAAGTTTGGATCCCCAAATCTTGAATTATATGGAGCTATTTATTAAGGTTTAAGATGTAGGAAAATGTATCTTGAACTAGACAATAAAACTACATACACGCATGGTAGTAATATATAATATAAATGAACATTATAACAGGACAACGTCTTAAATGTATACCTTCAATCTTTTAAGCTTTGCGATATATCTTTCACTTTTTAAATAAAATTGCTGTTAAGTTTTATCAATATAAACAAATGCCAGTCGACAGATATACTTCATGTCACTTCTGGGGAACAAAAATTAAATCTGCATGCTGCAGTTTTTTTTTATGTAACAGCAGGCAAGCGGAGTATGCGGTTCACTTAATGTTAAGTGACTGACCACAGCCCAATTCACAACATCAAATTGTCGCAGATGTCTGCCAGTTTGAAAGAAGGGGTGGGGATAAGGAAAGGATCAATGTTGGGAAATTGAGAGAGGAGTAGCCTCCGAGCACGCGCTCACCGTATAAATCAAATACTCGGTTCTCACTCTTTTATTGCTGAAGACGTTATGCAGCAGAATTACCGTCTATTGCTTCTTACGGCACCGACGGGTAGAAATGGGGTGGCGACACATGAATTCTAACCCGTCGCCATACGGGTATTTTTGGAAGCATCTATTTATTGTATCATGTGATAGACCATTTAATTTGTTTTTAAGATCCAAACGATCTGAAGTAAAAATACGACATACAAAAATATTACTAGTCTATGGGCTGGAGCTCCAACAGAAAATAATATTCCAAATTTTCAAGATGGCATCGCCGAGCGCTGAGCTTTCACCGGAATTTCACGCATCCTCAGCATCATTCCACAATGTAAACAGCAAACCAATCAGCCGGCATCCCATCCGGTCCCGCGGGACTCCAATCCTATCCACGGGTCGCGAGTTCGATACCAATCAAGGTTTTTTAACCAAATAAATTTGCATGGCGCAGCTTTGGAAGCTGTTTGGAACATACGATACCCAATTTATTGCTTTTCTTTATTCACGATTCGATCTACGGTAAAAAAAACACTACGCTTTTTAAAATATAAAACTAGTGGCTCGATTTAAGTTAGACTTGGAGTTCTAACTCAAGATTTTCTTTAGTCTAAACTAGTTTCCTGCAAAATTAAAAAAAAATCGGACTAACGATACTCCTGATATCGTCGGAGAACTTAAAAATACTAAAATTCAATCATATAAACATACACTATCTGGGCCTTTTCGATTTTGAGACCTCCACTACGCTCGATCAATAAAATAAATTGAATAGTTACCGCTATGGAAACGCAATATTTCAATGTTGTGGCTTCAATAGAGAATAATATTAGACAGCGAGATTACTTCCACACATTTACATTGCTTGACCGGTTACACATTTACACTGCATCTAGCTTAATTTGCTAAACTACTTATCTAAGAGCGTGTCTATTAACAACATTCTTATGAGTTTTATTGTTTTAAGAAGACACTTGTTTTTATGTTGTCTGCACTACACTATTATCACTAGCACTGAGCAAACCCAAATGGTTTTGTTTTTTTTAGTCTTTTTTTTATACCGCAATAAAGAAATGTTTGACCATAGTCTTATTTTAAGTATCGATAATATGGAAGACTGTTATGAATTGTCGCATAATGTTTAATTACATCC
>LQNK01002433.1:0-10163 GCA_001586405.1 Phoebis sennae | reverse complement strand
GATGTCATGATTCCTCATCTTGTCTGAACAAAAATTAGAAATTACTTATAAATAAATCTCATACAAGATATCTCAAAACTGTTGATTAGTTTTAGTGTCTGATTAGTTATAATTGCATTGTTAATGTTTAAATTCCAAAAATTATGGTAGATTTAATTATAATTGAAATTACTTTAATACGTGTAATTACGTGTTAAAGTCACAAAGTATTGTAACTAACTGCAGGAAACATAAAGAAGAATTTTTATTTAATTCTATGGTAGATTTCTATTTCACTAAACTTAATCTAGTAATATAAGTATATCACTAAACTTGGACCGTTTTATAGCTATATTCCTAGTGAGATAGTAATGAAACGCCTTCGTATAACTATGTTACGGCATATAATTATATCCCTAGGGATATAACTATGTTACGGCTTTTTCTATCTTACTGCGACAGATACACCACTTTTTGACCGAACGAAGCCAGGTGTCAGAGTCGAGATGGCCGGGCGATTGTATGTTTGTATATAAGTATTAAAAATTTTGTCTGACGATAACTTGAGTAGTGATTATCCGATCTTGATTTAATTTTAAATAGTTTAGACAACAGAAAATGCCGATTTTCAAGATGACTGAAATCGGTTGGGAAGTTACGAAGATTGGGAGAGTCAAATAAGTGAATGTTTATCCGAGGATATATGAAGTATAGTTTATTCGATCTCGATAACATATTGTAAACTATTTGTTTATATCTACTATTTGTCTTAATCTTGAAAACAAATACGAGCGACATTGGTGGGGGGTAAGGGTAACGAAGATGAATAATGCCGCGTGTGGTATTCAATGAAAAGTCTTGATTTACATTACAACGCAAGGTGTTGGGGTGAGCCACTTGTCATAAAAGCTTTCAATTTTATTGCATTTAAATGCACTTATATAAAATGTGTATAATTGTAGAAACATAAATCATTTTCGTTTTCGCCTCTTATGTACGCGAGATATATCCTCACAAACTTTCACATTTATAATATTAGTAGGACGAGTACGATTAAAATTAATTCAGAAGAGAAAACTATAATGTTTCACTAATATCTGATCATGCGTACACATACATCTCGATGCCCAGTGAAAAGAAAAACAAAAATAAGATTCACAGATACACAATCTTATCGAGTTATCGGCGATTTCCAACAAAATTTATTCGAGTGAAAAGCGTGAAATCGATATCAGAATCGGCGAATCGTAATCGGGATCGTCGATGTATCGCATTTTTATTCGGATTCGCATCGAGTGGATGCGATCCTTCCAACGGGTGCTCATTCATAATAAAATAACTAAGTACCAGCGACGTTTTATAGAACATTTCGCGCGGAAATTTTCGATTTTTAATCTGTGGAATATTTCTAGCTAGTGTTGCGCGAAAATCGCTTTTCAATATTCATACAGAGTTGTTAATCTTTTCATTTTGTACTAGCTTCTGCCCGCGGCTTCTTTCTAGCGAATAATGGGATATCGGTGTATGTTACTTTTTTATGCTTAAACTAATTTATATAATCACAATGAATGCATGCGGGATGCTCCACTGACCATGAACAACCGTAATGGTAGAAATAGCGTAAGTGCTTTCTCAGTCTCAGGAGAGGAAAGTGTACAGGGCGATGATTGATGAAAGAAAAGATGGAGAGGTATAGAATAAGAAATAAGGATCACAGTCACACACACCGGACAAATACTTGTGAAAACACGTGTTACCTTTTGGCACATGACGCTAATATTTTTTACATACTTCTTATGATCGATTTTTATCTTAGCCCAATTAGATGATAGTTTTTTATGCTTTCTGGCCAAGATATGTTTTTTCACGGGACTGAAGCAAAGGCCTCCTGGTTACAATTCTACCACAATGACCGCTGAATCACTAATTTAAACATAGCATCATTTAAAATTACAATACTACTTCAATTTAATTACTGGTTTAAATAACAAGATCTTTGTATCAATATTGAAACGTCTAAGATGTACAGTCTCAATACGATTTCAAAAACAGCGAAGTAAATTATAAAGCCTTAGAGCGATCGTCAATGTGTGGGTCATTTGAATACACGCACACATACGCGGCGTCATAGTAAGAAGCTTTAGTCGCAATTAAGACAGGGTGTCCGATGCATTAGATGCATTCTAGCGGACGGGGGGGTGGGGCTACTAAATGATGAATATGGAAATTATGTGAAGAACTTTCTTTTACTTATTTGTAGAGCTTCCAATAGTGATATACGATATCAAGTTGGTACAATTTCATACTGCACATATTCGATTTATATTTTTTAATCGTAATTTTTGATTAATCGTAACGTTAAGGCCCGGTTTCATAATATTTCAGTCAAACTGACAAAAGTTATGGATTAATTGAAGTTTACTGTGAGACAAATTTCAAACGAAATTTGACAATAATGCGTTGATCAGAAACGCAATTATCGAAGTTTACAGACGTTTAATGTTACCACATACATGAACTGGCGTTAAAATGACTCAGAAATCGAACAGTTAAAAATTATAGGGGTATCTAACGTTATATATTGAGAAGATTTCATAAGTTACAAGATACTTGCTTAGACTGGACAAGCTAGCGAAATCATTACGAAGCTTTATAATACCTCTATCTTTCTTCTTAAGTTTTCTTCTCCATTAAATTTAAATATAATTAAACAATGAGTTGTTGAAAAATGTAATTCAAATCTTAATATTTATTTTTAATTGTTCTATAGTGTTCTATATATATTGGCGTTCATGCACATGTTTATAAGTTACATCGTAATTAGTTAAATTACTCTTTAAGTGAAACAGTAAAATTTAAGACCCTCGACAAGGTCGCTGATTTCGTAGCCCCCGGGGTCGTAACTCACTTATGCACGGAGCGGCGCGCTCTCATCCAATTTGTACCGTTTTATTGACTAGAGGCTGCAATGTCTCTTAAGATCTAATGTACTCGGTCCACACAGGTGATAACGTGATTCCAATGGTGACTGTACACGGATAAGTCAGGATATATAGATCTACTAACTACTTATTACAACCTATTTTCGTCCAGTGCTGAAGGTAGGTCTCTCCCAGAGCATATCATGCCCCTCGATCATGTACAGACATCATCCATCCTCAAACTGCTACCTGTATTCAGGTCCTCCGTCCATTCAGGTGCAGGTCGTGCAATACACTTGCCTAGGCATCGTTTCCATTCGAGGATATCGGCTCCATCGACCGTCAGTCCTGCAGACGTGACCAACCCATTGCCACTTGAGCGAGCTAATTTTTCTAGCTACATCGGATCTCTCCCAGAGCATGTCATTCTCCTCGGTCTTGTGCAGACTGCATCCATCCTCTACTTGTCACCTTTTTCAGGTTATCCGTATACCTAGCAGGTCATGCAAACTCCGCTTGCCTTGGCGTGGACTCCATTCCGTGACATATCAGCTCCACCGACAGCCAGTTCTTTTGCAGACTTTTCGATTTTCTTTAGTTCTTTGACACATAACATTCTTCTAACAAAACTCGCTTAACGTACTCGTATGTGGCTATAGGGATTTCTTAACAACTCAACCCAATATGACAGTTTTACAGGTTCTTATTAATATTAATTGACATTGGTGATTGGTAAGTATTGACTTACAAATCACGACCAACTAAAACTTCCCAATTAGTATTATTCTTCCAAACAACAACGTCGCTAAACATCAATTCAATAAACACCAAGACGTCAATGACACTATTCCAATTACCAGCTCGTGACGGCGCCCGACGAAGCTTATTATCTTGTATAATTGCGAGCCGATATAATGGACCTCCATCACTTTTGGTCTACATTAATTTAGAGGCTCCAAATCTTTACTTTCTTACTAATATTATAAATGCGAAAGTAACTGAACACTGAACCAATTTGGATAAAATTTTGTGAAAAAATAGTTTTATTAGCGGAAATCTCACGGGGACGGGAGATATACAGGGGTAAAACCACGTGGTACAGCTAGTAAGTGTTAAAAATGTATAAATAATTACCATTAAATGTAAACCAAGTATGTTGACGTTACCAACATCATAACCGAAGATAAAAAGAAATAACCTTTAAAAGGTGTAATTTTAGAGGAGTCCTGATATATTTGAAGAGAGTATAAGAGAAAAAAATCATGAATAGGTTTGTAGAATATTAGTCACTCCGGTTTCGTTCTGTTCTTATATTTGTTCGGTGCATTTGTTGCGCAACACTTCTTAAACATTACTAGAAAAATAACAATTTGTGATTTTTTGATTATATAAAAAAGTCACAAGCCTCAGAATCTCCACTTTAAATTTCTTCTGATTTCATACATTTGGCAGAATTGATTTGCGTCTTTTAACAAAAACAAAACATACTTAAGCATACGATCACATTTACAACGTAAATTGAAATTGTCCTAAATTGCTGTATACATTGGTTTCTTTAACAATCTGTCAGTCTTATTTATTCCTAGTTCCTTATCCCTAAAACCCGTTAAACCTCAAGCACCTCTCGCCGATTATTTACTATGAGACGGTATAACGGCGTAATATTTGCAGTGCCCGAGCACACAGGAGACACAATATGGGAGCCGTCGGCGATTCATATGAATTTTATATTTGTACAGGACCTAGCGGCGCGTGCACACTAGTGCGAATTTAGTGGTCAAACGGCTACACCATAGACAAATTGAGACAGCGCTAAAATCATAGACAAGATGTTATCCGCCATCTTGTTTTGGAATGACATTTGCTTTTGTATTAACTTTTTGTCTATGAAATTTAGTCGTCGAACAGTTTTTCATACTTACATACAAACATACAATCGCCCGGCTATCTCGACTCTGAGAACTGGTATCGTATACAAATAAATAAATAATACGATTATCAAATGCATTTTATATTAAGTAACTTTACCAAACACACTTAGAACATTTTTATCGATTAATAAGCGATTTGGAAACAAGACTTTTTGTAGAAACATGGAAGTTTTAAAAACTCTCAATATACGCAACAATACTAACCGTGACTTGCGGTTTCACCCGCTCAAGAGCGTAAAATAATCAAAAATATATTATTTAAAACCATTCAGTATTTTTAAAGACAATCGCGTTTAGTAAAGAAACTATTTAGTTTTAACTTTGAAAATGAAAAAATGAAAAATTGCTTTATTCATAAAACATTTTACAATTGACACAGTTACACTGCTTCCACATTAGGTCTCCCTGTGTTGTGGAAGACAGGCTCCTTCTACAATACACTAATTAAAGCAAGAAATTAAACTTAAAGTAAAAAGAAAAATAGTGTTAGTGTGAGTTTTGGGGGTGTATGTGTGTGTTTGCGTATGCGTGTGTGTGGGAGAGTGTGTGTTTTAATGTGTGTAAATGTAATAGTATTAATAAGTAATAACTTTATTAGTAAACATGAAAATGTTTATATGAACGCAACCTAGGTTTATTTGCGCGGGGTCATATTAACCGTCGGCCAGGGTTTGCTTGCCATCGACTGCCGTATTGTCGCAGTGTTCGACCATTTTAAGTGAGCAATGTAAAACCGGATTCAGTTCGATCAAATTCAGTGTGGAATTGATTCACCACAGATTTATTCAATAGAAACTGCAGTGCTGAATACTATTATCTGCCTGTGTCTATGAGTGTTGTGTATTGTATGCGGCTTATCTTTAGTCAAGACAATGTCTATTTACATTTACATTTCGTCATCTTCAACAAAAGTATGAGGCAATGGGATTGGAAATCTGATATACAGCAAAACTATTAGATATAAAATTAGACTCTGCTTTTATAAACGACGAAACATCATGTTACAGATACGAATGGTTTGCATTTACGAGAGGATATAATCGATCAATAGGAATAAAGTTTTGCTGATTATGTTAACGCCACGTTTATTATGGAAAGACTACACAAAAGACAAGAAAAGACAGATGTATTGACTATCTTTGGCATTTTCTATTTAAAAAATTTTAGTCTTTTTCTGCTCACTTTAAGTGTAATGAAGCCTTTTCAGATGGAAGTGAAAAAAGGGCTGGATTGATTTGGTTGTTTTACATGCGCAGATGTGCCTACTGATGGTTTTAAAAGGACTAGAGCTGACAACAGACTAGTGTTAACGAACAAATCTTTGATAAATAGATCTATGCTAATTATATAAAGCTGCAGAGGTTCCTTGTAGGAATTTC
Organism: Phoebis sennae; assembly: GCA_001586405.1. NCBI lineage: Eukaryota > Metazoa > Arthropoda > Insecta > Lepidoptera > Pieridae > Phoebis > Phoebis sennae. Next base: position 3,953 of record LQNK01002433.1, on the reverse strand, counting down.
CCTAGAAATACTTATTCGATTAGTAAAAATCTCATCGTATTAAATATAGTAGATTTGAGTAGATAGTCCATTAACATCATTGTAAGAGAGCAAAGTCCAGTGGAACAACTACTGCTATATAAAACAACAGTTACAGGTTACTTTTTTTATATTTTCACCAGTATGCGTATGTATATAAAATTTATATAAACTTGAGTCATACACTGCCTTTTCAAAGAAAATGTATTACACTTATCCCATTCCACAACATTGCGCATAAAAATCATAAATGTCTATTTTTCAGCAGATGCTACCGAAATAAGTGTCTCAACCACCGAAAGTGATATACCCCAAAAGCCTTTTTATGTACATTAGAAGCAATCGACGGACGGGTGTCGGCGCAAATATTGACCAATCGGGGACTGGTGACGGCTCCCTCGGGCGACGGGAGGCTAGAGAATTGTTCAACTTGTCTGTGGTAAGAGTATATTGTCGTACACAAGTTTACTACATACATGTTACTTAAGTTATATGAAATCAAACTCAAGTTGATGGTTGAATTATATGGTCAAAATGATGAACGACTTTAATAAACGGAGGATAAAAAAGCTATTCTTTACTTAACTGATGAACATATGTTACCTGTTGTGTATATATGTATTATAATAATTATGTTATTTTATTGTTTTAAACAAGCCTGGAAAAATAACGCTAAGAAGCCTTTAATTCATGCCAGAAAAGATATGTAAAGTTACCACCCTCCAGGTTATCTATTATATATCCTATTTTTTTTATTTAATTTTTATAAATTTTATTAAAATCAATACATATAATAAAATCGTAGCAAGTCAAAATTTGTACATTGAATATATTGGGGAAATTTTAATACAGGGCGTTAATATAAGGGATACAGAAGGCAAATCAATATTTTTTTTCTTTCATGTCTGTCTGTCTGTCTCTCTGTCTGTCTGTCTGTCTGTTTCTTTGAACATCTACTCCTCCAAAACTACTGCATATATTGAGATGAAAATTTACACAATTGCTTATTATATTATAGGCTAACATAATATGTATGATTTATCCCGGAAAATTAAGTGGTTCCCGTGGGATAGAGGCTTACAAGTTTATATTGTTTTTGACTGTACTTAAGAGCAGCAGGGCGATTTTTAAGAAAATATAATTGTATAGGTATTTAAGTTTTAAGATACCTACACAAGTGTATAAAACATCAACATTAAATGTCGTTTTAACAAAAATTCGTTACTATTGTATAAAGAAATAATAAAACAAACCCACATAGTAAGTGATTCAAGTTTATTTATCTTTCTTTTTTAAGATGTACATACTTTTATAAGAAAAACATATTTTAACATAAACAACTTGATCACTATATAATACTCGTATATCTGACAAAAGCAATAGGCGTTTGGCCATATCGTAGGTCGTACGTAGGTCTCCTTCTAATAGTTGAAAATGTCAGAGACTTCATAGTTTATTTTTTATTTGAAAAAAGTTTTTAAGGTGTATTAGATGTTTTTTTTTAAATAAATCGAGTTTAAAAATTATTTTTTGTGAATAAACGTCTCAATTATAACAATAACTAGCTGTAACCCGCGGCTTCGCCCGCGTATTTTTACATTGGAACTTCTTTAACCTTTCATAATCAAGTGGACTACAGTCACTTAACTCGATATTAATTCTACCCTTCTTACTAATATCATAAATATTAAAGATTGTTTAGATGTTTGGATGTCTATGTATCAATCAAGCCATAACTACTGAACTGATTTTGATGAGATTTCTTATCAAAATCGGCTTGCACCATACAACTAAGAAGCTACAATGTTCCAATTAATTTTCCACTTGTTTATAACAGCTTAGAAAAAACAAAAAAAAACCTTTTTCCCAAATATTATAAAAATATAATTTTTTTAAACATTATACCATAGAAATTACTTTTATGAATAAAAAAATATTATGACTAATTGTGTACTTTCATTCAAATTCAGTGGTTAAAAGTGGTTGGTGTTAAGAAAAAAAAAACAGATTTAAAAAAGAGTTTGGCATGTGCGTAAATGCATCAATTATCTTTACTTTATATAAAGTATGGAAGGTGTTAAAGAAAACTGCGGCTGTGCGATATTAATACATACATATATGTAACTTTTTATCGCCTTAATTACTATTAACAATTAACACTAATACAGTAATCGAACAGAATCTTGCCACCGTAATATCTTTGTACATTTAAAAATTGTAAGGTACAGAAGAAAAAATACACCACTAATCATACTATACATTTAAATTCAAAAGAAAGAAGGAAAGAAAATAACGTTATTGCCAAAAATATGACCAAAAATTACACTTAATCTAAACAATAAAAAAAGAACTTAAAAATACTTCTATTTGTGGCAATGAAATTATTGAATCAAGTCGCTACCATGATCAACTCAACGCACTGTAATTTTATACGTGGTTTTGTTTCTCGAAACGAAACTTCTTCTGCTTGTTTAGCAGACTTTTCAGATTGTCCAAAATGCCTGTTCCCGGATGAAATATCGATCACGCCAGCGGTCACACACAATTGTTTTTTTTGCTTACTATAGCTACAAATATCGTAGCTGCAGCGCGTTTGGCTATCCTCCGAGCGCCTCGGAAGAGGTAGCATTCCGGTTTACCATGATGCTCAGACCTGGAAACAATATAAAATTCGTGCATAAAATTGACGTTGACAAATTTGAAACACCTTTTTTATATTTACTGAAGTCGAATGTTAATGTGTCAAATAAAAGAGGGTAGTTTACTAAAAAAAATACCAGTATTACTTGAAATTTTAATATTTTTTTTTAACGTGCAAAAAATAAAACAATTTTTTACAAAATTTAATTTAGCCAGATTTACTAAAATGCCAAATGTTTTTATGTATAAATATATTTTAATCCTCAATCGTTTAAATATTGGTACATCAAGTAAAGGAGTAACGTTGATAATATATTAAGAAAAGTAAAATTTAAAATAAAAAATAAAAAATAGGAATAAAATATACACGTTTACGTACCATATCTCCTTTATATTGTAGTAACTGTATATAATATAGCAATACATATTAAATTTCACGTGTTATTGCCTCATCGCCCAGTAGAAATTCGCCAACAATATACTATAACTTCACTTCCACTGTCTCTTTATCGAACAGCATCTTGTTCCGCTGACGACTTGTGACGTTTTGCCATGCTCAACAACCGACACGTCTTTTATAAGGAATCCGCCATATTGATTCACCCTCTTATTACCCCACTTCATATAAAATCAAGTTAAATACTTATTATTTTTAAACAATCTGAAACTTGACAATATTTTTAACTCAGTTTAAATATTTTAGTATAAATAAATTGAAACCTTATAAACATTATTTTTTCTTTGTTTTTATGGAAACAATATAATTTTATGTAATTTTAAAAAAACAAATACTTACATAATTTTACTTACAATTGCTTACAATATTTAAATTTATTCCTTGAAATACTGTACTTATTCATGGATTCTTACATTGTACAAAAACACACATATTAAATTAAAGTACACAGGATGAAATAATTCTTCAATTGTTATCGCCATAAACAATTTGTTAAGCAATCGTTTTTGTCGCCTATCTCCAGTTTTACGGAACCGATTTTGATGAAATAAAAACTAAATTATAGATCTGCCTACCTTTCATCTAATAAGAACATTGATTTCTTATTTTTAATAACCTTTTCTAAAGTAAAATCAAAAATATTATAAAAAGTTGAATATCCTACAGGAACCACTGCATTTTTCGGGATAAGTTATACGTAAAAGGTTAGCCCATAATAATATAAGCAGCAATTGTGTCAAGTTTTATGTTAATCCATTCAGTGATTAAAGGTTTTCCAAGAAATTATTTTTCATAAAAATATTTCATCCCCTTCGGGATTGATTTAAAAAAAAAAACT
>LQNK01000285.1:245819-287844 GCA_001586405.1 Phoebis sennae | reverse complement strand
TATACTTATATTACTAGATTTCGTTTAGTGAAATAGAAATCTACCATAGAATTAAATAAAAATTGGTATAATAAATTTGTTTTATCTTCATTCAAAAATCTACTTTATGTATTCTGCAGTCAGTTACAATACTTTGTGACATTAACCCGTAATTACACGTTTTAAAGTAATTTCAATTATAATTAAAATTACCATGTTTTGGAATTCAAACATTAACAATGCAATTAAACCTAATGAAATATTAAAAATCTTTTAAAACTAATCAACAGTTTTGAGATAACTTTATTTCTTATATTTATTAAGTTGAAATCTTTGTTTCTTTGTTAGTAATTTCAAATTTTTTTTCAAACAAGAAGCGGAATCATACAGGCACATCTTTTAGCAGAACACTGTATATTCGATTTTTTACAGGAACGCTGCACACTCCGCAAGCTATTTCACTAAACTTAATCTAGTAATATAAGTATATCACTAAACTTGGACCGTTTTATAACTATATTCCTAGTAAGATAGTAATGAATCGCTTTCGTATAACTATGTTCCGGTATATAATTATATCCCTAGGGATATAACTATGTTACGGCTTTATCTATCTTACTGCGACACATACATTGTCCTTTTTCAAAGGGTACTTTATTTTTAAACTTGTGAGTAAGCGACCAGCCTGGCTTCACCCGGGTACATAGAACTACTATATTATGCTTGTTATTCACATATAGAAACTTTTACGTTGAATCGCTCGTAGTTTTTAAAATAGACTGCATCAAAATCCATTGGGTACTTTTAAAAATTTAAGCAAACACAGACCGCGTGAAGCAGAAAAAAAAATTGTTTTATACGATTTAATGATTACGTCACTCGAAATAAAAATCCCATCTAAAACAAATTATCAAAGTATTTACAAACTTACATATATACATATACTTGCACCTCCCTTTACCACAGTCAATGAAACTTCCATACAATCTACATGTAGGGACATTACGTAAGCACTGTTGTGTAGCGATTACATCAAGTGTTTTGAAAGTCAACGAACAAATTGAATGTCTGATCAATTTATATTGATTGATAGATAAACTCGTACACTCTGATATGATAAATGGTCAATGTTATTACGATGCTTTGAAGGAATGTGTGCACGTTATATTACTCTTGAGAAGCTGATGCATTTAACACCTAGTGCACAGATCGATTGCTACCTAGGGTCAAAGGATTATTTCTTTTTAGAACAATTGTTTTAAACCTGAATATCTTTATCCAAAATAGATCAATCACATGAACGCTTACTTTTATCTTGAAAGACTGTTTACAATCAAATAGAAAGAATAGATCTTTAAACTGTACTACACAAGCAAATCTATTCTAATGTTATACAGAGGAAAGATAATTTTTTGTTATTTTGTTTGAATTGAATAGGCTCCGAATCTACTGGATCAAATTGCGTGAAATTTTGTACAGAGATTGTTTGAAACCCGAGAGGACATAGGACTTTTATCCCGAAAGAAATACGAAGCTGCAAAATACACAAAATCATACGTATCTCGATCTTTTTTATTTTATTAATAAAACTATCTACACTAATGTTACGTTTGTAATGAATGAGTTTAAAAAACTACTGGATCATTTGAAAGCTACATAATCCACGAGTAACATAGGCTATAATAGGAACAGCTAGTAGGTAATATAGTGATTCCAATGACTAACAATAAGTTTTCATAAAATTAAGATGACAAGTCTTAAATACAAATGTTGCAATTGTTGCAGTCACGAAGACATTCGAGACGCGATGCTGTCACTCGTCCATCTCTTCCGCGTGTCGGAGAGCAAGCTGGACCGCCACGAGTTCAGAGAGAAAGCCCTGGGAGACCAGCTCAAGAAAATGCTGATGTCCTTAGAGAAGAAACACAAAGCCCTCGAACCTTTGAAGGGCATGATCTCACGCCTCGATGACAGATTGTACAATGTCGAAAATATATTTTTACAGGTAATTTTCATTCATAGGAAAAATGTTCAGTTACAAGACAGACTAAACATAGACTGATATTACTGAAAACACTTTAGCGTTTTTCACAATATGTAGTGATAAAATAATTGAAAGCTTCTTAATGCTAGTTAACACGTGTTAGTAGCTCGAATGGGTAAATATTTATTTCAAGTATCGTTTAACATGTTAAGTTAGTCAATGATATGTTTAAAACGTTGTATTTAATTAGCAGTGCATAATTAAGTTCACTTTCACTTGTAGTACTTTGTAATTCAAATACTTACCTTATTATTTAATTCAAATTCTTACAACTCTTTATTTTTGCCCTGTTGATAGATAGTAAACTAAACATGAAAATTGTAACGCAAAATCAATAAATTAAAATATTCTTAATTCAAAATTTATTATATATTTTTATTTTTTTACAGAAGGAAGAAAAAGAAAAGGCAACACAGAAGAAAACCAACGAGATGTTAGAGGACATACAGAAATCGCTACAAGCTCTCACAGCCACGGTCAACAAGAACTTGAAGACGAACACAGCACCAGTAGACGTGGAATCGAACCTGACGACCGAAGACGACTCTATTAGCAGGAGGCTAGACGCTACCGACGCTAAGATAGATGCTGTGAAACAAGAGATACTGAATTTGAAGAACAGCTTGAGTAAGGTAAGATGGAATGAGGTTTAGGTTTAAGATATGCATTTGCGAACCTCAATAAAACGCAATGAAGTAGTGCTTTTTAGAAAGTCTATGTAACAATTTCTTGTAAAATAGTTATAATTCCTTGGCATCACTTTGTCATAGATTGAACCTGTAAAATTTGTGCATTGTCAAATGAATTAAGATTCATATTTGGTAAGACGGCGTTTGATGGGACAATGTTATGTTGTCATGTATTAAATTTTTCCTAAATATCTATACTAATAATATAAAGCTGAACAGTTTGTTTGAGGCCTGATTTAAAAAAGTGTGTGTTAGGTAGACCCATTCACCAAGGAGAGCGATATTCTATATAACATTTAGATATAATAGTGACGCCATGCAAGAAAACTAGTTACAAATAATTTAAATAATTATTTTGTTTGTTATTTTGTAGGAAGCTCTTCGCGCCGTCTGCTTGGAAATGGTAACAGACGTGAATCCTTTCGAGAGACACATATCTGAGGCTGAGAAGTTACTGAACAAGTACGAGTTGAAACTGAACGAGTATAACGAAACGTCCAAGGTGCCCACAGACTTTGTGCCGCTCAGCGAAGTCACTCTGGCTGATGAGGCATGGCACAACAAAATGAGTGAAGGTAATGGACCTATAGCGGTATATTTTTGTGAAGTGAGTGACTTAAATACATCGATTCAAAAAATACGCCCCAAATTGATAACCTCCTCGTTTTTTGGGGAAGTAAAAATATGTATCCCGACAAACTTATCGTGTTTTGATTAATAAAAATAAAATACCCTCTAATAATATTAAATCAGGGGGTGGCATGAATTAGTTTTTTTAAGGATTTTCCCGTTTCAATGTACAGACTACAGACATAGCCTAACAACTTTCCCTTAAAAGTACATTTAATTATACTGAAAGTAGCAACATTGTTTTTGTCTTTACTACCCGAGACGTGTTCATTAATGCAATACATCCCAATAAATGATGCAAATTTAATCCTGTCAATTGTTATCTAAACTAATTAATAATGCAGTTCAGAACAATTTTCATTCATCAAGTAACTGGGACATATTAATATTTTCTATCAGCGACGTGCATTTCATCTGGTTGACAATGCCGACAAGACGCAGGCAGGCGCTCGTTAACTCTGATCGACCTATATACCGTTTGAAATGTTTAGGCTTTTTACTCAAGTACAAATTGTTGGATACAAAGGCAAATAAAGGCGTTCTAGACAAAAACTACCCTTGCATTAGCGGCTATTGTTTAGGGAAAAGCTGCTATTAGTCTTTAAACAAAACAACGATGGCATATTTAACGTTTCATTTTTTGGGATATTTGAATTTCAAATTTTAAGTATGTGCGTTTTTACTTGATGATTTATGTCGCTCGAGAGTTAAACAATAGCAAAGCCATAACAATTATTAAATTGTAAGTAATGTCCTGATATTTGTTCCTAAATCACACAAAACTACTGAGAATAAAAACTACCAGAATGAAAATATTAACACTACAGCTCAAGCTCTACTAAAAAATTATTTCCCGTTATTACGCCCACTGTTTTATTTCCACTGGGTTCTGTTAATAACTTTATTTCACCACTTATGTGGTATACACCACTTATGCTTATACTCGCATGTTTGTGTGCACAGTAATGGAGCGTCAAGAAGGCGAGATAAAGAAGATCCAGCAGCTGCTGTCGAGCGCGGAGAGCATGTGGAAGGACCTGCCGCGCCTGGACGACCTCAAGCGGGAGACCAACCACACGCTCGAGGCGCTCGCGGCCGCGCAGACTAACCTCACCGGCAATGAAGACGCTAGTAAGCTTTTTTAACAAATTTCCTTACTAAGCCTAAGTTACTTTTGTAAAAGCAGAGTCGTAAGTAACTTTTAGTATAGTTGTCAGATGTAGATGACGATAAGAGCAATATATTCCATGTTGCTTTTATAGTCAATTTTGTTACATGATTTAATATTTTAAACTGTTACGATTGGTTGATAATAATTTATTATGGTGATGAAGACCTCATTTCCGCGCATAATAACAATAAAATACTGAATTTTATTAACGTCTTAATTTATTCACTCTCTCAGTTCGAATTTTTAATATTATTGCGGACTCTCTTGTTGCACAGTGGAACAAAATTTTTAAGACTTTTTTAACATTATTATAAATTTCAGCTGTCTCCAAGATAGCAACAAAACTGCGTGAAATGAGCGACCGTTTGGAGACGACCAACAAGGACATCCAGAAGAGCCTCACCGAAGGCAACAGCATGAGCGAGCGCGCCTACAACGACATACAGCGGAGCTACGACACTTTGAGGAACGAAGTAAGCATATGACTAACCATATTTAGGCATTTATTAAGCAGGTAGCTCCATCCTAGACCACGTTATCACTTTAGATCAGGTGAAACGTTGGTCAAATGCCCGCTTAATCTGATATAGAAAAAATATTACTTTTTATTAAAAAATATTATAATTGGTTATCGCAAGATTTTGTGGCGCGAATAAAAAGCTTTAGCTTCTTATATATAAATCCCTTCTTCATATTTTTTTGCTTTTGTTTCGTAAAACCCCAGCATTATATTTTTGATGACTTGTCAAATAATAAACTCTTATTACATGCATCGCAACATAGTACGCTGGTCTTGTGTTAGCGTGTGATCCTTTTCTAATCATAAAACCAAGGAAACCTCTAGACTTAGTACTAATTAGTACGCAAAATTTGTTAATTTCGAAATATACTAATCAGGCCTATGTAGCAACAAGAAAATATTATATCAACAAACGTTCCTTTATCAGAGAATTGAAATATAATTTATTTATTTTTAAGGTTCAAGGTTTCTCAAAGAACGAACACGTTATGCTGCAAACTGCCGACGACGTGATCGCCACCAAGAAGCGTATTGAATATGGCGTCAACAGGATTCTGTTGGAAGTGGGCGAACTCATCAGGATACAGGGCAAACTGCTAAACGGCACCGTGCAGAGCAGGTTCTTATCATTTTAAGAGTATAATGATATCTGTGTTAAGTTTACTCAAAAATAAATTGGTATGTACTACCGGTATCTGATATTAATTCGAAGTTCGAAAATGTAATAGTTTTATTTATTTATTTTTTTTACATAGTTGTTTTTACTTCCTTCCTTCCCTTTGGTTTCATATCATGGGGGATTTGGATATAAGTGAATATTTTATAATCTTATTTATAGAAATATTATATTATGCCAAGATTTATTCTAAGTTTGTGGTTTAATGTCCTTTCGCAATCCTTATTATACAAATCCCTAGTAACGATTGAATATTTCTACAGGTTCGACGTAATAGAGAACCACATAATGACCAACCAGTCCCTGGCCCTGAGCAACCTCACGACCAAGCTCGAGTCAGAGATGTCACAAGTTTGGCGACAAATCGGCATCATGTACCAACAGCTCACCGCCACCAAGAATGCTCTCGATAAAGTCTCCGTAAGTTTATTTAGAACCGAATTCTATATTTTATAAACTTCTACTTAAATATAAAGAAATGATTTTCCCTACGGTCATCAATTATTAAGCCAAAAACTGGATCCTATAATTGTTGCTACATTATTTACCATTTAAATATTAAACAAAGACAATTTTGCACCTAGTATGCGCAAATGTCCCCAATTAACTTTTCCAGTGCATAATTCTACTTTATTTTTCTTTTTGTCGTGTACAGCCATATAATGCGCTGTTAAAATGACAATCTCGTTAATTAACATTCTACTACTATGATCCATAACGTGATGAACGCAAACAAAAATTCCATTTACTCATACGGCATTATAGTACTAATCAACTAATAGACAATTAAAACGCAGGAACAAACCTCGCAATATGTTAATGGCAGCTCTACGGCATTGGACGGCATGACAAACAAGGTGAGCAATTGTGGACTTTATTCCTATAATAATAAGGGTTTGATAAATATTTAATTCACGTTTATTCCCAGGTGGGCCTAATAACGACACGCATGGCCGAAGTGGACGATAATTTGAATTATTTGTTGGGACGTCTGTCGATGGTGACGCAGGAATTCAGCCAGATCAAGACGGGCTTGGGAGAAGCGCTGGAAAAGGCCAAAGCTGGGTTGCAAAATGTGCAATCGAAAATGGACGGTAATTTCAAATAAATACATGTTACTTTTGTAAAGCCAAGACTTATTCACATATTTTCAAAAGGATTTAATTCACAAAATTATTTTACTAACATATAAAAGAAATATGTTTGTTGTGTTACAGACAACGGCCCCGGCCCGCACGTCGCTGAAGATTAGCTGTAATTAGAATAACTTTAACATAGGTGCAAACCAAATTAAGATCTTAAAAATTAATAACATTATATTAAGAGGACTGAATTATGTGTAATAAATTTTTGTATCTGTATGTTGTCTTTTATTTTATAACCTTGCGAATGTACCTTTAAACAATGTTCTGTTAGATAGAGCTAGTATACACATAACTCAACGGTAGAAATAATAAATAAAACACAAAAGAACTTTTGCAAATATTTAATCTCTTTCATAATTGTGGATCTATAATATTTATATTGTACAAGTTATATGTTACAATTAAATTTTATCGTGACGTCCAGTCACTTACACGTGAGCGTAAACCAACTGTATACAACTGATGAGGGAGTGGCGTAACTGTACATTACACTGGTATAAACATTATCGTCTTAAACAATATACACACAAATTATTTGTCTTTCATCGTGTTTAACTATTACAACCTCATTTTCCTATGTGCAATAACAGTTAAAACAATCGCTTATATAATTACATAATATCAAGAAAAAAATATTCGTGCCCTTATTTGAATATTTCGTGTTCTAATCAATTTATAAAATGTATCCAAGAAATACAAATAATATCGTTTATATTGAATATTTCATACTATTAACTAGACGTATTTTCGTATATTTTAATATAAGTCCAAAATTATTTTTCCACTTAACGGTAAAATGGTTAAAAATGATATAATGTAATACATAGCAAAATGATGATTGTACATAGGTTGATATCAAACATTGGACAATTCCTAAAAGCATGATTATTGAATAGCAATCAAATAACTAGGGTAGACTAAGGAATTCGTTGTTAATAAACAGCCTGACGGGACAATACAAGCTAACTGACTAAAACGGAACAAAACCCGCCCAACGGACGAAACCTCCAAGTGTAAGGAATGGAACACAACAATAAACAAACAGAAGCGTCAACTAGTCACATGAACCAAGCGAACCAGTCGCGTCATATAAACCTACCATTTACAATGTACTCGTATGTAAAACACATAAAATTGACAATAACGTGCCAAACCATAATTCAAAAGGTCGTATTACAAAGAGGCATATTTTCTGGCAGTGGCAAATCTAACACTCATACATTCGAACGTTTTATACATGTGAAACACTATATGTACATTGATAAATGTTTATTTTATATTAATGCAAAAAATATTTACAGATATTTTAAGAAAGCACTTAACCATCCCCGACGCTACGCCCAAAACCTACCGTTACGACAATCTATCCGTACAAATAACAATTGTGCTTACATATTAAAAAAAATGGATTTTATAAATAATTAAATAAAATAAAAACAATAAAATCATCAAAAAATAAAACAACCGATAAAAACACCAAGAAAGCTAATACCTATTATAGGTAAAGCTTAAAGAAAGCCAATTTGGCAGACAATTATTTAAAAGGAATGCAAAATTTAACACCATCAAAACTTTAAAACAAATAATAAAACATCAAGAAATTGATAGTAACACGTCTTCTGGAATTATGTTAAAGGGGTAAAAAAATGAAACGGAATGTAAGGTTGAAGTATTTAAATAAAAGCTGCCCATGAACATTCTATAAACCGCTACACCATCCCCGAACGCAGTCCCAATTGATTGTGCGTATGTTTACAAACAAACCCTTCAAGTAGGAAATCACCCTTTAAATACCCCGAGCAACAAAAATTCAAGGAATGTCATTATATAAGTCCTATTTCTCCATATTGACCCCCGTAACGCTCTACATGTGCCCAAATATTACTCCATAATGATATAACGTTCTTTGTACCACTGAAATGAAAAAGAACGTTGGGGCTAGCTGTTCCACAGCCAGCGATGCTTATAGTAAGCAATTGTATCCTAGTATTTATAATTTAAACTCCTAACTAAGTTGTCAGTGTGATTGTGCAGTAATATTCGTAAGAACGCAACGTAACCACCACGAAGCCGTCAGTATGTTCTCCAATCTCGTAAAAATGTCCTTTAAGATTACCAACTACCGTCAATCCGTACAAAACCATACATCTATAAAATCTATATATTTGTCTATATTTCACTATGCCGCCCAAGGTTTCGAATCGAAGCCCTCTATATATACTTCAAATAGTCTAAATTGTGTCGGTGAGTGTCGAATACCCTAATACCGTTCACATATACCAGATACAATATTCTTTAGATATACTAGTCTTGACCTTATGATGGAACTTACATAGGAAGACATACAACTATACACATACGTCTTTACACGACGCCCAAAACAACGTGTCTCAAACTGAATCGTAGCAGAAGCCAATGTCGAAGAGAATGGCAACGGAAACAACGGAACGAATCGTGAGGAAGCAGAGTTCATTCAGTCGAGTCTATCAAATCCAACGAACCTCCGATACGGAGCCCACACATGTAGCAACTAAATTATAACCACCCCATAAATCCGAGGCACTTACATGATCTTAAGAGTAATGATATACTACATCTAACTAGTGGTACCAAATGTAGCTCATTGTCATCCTGGGAAGGAGCCGTTGATACAACGGATGTGACACATTTAAAGCTATGGACATGTTTCACGTACGAATCGTTACGAGTTCTAACCTAATGTCGGGAAAGAAGGTAGCTATCGTAGACGTACAAAGAACTTAACTATGTAACCTATACTCAGCCCTTAAAACTTACGTCGACTGACCATTAACCGGTGCATTACATACGAAGTTGGTGTTGCAAAATGAGTGTTCGATTCGATATAAAACTTCTAAGATAGTGACATGATAAAAATATTGTGTCTCCCTGTGAGCATCGAAAATATCTGAACGAGTGCAATAGTGAAAAATAGTCATTTAATATAAACAAATACACCTGAAAGTCATACTCTAAACATAGTTACGATAAAGATAAAAGTAGATAGCACATCGACTTCAACCGAACCTACAAGCGGAATGTCCACGTCCACGCGTGCTTATGTACATATCGACACGTCGCAATAACAAAAACAACAATTATGTATAATTTTAAAATTGTTGCACATAATTATGTACAATTATAACGGGTTCAGTTACCACTGAACTTAACATCAATAGGTTACGGCTTTGCATGGCACTTTATCAGAGAATGTGAGGCGGATTTGTGCTAAATCAAATTTCAATTCCTATAGACATAAAATAATGTAAGAAATTATTTTTGTCATATTTTGTTTTACGTGTGGAGTGTTACGCGCAGTGTAGCGCGGCCGTGCATATTTCATTAAATATAAACTTGGTTACTTTTGTACAAGTTTAACACGTTTGACCTTCACGAAACCGAGTTATACATCAATAATAAGACTGTTCCACTTCTAAGTATGAAATGTGTATGAATACTGAAGCAGCCTACCGTAACAGGTCTGTTCAAACTGCCATGCAGAGCTTTACAAAATATTAATCTTATGTACATATTGTCGCTCGAAGATAAGAATAAGAACTAGTCTAGTGAAGCGCCTTTACACGGAATACAATCCGTTGCACTGTCGGTGGGATTTCGCGAGAGGACTTCATTTGTACTTGCGTTTATTGTTGTTTGTTTGACACAGGGTTTGCGACAAAACGCTCAATAAAACGGTTAGTAATGACAATTAAATGACATTTTTTAATAACTTATAAGACTGAAAATTGAATAATAATGAAGAAACATTTTGAAGAATTTAAAAATAAACGCAGGTTTGATAGATAAATATTTTAAAATGATACTAAAACTTTTTTCTAAAAATATATAAAGAAGCTAATAAACATTCAATAAATAATGATTAAGTAATATAAAATTCAAAAAATGCATGTTCGGTTGACAAATTTCATTTCAATTTATTTTCAGAATTTTCAGCATTGAAGAAAAATTTTATGGAATCAATACATAGCATATTTTCCACATATACTGACAAAACAAATCTCTTTTCCAAATCTGCAACTATACAAAAATCCATATGTAAATATAAAATATTCCATAATTTCTCACTTCGATTCAAAAGTAGGTCCGGGGACTTATTCACCGCAGACGTATCCCATCCAAAGGCGCTAGTACAAAAGGTGATTTACCTCCTGGTGCTCTTGGAGGAGGGCCGCGAGTGGGACTGCGTGTGGGGGGTCGCGGCCCCCCCCCGCTCCTAACTGGAGCACGACGCCGCCGACACCGGCGACAGCGGCGAGTCCCGCGGGCAGCCCGACAGCGTCACTACTACCTGTACCAAGCGATCACATTCCAATTATAAATCACTAGCTGAGATGATTTTCGGGATAAAATCTATTCTATATCCTTCCTCGGGTCCCAAGAATCTCTGTACAAATTTCATCCAAATCGGTGCGGTAGTTTCAGAGCCTATTCAATTCAAAGAAACACAAAATGAAATCTTTTCTTTTTTAATATTAGCATAGACAATCTGTTCTTGTTCCATTGGAATCATACATTATCCCTATGAACGTAGGCTATATAAGATTATGCTACGGGAGCAAAGCAGAGCGGAACGGTTAGTATAATATAATGTGCTTGTAGTGCTACATTATCTTGCTCACAGAGCAGGAATAAGATCTGGATATTGCTAGCTTTTGCCCGCGACTTCGCTCTTGATTAATTAATGGTCTATCACTACATAGTATAAAACAAAGTTGCTTCCCGCTGTCTGTTTCTATGTTCAAATGCTTAGGTCTTTTAAACTACCCTTCGAGTTGTATTATTAATCAAAGAAAGTACCACAATGGATTGTGATTCATTTTTTTTAATAGAGAGTGATCCAAAAAAAGGTTTATTTTATATTTAAATAATGCAGGCAAGTTGTTGAATATAATTATATTGTGAATACTTGTTTGGCATTAAAACATAACAACTGTCAAAGCCTTACTGAACTAAGTTAAACATATTATAGTGACTTTAATTGAATTAAAGTGGATACAGATTTAGATTGATTACTACATAATGTAAGTGACTTTAATGGTTCAAAACACACTAATCAAAATAGAGGACAAGTAATATAATATAATAAGACTCATGATTTAATACATAAAACAACATCTATACTAATTATATTAAACTGAAGTTCGTTTGCTTGATTATTATGCCTATTGCAGGAACTACTAGCTTATTTCAAGAATCTTTTTGTGCTAGATAGACCTTTAATCAAGGAAGACTGTAGGCTATTTAATATTTATGCTATTGGAGCAAAGATGCAAGGCAGCTAGTAACCAAATCTTACCGAGGGAGAGTAACAAGTTAAATATTGAGTTTTAATTAGAAAATTATTGCATTTACATTAATATAATTATTTTATGGTTTTTTATAAGTAAACAACTACTACATACCTTTCGGCTCCCAGCATGGTTCCTATGCTCACACAGCCACACACCTTGCCACGTTCCTAGGTTTAGCTTGCCATCTGTTATGGGGATGGTGAGCGAAGAGCCCAGGAAACACGCCTTCACATGAGCAGGCTAAGGAAAGAAAATTGATACCATGACATGCTTATATTAGTACTTCTTACTGTATGTATAGAATATTTTAAATATTTGAGTTTAATAACCATTATTTTCAAATAGTTTGTTAAAATAATGTGCAAAAATTAATAGCATGCATGATATTTAAAAACTAGAGGTTTTACTTGATATACAATACATATAAATAGAAAAAGTCATATAAAAAAGAAAATCATTGTTAAAAAATGTACTTAGAATGACAATAAGGTTCTAGTAAGATATTCATAATAATTTAAAAAGATTTTTTTTGTAAGTAGTGAATGAGTAATACTCTGGATTTATAACATTAAATTAAATATTACACAAACATAAGCTGGATGTTAATTAGTAAATATTTGTTATACTATTAAACTGGTTGCTTGAGTAAAAATAAAAGTTGCATAATTTACAGCTTAATATTAATATGCCATATTTCATAAGACTCAGGTCATACAAATTTATGATATAATTCTCTCATTATAAACTACTGAAACTTTGTTAAAAAAAAAGAAAGAGAATAAATATTTTTTATAAAAGTATTTGTAGAGTTCTAGTGAGTTAATAACTGCATTTATCTTTCCACCTAATTAACTTATTATTTACATGATGTTTGTTTGGGCTATCATTTATTTTTAAATCTTATCAAAACATATCAATTATTCTTATTAGATTTGCATTCAAATAGATAAATATGAGTACACAAAAATTATGAACATATTATTATATAACATAAACTATCCTTATATATAATCATAAACATAAATGAAATATAGTTACACAAAAATAGTTACCCATGCATAGCAAGCAACATGTCATATTGTTGTATAAGAACTCTTATCACTGATAAGATAGTCAAGGTCAAGTATGCATTTGACATAACTTTTATGTTTCAAAGAAAACCTCACAACTCTCTGCACTTTGTGAAGGAATGTTTAATAAAATTGGCATTGGAAACATGACATGACAATGTAAATAAGACTTCCAATGTTATTATAATTATTGAATTTCATTACAATACTAAATATGTAAATTGATTAAAGAATAATGCAGATTTTATAGTATGTGCAATTTGTTTATATAAATCACATCACTCAAAACTTGGCAATGCTGTCAATTTATTCAATTGAATCTATTCCAAATTCAAAATATATAGAAAATCGAAATGCACGAAAACTGCAAGAAACACTTTACATACACTTGTTTCGGAATAATAAACGATCCTCACCATATCATCGGGACCTTCACACGAGTGGCGGTAAGGAAGACCCTCCGGCACTATTTTGTTGAGCATCATTTCCATATCATCTCTAACGTCTGGATCCCAACTTTCGTTTAGCGCAAGACTTGCCGAAGTATGCATTACTGAAATCGTTATTTATGTATGTGGTTAAACATTCGATATGAAAGCTTAAATAGTATCAGCAACCCGGTTTGAACTCTCGTTTATCGTTTAGGGTATAGCAATAATAACAGTTGACATAGGAAATACGAGTGGGAGGGAATGCAGCATCGGCGGTATCTTCTTACTCACTTTGGATATGGCAAAGACCAACAGCAAACTGCGACAACTCCGGCACCTGCTTCAGGATCTCTTCCGTAACTAAGTGCACGCCCCTGTGCTGTGGCCTCAAATTCAGTTTCCGTTGGAACCACGCGGATCCGATCTGAATTCCTCGGTTCGAGGCCATGTTTAATTTTTAAAAACGCTACAGAGTGACCGCAAGAATACAAACGATATTACACAACATCACTTAGAACAATCTTTACACAAATTAAACCACAATTATCATAAAAGATACATTTTTGATCTTTAAATTGTAATAAATATAACGGAGGTTATAGGACAGATTCGACACCCTATTTTCTGCGGGAAAGTGAAACAGTCGTCAAATGAAAGAGAAGAGCGATCGAGCATGTGTTGTCATTTCTGAAAATCGAATATGACATTTAACGTGCGTTCCACTTGACGCCCAAAATCCAACCGTATTATTTAACTTACCGAGTATGGTTTGTTACTTTTTATTTGCATTATTCAAATTTATAATAAAATTTATAAATAAATTGTGAAAACTCACAGTAAATATATATTTTTGAAAAGATTTCCCCAAAATCACAAGTATTTCAAGATTAGCATACTTAAACACGAAAGTTTCTCGCTGTCATGTTTTAAAACAATATTTTATCTTGGTGTTTCTTTTTTATAATAAATAGGTTTAGATTTAGATTTAAATTGAAAACATGAATCTTAAATATTATGATTACCCAAAATTCAGTCGTTTTAATTAAGAAGATAAAATGGCAACTTGAACAAATTTACGCGCCAAGTTTGAATTTTTACCGTCATAGTTACTCTGAGGCTGATCTACAATGCTGCATATCTGTTCATAAAAATAAAATAATTTAATCATTCAAAGACCTCTTTTATATTATAAGTTGTAAGCTGTTACAAAAGTAAGAACTTGTTCTGTGCAGAACTATTGACCCGCTTTAGGCAAACTTGCGAAGAAGTTGGGTGTGTCGAGGGTGGATAAACGTAAAATAGGTGCGGCTATTAACCACTCCATGGAATTGGAACAATTAGTTTTTATTTCAAAGGAAGTATTTTGCGGGCACGACACTCGCATTGTCCTAGTTTGTTAAACAAACGTTTGTAGTGCAATCATCATAGTTACGTAGATACAATCACAATGGATCCCATAATGGATGTTATAAAAAATTCAGAGGAGCCGGAATGGCTTGAAAGAAGTGTAGTAGGCGAGCTTAGAGTATGGCAAATTATATTCCTGTGTATAGCTGGCGTGACTACTTTGAGTAAGTAAATATTTAAACTGGCGTATTTTGATATCAAATTTTATGCGATATCGAGCACACAGTTGTAAAATAAATGTTAATTCTTTTTCTTTTCCCTTTAAGTGTACAATGATAAACATGTATATTCAAAAATATTGGAATAAAAAACACTTAGGTTAATCTCCTACGTTATTCTATAAGTATTCGTAAAATTACCGAAAATTTTAAGTGTCGAATTTAAGAGCATTGTATTTCGAAAGATAAATATCTGCTGAAAACCTAAAGTAGCCGTCTGTGTCGTATCTAAATCACACTTAATTAATCTGGAGAGTTATTACAAAGAACTGGTGCTCTCATTAAAATGAGAAGAGACCGATAGAAATCTTACTGTTTCTTTTCAATTAATTTGAAACGTTAATATTTTTTACCTTCAGGCAGTATTATTGTGAATACTAGGCTTCAAGTATTAATATTAAACTGTAGATAGATATTTATAGTAACGTTCGTGTTATGTATAACAAAGTTAACCTACTGCCCTAAATAAATTAAAACTCTGGTTTCATTAAAGGAAAATTTTCTTATAAATTGCAATCTTGGTTTAATCTTTGTTATGCATAGAATCTAACGTTAAAAATTTGAAGACTGTTTAGAAATAAGATATAATGCTGGAAATATTTAATAACGTACGTATATAGGGATAAGTAAGTTCTTATCGCCTAATAAAGTCAGTGGATAGTCGATTATACTATTACGTACAATTAGGGAATTGTGTAACCACATAAGAATGGTATTATATTCAATAAACAAATAAAAATTAGTGTAACAGTTCACGTCAGGGAAATGTTTATTTAATATTTTATCTTTCAAGTCGTCATGGTATGCTGCTGTTTTCGATTCCGCATCCCTCGAACGAAGCAGCAGATTGAGGCTGATTACAAGCGGCGCAAGATAACTAGCAAATTCAGACAACAGCTGGAAACCATACAGGATTCAAAGATGGACGCCATTTCATTGAAAGACGGTGACTTAGAAATCGCTTTACTATTTTTTTTAATTAGTAGATTCGATTTCTTGTAAAGCTGAAAAAAAATAAATAGAAATAATTTTCATTGTATGATGTAACATTTTTGTAGTTATTTGTTTACAATAAAATTCTGGTAGCAACGTTTGAACAAAAATAATAAACCGATGTTGCACCTAACACGGTGTTCTATAAAACATTAATAAAGGAACGTAAAAAATAATATTTTAATGTAAATAGGCACAATGACATTTTTTATATTAATAATCATCCTTTTTTTTAATGAAGCTAGGAAATTGTCTACCTACCACTTAAGATCCCTGACAATTTCCTATCTGCTAACGCAACTATTTACCGACTTGCAAAATAAATAGTTACGTTTGATAACATCAGATAAGGTTTCATTTCAATCAGTTTACTTTATAACTAGCGTTGGAGCTGCTGCACGAGAAAAGTCAATCAATGGAGGAAAAACAGGGGTCTCAACCAAGTTCCATCATGTCACCACAGCAGAGTAAGTTTTGTGATTAAAATGTCTTAAGTCCTAATAATTAACGAAGAGGAATATGACTTAATTCTACTATACAAAGATGTTTTAAGTTTCACGAAACAGACCCAGTAAAATAGTGTCAAATAATTTTGTAGACTCATGGATCTACGATTGAAATTTCATATTTCTCTTTTTGAGTCATCGATATTCCGAATGAATTCATAACAAACACAGGTGATGGTAATAGAAGTACGGAAAAAATCTACATTAATGTACCTACATATAGGTATTTGAGTCTGAGAGTAGGTACATACTAAATATTCATAAAGTACAAGAAAGGCTTTCCTTGTAAATATTTCAATACTATTAATTAATTTTTGTGACATATAGAGCCGATTTTACAATAACAGCTTTCGTGTCTATTACAACTTGTAGCTGGTTCAATTATATATTTTACGAGTGACACGATCGTAAAATGGATTGGGGACGAAATCGTTTTGTCAACAATGACGTCATATTACATGTTGCACTGAGGTATCGTGTTCATTCAGGCATGATACTTCTTGGATGAAGTTGTATTGATTTTTTTAGCTCTTTCGTACGCCTGCATAATATAATAAATTTTGGTTCACTAATATATATGCGCTTGTAGATATACCTTCTAAAGATTCTACTCGTTAATCGCTACGTGGTATCTCTCTCGTGTATTTGAGCGTACAAAAAAGTCATCATTGCATATCATTGAATTGTTTGTTCTATTTAATGTGAACAAGACATTATTATATTTTGCTTCTTCTTCACCTTAGGTTGCCTAGTAGAAATCGCTGCTAAGCGATAAGGCCGCCTAATTGTACAATTTATTATAACATAACATACTCTTTTGTATTTTCTTTTTATGTATTCTGCAAATGAAGAGTTTCAAGTAAGCTAGACTAAAGTAATGTATAACGTATATAAACAAAATCCACAGGTTCATTAGAAACATCGTACCAGCCGGATTCCAAGCCGGACCCGCAGCCCTCGGGCGGGCTCAACTTCGTCAAGTTCGCGACCAAAGTGGCCAACTTGTCCAAACTCACACAACCCAAGTCGCCCACCTCGCCGACATCGCCTGCTAAAATGGATTTTTGAAATCATATACAATAGTTGTAGATTATAGGATGTTGTTGTTAAATAAAGTTTCGAAATATAAATAAGATAATCGATAATAGATGATACTATGTATACTTGAGAAATTGCACTCGGTAGAATTGTTTTATTTTTTTATTCAACACTTGTGTACGAATAAGAGACTTGTAGTTTCATGATAAGTGTAATTTTGTAATAAATAAACAAACTGCTTGCATTAAGATGTTTTGTTTAATCTAGAAAATAAAAAATACAGTATAAACGGATTTTAGATCACAAGATTAATTACATATTCACAAATAACTTTAGTTTCCGCAGTTTACATAATCTCGCATAAAACTGACAGTAAAAACAATCATCGAATCGTAAGCGATAACTTTAAAGCAACGTTTAACTTACATTATAATACATAAATAATACATCTTGCAAATAAAAATTACATAAAATTCAAGTTAGCTACATAATATTATTTAAATAGTTTAAATTGTTTCTACATGCTCATTTCTTTCCTTCAAGACCTGTTCAATCTGTCATGATAAATATATTTGTCGGCGTGTTGTTTAAAATATGACTTAGTTTTATACATTCCTTTGACACCCGGACGATAATTTTAACCTAAACGTTCAGTCCATGACTCGCTAATAACACCACAATCTCAAACACATTTTCGCCTATGTCTACGAGATCTACACAACTCGATCAACGAACGGCTCATCTCGGTCAGGTGGGATATCACTTCTGGCCTTAATATTACTTGGTGGTTCATATAATAACACAAACAAGGTATGTGGGATATTGCTCTTTGATCATAAGGGCGAACCGAGATAACCAACGTTGAATGAATCCAGCCGTGTAGCAACTTTTGAATATCTATTTTCTCAGAAATTTCAATGAACAGTACATTTGATGTTATTGAGCAATCTATATTCCAGTGCAAAACATCATCGTATAAAAAGTGTCCAGAATCTATGACGCTACGTTGAATCCGTGTAATAAAATTTCATAAAAGTTTAACGCTCTATCTCGAAAAACAAATGCAAAATGGAATATCGAATTGCACTTCAAAACATCGATACGACGTACCGAGGCCTAAACTAGCGACACTATCAGAGTTTAAGAAACCGGAAAATCGGAAAGTTTCTCGGTAAATAAGGCCATATTGATCCAAGTCACTCGTCTATGAAACAAACTATCGAGATATTTATACACTTTCACTTACACGTTAATAATTGAATGCGACCTACCTAAAACGTAAACAGAGTCATTTCATTAAAATTATTATTGTTCGTATATTGCAACTATGTATATGTAACTAATACACATGAAATCGTTTCAAGGGTTAATTCGTAGGACTTTGTGCATTTCCTGTCGACGTCCGGCGATATACATTTTTACAAGTTTGCAATCGAAACGATAACGGCTACGTTATAATACATATCATATACCTTACATGAGGATCGGTGATTGCTTCACTTACAACAAAATTACATAAGCTAAACAAACTCACAGGATGGACACTACTGGTAATAAACGTTTTCATTTGTCAACGTGTACAGTCAACACCAAACGACTAAATGGAATCTATCGAAACTAACACGGACCGGCCATAATGATCAACGTAACAATTTTTGATATTGACCGCACACATACAATAAGAATTAGGAACCCGAGTCGCGAACGCAGTGCCACCTCTATATAATAAACTCTCATAAAGCATAATTTTGTTAACAAGTCTACAGAAACATTTGATCACTAGGTTAGGCTTGGTGATAATAAATATTTGTTACAATGTGCACATTTCACTCCGAACCGATAAAATACGTCCAATATTGAGCATAATCATTTGGCAATAATCAATGGTATCGCAACGGATAAATAACTGTTACATTCTGAGGTTTGTGACCTGATTTGGGTACGATTTAGTTTTCGACGAGTACACGATATATTTAATATTAAGAAATACGCACATTGTGGAGTCATTTTGATAACGCGTTCATTCCCACGGCATCGACGTCGCCACATTGCACATAAAATGGTGATATGAATATCGGAAATCAACTTCCAATGTTGGGATTTAACGTAAAATTCGTACACGTGTCCAATTAAAAAAAAAATAAAAACGATGTCCGTAGACAATAAAACCGAAGTTCATTCGTATGGGTATATGCATTTAACGCATACAAAAATAGCACATGAATTTGATGAGATCGTTAAAATACAGTTTTAAAAGAATCACAAGTGAATACAATCGTTCATACAATGGTTAGTGGTTTCCATGAGAATGTAGCGGAATGAGCGCGTTACGGGCGCGGCGCGCGTCACGTGCCGGCGGCGCGCAATCAATCTCGCCTCACAAACGTTTTTCCCCTGAAAAAAATAGATTATTCAAATTTTATACATTTATTGCTGAAATTATCGCCTAGTGATGAATACGTTAGCATTCATTTACACATAATGGTTTTATTTATAGACTTTTTATAACACTACTGAATGGATCATGTTATATATAGATAGGGCTTCAAATTTTTTTTATTAAAATTAATGCCCATGATCACCCAAAACCACATTGTGACGGGGACCTTGCCAGCTTTAGGATAGGGGCCTACCTCTATACTTCTAAACGGATTTTAAATCCTTTTAACTGATCAACTTTTATTTAGAGATAAGACATATATATATGTATTTTGATTGCAACCCTCGGCACATCAGGATTAAGAAATAATGAAGGTAAACAGTGCACGTGTTTAACAGACACAAGTGTTAAAGTGCAAATAAAAGGAATGCAGGTATACTAACGAGATAGTTTTCCGCTCGCTGGGCCGGTTGGCGGGCTGCGGGCGCGCGCGGTTCAGCACCTTCAGCAGCTCGCCCGCCTTGGCGCGCATGCGCGAGTGCACGTACACCTGCACGCAACTCACACTCATTAATAACGATAAATACATTGCTAACGGTGTAACTACACATACACATACAGTAACTACAAATTTAGTATTATATACATAGTACAAGCTTTGCTCAGTTTGGGACTAGATGGCGTTGTGTAAAATGTCCAGGAATATTTATTTATAGTGGTAGTTTATATTTATTTTATACTCTAGGGGAAAACATGGTCGTTTATACCTTGCTTCTACTAAGTTTTTAACATCTTAGTATAAAGTTATTGATTCAAGCATATTCAATTCATTGTGTAATAAATATGTTAAATATAAAGAATATACTAAATTTCACCCCTCATTACTCATTACAAAAAATCATAATATTTATTTCAAGAACAAATGAACAATTGAATTCCGGAACGAATATTTCAATGTTACAGTTCAGGGCAATTACTATAATTTATAGAGTCTGAAACTTAAGACTAACTGATCAACGATATAAACGTTACCTTAGAGCACTTGATGTGGTAATGTAGATAGTCGCGGAACATGTGCAGCAAATCGATGGTGTTGTCGCGCGCCGCCTCGCACGTGTGCCGCGGGAACAACACTATGACAAATACGTAGTATTATTAAATTCATCCACGAAGACGTGCCGCTTATGTGAAGTTTTTTAGATACTCATTAGCCATGTATGCACACGCACACGCACCCTTAAATAAATAGACTAATCGGAACAAAGGTACTATTTATAGTAACAAGTAATTTATATTTATTTATTTCTAAACAAATCTTAACACAAATATGAGACTATCACAAATTAAAATAGCTTGATTTATGGCTTGGATAACTTTTGTTTTGATTATCTTTATGATTACTACTTGGTGTTTAGTGAGAATTTATACAAGTCCTTTTAATCAGAATTTCAATTGTAAATATCATTTATTATACTGACATGTGTAGGTTAGAGGTATTAATCTGTAGCTATAGAGTTTCGATTTATGGTTTAAATTTTAAATGTTCCACCTCTGCAATCATTGAAAAAAAGCATCAATTGTTCAGGCAATATTATTAACATGTTTACAACAGATGAAAAATATATATCTACATTAAATAACTTGTGTTTGAGCTACGATGGTTAAAATTAATGACAAACAATGACGTAACAGCTAGTGCTATTAATAAATACAGTCTCATACATTTTGAACTATGATGTCATTTATTAAAAATGTAAATATGTTTGGATTAGCAGCCACTATAAATTGTAAATTGTAACAAATACATACAGATTTGTAATATCTTTTTGTTTTTGGAAAAAAATAATAGTATTTGTCGTCATCAAATAAGTACAACAAACACATATTCATTACATTAGGAATTTGAATAAGATTTGTTGTTACAGGAAAATGACAAAATTATTAAATTACTCATTATGTAAACACATATATCCTGACTCAATAATCATTTGTAACTATTTAGGAATTGATAGTCATGATGCAATTTATGCTTATAAATAAGAACAAATGTGTAAAACATTTTCTCTTACCAAATGTGACGTAGCTGATATTCTCTCCTACTTTAGCATCCGTGTCTACAAGCTCTAATGGTGGTTCCTTGTGTGAAAACAGGACCTGAAAACAACAATTTTTGTTTTAACTATTAGTTACACACACACAGAAAATTTTAAAAGAGATTGAAAATTATGTCTTCAAAGAAAAAATTTCGTTCAGCTATGGAAAATTTTTAAATAAATCTCTATACATTAAAATTAATAAAACTAAAAATGGTTATTGTCAAAACATTTGAAATCACAATTTACAGACACATCATTTTCTATCAATGTTAAAGCTAACAATATTTATAAATGAACTGATATAATTAATTTGATTTTCTAATTTACCTGTGGTGCAGTATGTGAAGCTCTTCTGCCTTCTTTGAGTTCCTGCATGAAAACTTTGCCGATGACCATGTCATCCTCGTGACGGAACACGGTGGAAAATACTACTGTTACCCGGTCCTCCTGTGCTTCTACATATCTGAAAAATTATGCAAAATGATATAGCACTTGTATGTTAATAGGAAGGGCTAAGGCTTTGAAAACTGGGAAGTTTCTATAATTGAAATCATTTTATCTGCAGATATACAATACAATGACACTTAGAAGAATTGTTAATTTGTTTGTAAATGAAACAATGTGAATGTGAACTTGTGCATTCTCATTGACTTTAAATTAATTCACACATTTTTCGTATTGAAGAACAATATTTTATATCTAACACTAATTACGCCCCGCGGTTTCACCCGCGAGTATATTACGTTCTCGTAAGATTTTTACAATAAAAACTAACCTACGTCTTTTTCAGGTTTCAAACAACATTAGTTCAAAATTTAATTCAAATCAGTTCAGTGGTTTAAGAAAGAATAAATAGAGAAACAGGCAGACAGAGAAACCTTTGCAATATTAAGTATGAATTGGAACCTCTCACAAATAAAGTTAGCCGTAAAATAGCATCAGCATAGGGCTTTAAAGCTCATTGACATTCTAAAGGCTCTGCCACATATAATATTTCAAAAAGATATACTTTTTATTTAAATTTTCATTCTAGACTTACAGTGTTTCATCTTGCCGATAGTTAATGACTGCCCGCTTGTGACTGACGTCTCCGTCCTCCTGCAGCCTGAAGTAGCGCTCGAACACGGACGCAAAACAGTTCCTCTTCAGCAGGCCCACCTTCTTCACTAGCGCCTCCCAGTCCTCGGGAATGTTCTCCATATCCAGTAACACGGATACATTGTAACCTGAGCAACAATTAATAATTATTTTTTAATTAATTTTTTTTAAACATTGACTTCAATAATATGGTATAGTTATATCCAGCTAGGATAATATGAAAGATTAAGATTTAACTTATGTGGTCAAACATTTGCTTATTCTATTTACAAAAGAAATAAAATCATTATTTTAGGCTATTATAACTAAAAGTGTTTGATTTGTATTCATATAAAAATATTTTTGGTAGATGTAAGCCATTAAGTTTTCTAATATCAAAATTATTTAACATATTTTATTTACTAAACTAAGCAAATCATAAGTTGAAACTTTGAATTCCTATCCACTATCACAAAAACAATGTTCCACGAAAATAATCTAATCTGAACCTAAGATAAACATATCAAATATTTTTAACATAGAGTGTGGCTCAATAATATAATTCTTATAAGTAATCAAATATCAGCCCATAAAACAGAATTCATTGTAAACAGGCTATTGTCATGCAAATTCTCATTGACTTCTGTTACACTATGTAATTGAATACTTCAAAATATTTTTACTGAAATACCCTAGAAAGAATAACTCTTTATTGTACTATGTGCATAAAATTCTAATAATAATTAATAAATTGTTTTTATAACAGAAAATACATGTCATATTTATACTTGTTGTTTACAAACTAACGAGTATACAAGTTAATGTTATCTATCAACATTGCACGACTACAGTTATTTTTAACCTTTTATCTAATTATAGTTCATAATTTTTTGAAAGTATATTACTTTCAAAAAAATCTAATTTAAATGTTTAAGAGAGTTTAAAATTCAAAAATTGTCCTTACTTTAAACCTATAATCACATATAATTTATTATAAATTATTTTTGTTTACTGAACATTGATTTAATATGTAATGATTATTTATACTGTTGTTAAAATTTAAATAATTGTTACATATAAAATGACAAAAAAAAGATTTCTACTTTTCGTAGGATTACTTTAATTATTATTTTTTGTTTGATGCTTATAATTATTATATAATAAGTTTATTAAAGGTTTAAAAAAAAGTAAAATTGATTACCTGTCTCTGTCTCTGTGAGAAGAGGACCATATACTCTTTTGAGGAGTTCATCTGCTCCATGCTCCTCTAATTGCTTGTAAAACTTCAACGATATACTAACCTGAAATAAACAACAATTCAATGTTTTCTCAACATAATAACAATTGAAGAGATAAAGCAAAAAAATACTCATTTCAAATGAGTCAATACTGATAACAACAAAGCAAGCTTCCTTTAAATAAGCAGTTTAAAAATAAAATATTGCCTACATACCCTAACTTTGGTTTTATCTCCATTGACATTGGATATATGAAAAAGTACTCCATCAAAATCTGCTACAGTCACATCTATGGACTCAGGCTTTAAGCTGAAAAAAACATCAGGTCATTAACATCTGGAAATTATTATTAAGGCACATCGCTGTCTCTACTTTGTTGTGTCATATATCACATACTTTGAATACTCTAATGCGATGGGTATTCAAAAACATTTATAGGACGTTTCCGCACTTGTCGTCAATACCTACAAACAATATGACTCATCATCGCTGATATAAGCCGACTAGCGTCATGTTCGAAACATTATTTATGGAAAAGTAAACCATGAATACGCCGTATACAATACCAATACGATTCGAATTTTGCATATTCGGCGGCCAACGTGGGCCCACCCTGTGTGATAGTATTTGACAGTTGTCAACTTATCCCGAAAAGGGGTTATAGGTAGGACAAAATTTACTTACTCGAGCAATTAGGTCCAATTAAATCTAAAAAAATACCTCATAGTACGCTAAATCTTGTCCACACAAATACTACACGTAATGATTGTAAAAAACAGGTAAACTTTCTAAGCGTAACGTACTCACCGCGCCAGTGCATTTTTATATTTAACTGTTAATGTTTCTTCTATAATTCTATTATTGATCTCCAGCAAGATCATTATTTAACAATTTATAACCTACAGTTTTTTCATAAAATTAACACTTTATAGCACCTTCATTTAATAATTCATACGAATTATCTTTAAAATGACGACCGCCCGCACACAGATATCTCTACGACAGAGAAAGAAAAGGAAGCATCAAATGAATGAAATATCGGTCAAATAACCATAGACATTTTATTGCAAAATCTGCGATAAATTTAAATTTTGTAAGGAATTTAATATATTGTTTCTTAATAAGATAGTTTAATATGAATGTTCTCTGAAGTAACAACATTTTCGATTTTTATTAAAAAATTTTGGAATTTTTCTTTACATCTTGTTCTTCACCATCATAAAAACCATCTATACAATCGGAGAAATCTAGCTTAATTTTTCAATATATGAAGTTATTAGTTTTTCTTAATTTTTTTTTGTAAATGTGGTTCTTTTTGTGAATAAGAATTCAATAAAATCCATAAATATTTTTATTAGTTTATAGTTTTCTATAATCTGTTCGAAACATCAACTTCAATGTAAAACAGATTAAAAATGTCAAAGAAATAACGTGAGTTCAGTGTTTATTTATTTTTTGGAAATAAATTTTTCTGATAAATAAAACAAGAAACATCTAACAACAAGCCCCAAGTGATCTTTATTGATATTAAAATGGTTTATACTTAGAATGCGTAGTGAATAATTTGTTAAAGATGTCGAACCAGGTAGCTGCATTTGTTGCGGGTTTAAAATCCCGAAATGTGGATATTCAGACAAAAACGGCCAGGGAATTATATCACTATGCAAAAACAGAGTTACGAGAAGTTCCTCAAGAGGAACTTACCCAGTTTCTGGATGAATTTAATCACCAAATATTTGAGATGGTTTCTAGCAATGATGTTCATGAGAAAAAAGGAGGTGTGCTTGCGATAGGTTTGTATCTTCAAAACATTCTTAATTATTTATTTAGTTCGACTTATAATCATTTTAACTAATAAACATTTATTTGTTTTAGTATGTCTCATTGGAGGTGACTGTGATACAACAAAAACAAGAATCACTAGGTTTGCTAACTATCTAAGAAATCTTCTACCTTCATCTGATGTTGGTGTAATGGAATTAGCGGCTAAAACTGTTGGTCGGCTTGCTACAGTTTCGGGAGTGAAAAGGGCAGAATATGTTGAGTTTGAAGTTAAGAGGGCCTTTGAGTGGCTCTCAGAAGAGAGAAATGAAGGCAGGCGTCATTCAGCTGTTTTGCTATTAAAAGAACTGGCCATAGCTATGCCAACATATTTTTATCAGCAAGTTTCTGGATTCTTTGATCATATTCTAGTTGCATTAAAAGATCCTAAGCAACAAATAAGGGAGGCGGCTGCAAAGGCATTGAGAGCTGGTTTGGTAGTAACAGCACAGCGGGAAACTGCAAAACAATCAACTGCTAAACCACAGTGGTACATGCAATGTTATGAAGAAGCAATGCTGTGCTTTGAAGATATACCAATAAAAGAAAAGGGCATTACAAAGGAGGATAGGGTTCATGGAGGACTGTTGATATTAAATGAATTGCTACGGTGTTCTAATGCTATATGGGAGAAAAAATATACACACATGATGAGGAGTATTGATACTCAAAAGGATATAATAGTATCAGATGATATTATTTTCATTAGCTCTAAGCTGCACAGTCCTTCAGTCAAAAGAGGCTACTTATGTGACGGATTTAAAACAGAAAATGTACAGTATCCAGTTTCCATTTATGAATCAGAAGTATGTAAAAAGCTCTTATCGGAAAAAATTGAGAGGATATGTCATGGTATGTCTTTAATTATATATTTGATTTTTTATTAATATACTTTATGTAGGTGCTATAAGATTCTTTTAATCTTTCACCGTTTGTTTTTTACTACATGCATAAAGGAGAGTTAAGGACTTAACAAGGACTTGATGAAATATAGTTTGAAGAGTGTTGATCTTTTAAAAATAATTTTTGTTAAATTAATATAAAACACTGACATAAGTGTAATATAGCTGTAATACCATAATCAAAGAAGCTTTGCCAGTAGGTGGACAATTGATAAAACAATAATAATCAATTTCAGTTTCAAACTAAAACAAATATTTTAATTTGTTGTTTATTTCAGATGTGATGGCTCAAAGGTTGTTGAAGCTTCAGGGAGTGCCTCAAATACTCCTTGTTATAATCCCAAGATTAGCTGCTTTCAATAAAGAATTATTTTTAAAGAAATATCTCAACTCTACAATGCATTACTTGCTAACATCAATAAGAAGTAGAGAAAAAGATAAGAATATGGCATTTACAACACTTGGTTTAATGGCGGCAGCTTTAGAGGGTGACATTAGAAATTTTATACCAAGAATAATGGATGTTATTAAGCAAGCCTTACCTGTGAGAGATAGCCAAACAAAGAAAAGGATATGGGTTGATCCATCAATCTTTGCCTGTATAACTCTGCTAAGCAGTGCTGTAAAGGATCTTGTTGTGAGGGACATTAAAGAAATACTAGATGCTATGTTTGCAACAGGCTTAAGCCCATCATTGACAATATGTTTAAAAGAATTGAGTGAGAATTTGCCTACTCTTAGAGCAGAGATATCTGAGGGCCTTCTGAACATGCTGTCTTTAGTGTTGAGGAGTAAGCATTTTTTACATCCAGGCGTGCCTAGAAGCTTAGAACAGCAAATGAGCAATATGAATCTTGTGATAGAACCACAAGATACAGCTAGCATAGTTTTAGCACTTAGAACTCTTGGAACTTTTCACTTTGAGGGACAACACAGTTTGCTCATGTTTGTTAGGCGATGTGCAGATCACTTCCTACAGAGTGATCAACAAGAGATAAGAGTTGAAGCTGTGAAGACATCAGCAAAACTTTTAGCCGATGCCGCTATTAGAACTATGAAGACTCCTTCAAAAACACTCACTATGTTAACCGCAGAAGTTGTTGGAAAAATGTTAATTGTTTCAGTGACGGACCCTGATCATGAAGTGAGATACTGGGTACTTGAATCCTTGACACAGATTTTCGACACGCATTTAGCGCAGATAGAAAATCTTAGCTTTCTGTTTATTGCTATGAATGACGAGCATTTAGAGATTCGCGAGTTAGCAATCTGTACAATTGGAAGATTGAGCACCGTCAATCCTGCATATGTTATGCCTGGGTTAAGAAAGACATTAATTCAGTTTTTGACTGAATTAGAACATTCGGGAATGAGTCGTAATAAAGAACAGGCAGCAAGAATGCTTGATAATCTTATTTTGCATGCTCCTAAGCTTGTGAAACCATACATGGAAACTATTCTTAATGTACTAGTACCAAAACTCAAAGAGCCTGACGTAAATCCGGGAGTTGTTATAAGTGTTTTAAAGGCGGTGGGAGATTTGGCTGATGTTCATGGTGATAACAGTGGTCTTAGGAAATGTCTTCCTGAGCTTCTCACGATTCTTCTAGACTTACTTTCTGATGCAACTGCGACTGAAAAACGTAGTGTAGCGCTATGGGCGTTTGGTCAACTCATTAGCGCAACGGGCTATGTCGTCACCCCATATACTGATTACCCCAATCTGATGGACGTCCTGCTTAATTTTCTGAAGACTGAGCAACAACCAAAAGATAGACGCGAGACAATTCGAGTATTGGGTCTACTCGGAGCTTTGGACCCTTATAAACATAAATTGACGAAAAGTAGAAAAGACGGACAACCTAACTCAAGTTTGGTTCCAGTGGCTGACAGTAAAGCAGAAGAAAACAACTTTGATATATCTTCAAGTGAAATGTTGGTTTTAATGCCGACACCTGTTCTAGACGAATACTACCCCGCAATAGTTATTTCAACTCTGATGCGTATATTACGCGATCCCACACTTCAGCAACATCATACAAGTGTTGTTCAAGCTGTAACATTTATATTCCAATCCCTGGGTATTAAATGTGTACCATACATTTCTCGAGTAACTCCCAGCCTTCTATATGTCGCTCGTGCCACGGATAGTATAGGCTTCCGGGAATTTCTCTTCACTCAATTAGCCAAGCTCATTGCTATAGTAAAGCAACATATTAGGAATTATTTGGACAAAATATTCGATCTCATTAAGGAGTTTTGGACTCCTAACAGCCCTTTGCAGCCTACTCTTATATTACTTGTAGAACACATTGCGATTGCGCTTGGTTCAGAATTCAAAGTATATTTACCCCAATTGATGCCTCAGATACTGCGAGTTTTGGCTCACGATACGAGCAAAGATAGGGTTGTGACTGAAAAATTACTCTATGCATTGCAAAAGTTTGAAGATAACTTAGATGATTATATGCATTTGGTAATCCCATCTATTGTCAAACTATTCGACGCCTCTGATTGTCCCATTCCTGTTGCAAAAGTCGCAATGGAAACTGTTGATTATTTATCCGATTCATTGAATTACAGTGAATTAGTTTCAAGGATTATTCATCCCCTTGTTCGGAGTTTGGACACTTGTTACGCCTTGCGGACCACAGCTATGGACACATTATGTGCTCTAATTGTACAATTAGGACGGAAATTTAATGATTTTATACCTCTCGTACAAAAGGTGTTGGTGAAGCACAGGATACAGCACCAAAATTATGAATTATTGCTGTCCAAGTTACAAACGACGCCCACCCTAGCGTTGGAAGAATTTCTTCAGAGCACAAGACGGAAGCCCAGAAATAATAATCAAGAGGTTTGTTTTTCTAAGATAATTTGAAATATACCTACAATCAATGACAATATAATATTATATAGTTTTTTATTTTCAGGCTCGTATCGTAGCATGTGATACTTCGCAATCGATTCGAAAGCTATATGTAAATGCACAAAGTCTCAAAGTAGCGTGGACTGTCAGTAGTCGAGTATCTAAAGACGATTGGCTCGAATGGCTGAGACGTTTTAGCATCGGTCTTCTTACTGAGTCCCATAGTCCAGCTTTAAGGTATACTATATTAGGTTTCATAAATATAAATTACAATTAAGAATAAAATTTTGTTGCCTGTCCGACTGCCAACAAATTTGAAAGTATTATTGAATTAACTCTTTATGCATGCAGCACCAGTATACTTACGTAATAGTAGAACGCATAAACACATTTAAAAAATTCCTTTCTTTTTTTTGAAATAATCATTTTTATTTATTCTGTCATGAGTTATGAAGTATTTATACTTTTCTGAGGTAAAATTTCATTTATATAACTTTATTTCAGGGCTTGTCTCGCACTGGCACACAATTATTCGCAGCTTCTACGAGACTTATTCAACGCGGCTTTCGTGTCATGTTGGACGGAGTTAGACAGTCGTTCTCGCACAGAACTATCGAATGCACTAGAACAGGCCCTGACAGCTCCCGACGCGCCTGAGCTAGCGCACACTGTGCTTAACCTGGCGGAATTCATGGAGCATTGTGAGGGAGGCGCTCTGCCTATATCCACGCACCTTCTCGGCGAAAGGGCTATGCATTGTAGGGCTTATGCTAAAGCTTTGCATTACAAAGTAAGTGGACATTTGTTTAATGATATACTAGCTTCTGCCAGCGGCTCCGTTCGCGGTAAATTCGGGGTTTATAGAGCAACTAGCTGAGCTTCGTGGTTTCAGCCGCGTATATATTACGTTCCCGTAGGTTTTTTGGGGTAAAAACTATCCTAAGTCATTCCTGTGGTTTCAAAGAAACTCTGTACAAAATTTCATCCAAATCGGTCCTGTAATTTCGGAGCCTATTTAATATAAAGAAACAAACAAATCTTTCCTATTTATAATATTAGTATAGATAATAAAAGGTATCGTATCACCTTATCATATCTGTGTACGCAATTTTATGTCTGTTGTCGCAATTTCGTGTTGTCTTCTTTAAAAATTCACATTATGTTTACTATTTCACAGGAAGAGGAGTTCCGAAAAGGTGCAACTTCTCAAGTCGTAGAAGCTTTAATTCATATAAATAACAAGCTTCAACAGAAAGAGGCCGCCGAAGGGCTTCTCGAAAGAGTTATGACACAAAGAGAAGCCGGTGACACGAGCTTAAAAGTACACATTCGATGGTACGAGAAATTACATAACTGGGAAAAAGCGCTTAATTTATACGGAGAGAAACTTAGCAATGAAGCGGACAACGTCGACGCTTGTCTCGGTGAACTTCGCTGTTTCGAAGCTTTAGGTGAATGGACCAAATTATATAACACAGTCTCAAAATGTTGGCCTCAAATGACCGATGAAGAGAAATTCAAAGCGGCGAGATTAGCTGCGGCCGCTTCTTGGGGTCTCAACGAATGGGACTCAATGGCTAACTACGTCAATTTCTTGCCCGAAAACACTCAAGATGGAGCTTTCTACAGAGCCGTACTGAATATTCACAATGAGGACTATAACCTATCAAAATTATACATCGATCAAGCTCGCACCCTTCTTGACTCTGAACTGACCGCTGTTGCCGGAGAAAGCTATCAAAGAGCGTATGGAGCCTTGGTTAATGCTCAGCTATTAGCAGAGCTGGAGGAGGTTATAACGTACAAACTGGTGCAAGAGCGAAGAGAATCGATTCGACAAGCTTGGTGGACGAGGCTACAAGGTGGCCAAAGGTTGGTCGAAGACTGGAGTAAGATACTACAAGTTCGCGGCTTAGTGTTAACGCCTCAAGAAGATATGGCCACATGGTTGAAATTCGCGTCACTCTGCAGAAAGAGCGGCGCTCCTCGTCAAGCTCACAAGACTTTAGTGATGCTGTTAGGAATAGATCCTAGTGAAAATCGGGACAAACCGCTTCCCACTCATGAACCGAGATTAACTCTCGCGTACGCTAAACATTTGTGGGTGGCTGGTGACAAGCAATTGGCCTACGATCAATTACAACGTTATGTAGACAACGTAGATACCGGCGATGCAGAACATTGCAGACTTCTCGCTCGGTGTCATCTCAAACTCGGTTCCTGGTGCGAATCTTTGGAAGGAATTAACAGACAATCCATTCCGACAATATTGCATAACTATTCAGCGGCGACTAATCTATCGTCTGATTGGTACAAGGCGTGGCACGCTTGGGCGTACATGAATTTTGAAACTGTGCTCTTTTACAAGCACGAAGATAATGCTAGTGATATGAAATCTTCTGCGGAATACATACAAACGCATACCGTACCCGCCGTGGAAGGATTCTTCAAGTCTATAAATTTGTCGCACGGCAGCTCCCTTCAAGATACTCTTAGACTTTTAACTTTGTGGTTTGACTACGGACACCATCCAGCGGTACACGAAGCCCTCGTAGAAGGCATAAGAACGATTGAAATCAACGTTTGGCTTCAAGTCATTCCTCAGTTGATTGCCAGAATCGATATTCCCAGGGCTTTAGTTGGCAAACTCATCCATTCCCTTCTGATAGACATCGGCAAGTCGCATCCCCAAGCGCTCGTCTATCCTCTGACCGTCGCATCGAAATCCTCGTTTGTAGATCGTAAAAATGCTGCCAATCAAATTTTGAAATCTATGTGTACGCATTCGAGTAATTTAGTGAATCAAGCGGCCATGATTTCTGAAGAGCTTATCAGAGTCGCCATTTTGTGGCACGAGCAATGGCACGAAGCTTTGGAAGAAGCTTCTAGATTGTACTTCAGCGAGCACGACGTCAAGGCGATGTTTAAGACGTTGGAGCCCTTGCACGCGATGTTGGAGCGCGGACCGCAGACGTTGAAGGAAATATCGTTCAGTACTGCTTATGGGCGCGATCTCAATGAAGCACAAGAGTGGTGCAATAGATTTAAGGTACGTAATGAGATTTTTTTTTATTATATATTTTGTATATACATAATTACATAACTATGGTTTGTTATAAATAGGTGGGCCAATTTAAATACTTATTACATTTGATTTCGATGGCAGGACTTCTATCTATTTCTATAAAATTCAGGTAATTGTAGCGTTGTTTTGCTATATAAAAGCAGTTGCAACGACACGACTTCATTTAAATTTAGTTTAAAAATTAATTACAAGGTTTTTACGATGATTATTATTTATTACTAACTCACTTCATATCGCTCTTTTTACGTGACTTATTAACAGTTGAGAACTATTTTTATTGTAAAATAAAATCAAATCAAAATATGAACTGTTTTTTTCACTACATTCTTTACAATTTCTATAAATTTTCTCATGTTTCCAACCAGTGAGACAAACGAACAACAATTGATTTTTATATTAATATATAGAACATGATACATGTTTACTAGCTGTCTAGTTTCCATACTACAAGCTTTGCTTAGTTTGGAACTAGAGTGCGAGAATAATGACCATATTGAACACGTTCCAAGGAGTCCGGCCAAGTGCGCGACCTGAACCAAGCGTGGGACCTGTACTACCACGTGTTCCGGCGCATCAGCCGCCAGCTGCCGCAGCTCACGTCGCTGGAGCTGCAGTACGTCAGCCCGCGCCTGCTGGGCTGCCGCGACCTGGAGCTGGCCGTGCCCGGCTCCTACGTGCCCGACCAGGACCTCATACGCATCGCGCACATACAGAGCAGTTTGCAGGTGCGTGACATGATAATGGAAAATGTTTTGTTTCACAATATTTGTAACTAAAATTTAAAAGTTAACACAAAGAGGTAACGAGAAAAAACATATTTTTATAATAGATTTGATTGAATCAAAAATTCGAATGATTATTTGATGAGTAAAAAAGGTTGCCTCCCACATGCTTCTAGAACTGTTATCTTTAATTTTTTTCTATATTCGAGACAACATTTTATGCTTTAACTTAAATAATGTTTTAGATATAAACGTCAATTTTAATGTGAATATTGGAGATGATGTTAAGGGTGTTCAATATTAGTCTTTAGATCCCACTGTGTCTTGGGGTAAAATAGAACTTGATAAGCATAGAATAAGGTTCATTTTTTCATTGACTTGACCTTAGTGCATCTTATGACGCTGTTATATGTTTGCATTATTGAATTCCAATACAATATATATTTTGTCTCTAACGAAGATAGTCATAGCAATTTTTTGTAAAACAGGTGATAACTTCAAAACAACGACCACGTCGCTTATGTATACGTGGGTCCAACGGCAAAGATTACATGTTCCTTCTCAAAGGCCACGAGGACTTACGCCAAGACGAGCGAGTCATGCAGCTATTCGGTCTCGTTAATACCTTACTCCAAGCCGACCCTGATACCTTCAGAAGAGATCTAGCCATACAAAGATATGCTGTGATTCCTCTGTCTACTAATTCTGGACTCATCGGCTGGGTTCCCCATTGTGACACGCTGCACTCGCTTATTAGAGACTATAGGGAGAAAAGAAAGATTTTACTGAACATTGAGCACAGGATTATGCAGAGGATGGCTTCGGATTTGGAGAAACTGATGCTGATGCAAAAGGTGCGTATTAATGTTTTATTAAATAATTTCTTTTTTTTTGAGATAGAGCAAATCAAAGGGGTATAATGTCTCAGCTCTGCCTATAAACATCTGTGGCACCTGGTTTCGCGAGAGCCTCAATGCGTGTTATATATGTTTAGTAGTTTTTTTATGTAATTATAATTTTAAATCTGTATAAAAGTTTAATATTTCTGAAAATATAAAATTAACTTTGAAACATCAAGATCGGACGAGTGTTTTCAATGTTTAAGATCGTTCTCCCTCACGTATGCGTAACGAGGTAGCATAAACTGGTTTTGTTTAACCTATGTCTTCTATGAATATATACTACTGTTTCGTCCTTTGAAAAAATATTATGTATCTTAGACGTACAATGAATTGTGTCGTTATTTAATATGATTTCTAAATTTCTGTGTTTGTCTTTGTTCTCTTGTACATATTAGTTTTAACTGAATCGGATTTGTGTTTTTTTAACTTGTTAATCTTTAAATGTTTACCTTTAGGTGGAAGTATTCGAACACGCATTAGAGCACACGGCGGGAGACGATCTGGCCAAACTATTGTGGCTCAAGAGCCCCTCCTCCGAGGTTTGGTTCGAGCGTCGCACGAACTACACTCGCTCGCTCGCGGTCATGAGCATGGTGGGCTACATCCTGGGGCTGGGGGACCGCCACCCCTCCAACATCATGCTGGATAGGAAGACGGGGAAGTTCCTGCACATCGACTTCGGGGACTGCTTTGAGGTGGCCGTCACTAGGGACAAGTTCCCGGAGAAGATACCGTTCAGATTGACTAGGATGCTGATCAACGCTATGGAGGTAAGTTCTTAGCCTGTTACCTGAAGTATTTTCATATCTTATATTCTATCTATGACTTACAAATTGACTAAATTTAGAATTTCACATGAGTTAAAAAACATAATAGAAACACTTCGGTTGTATTTTGAATAAGATTTTGCAAATTGATTTAACTTAATTTGAACGAGCCTAAAACGCGACAACTCTTAACGTATAATTTTTGGTATCATTCCTAGGTCACGGGTATCGAAGGTACATACAGACGAACATGCGAATCCGTAATGGAAGTGCTCCACAGACACAAGGACAGCGTCATGGCGGTGTTAGAAGCGTTCGTGTACGATCCTCTGCTCAACTGGAGGCTCATCGACGCCGGCAGACGCTCCAGGAACGACGCCGACCAATCCTCAGCAGAAGGAGGTTCCCCACAACCCAGCAAGAGTAGAGCCGCTCTATTCGAGCCCATAGACCAGCCCGCCGAGACCAACCTCAACCGGCGCGCTCTAGCCATAGTCAACAGGGTCAGAGACAAACTCACCGGCAGGGACTTCCCGCACATCGACGACAACTGCGTCTCGGTCCAGAAACAAGTGGACCTGCTGATACAGCAGGCGACCAGCAACGAGAACCTCTGTCAGTGTTACGTCGGTTGGTGTCCGTTTTGGTAGGTCGGTCGACGGAAGATAGATTGTTAAAATGGTGCTCTTGTTTTTAAGTTGGTCGCTTTTGAATGTTTATGAAACGTTTTAATCGACGATTTGAATGTAATGTATAAAAAGAAACGAACAAAAACGCATAGCTTTATACACACGTAGTTTTTGGACGGCACACCCGCAGAATGCGAAAAATGCAAATTACCATGCGAAATACGAACTACAATTATTTGTCTGTGGTCGTTGACATTACAAATAAATGTATAATTATAAGAGCCAAAATAGTTACAAATATTAGTGAAATGTAGCCTTACCTAGTCGAGTAGGATTTTATAAAAGTAATGCTAGTTTACTTATTTTTGTATAGGACATATAATTTTTTTCGACAAAAACGATAAATTTCGTAAAAAAATTGACTGCTATGGGAATTCTTATGTTATTAAATTAAAAAAATATATTTTTTTGTAAAATAAGGAATATGTCACTATACAAGCGCTTTTCAAAGTGCCCATTTGAACATGTATTTAAGTTGGAATATAAGGGAGATCGGACAAGAGTCGTGTAGCTTTTTTATCAAGTTTCACTTGTAAATGTATATTTTTGTCTAATATTTGGTAATATGATTTTCTTTCATTGTCAATATTAGTAAAAAAAGTCCCGCATACCGAGTTAAATCGCATTTTATAACGTCACGAATAAATCGCTATTTATTGGCATGCCAGCGTGATTTTCCTATATTATTTCCTTTGTTCATATAAATTTTTGACCCTTTGACAGTTGATTACCTTTAGCCATGTTGGTGTTGATAGTTCCTAACAAATTCCTAGTCAAATTGGAACTTAGCAATGTCATAGGAGACATTTACCAAAAATCTGGGTTTAGAAAAACCTCTGTTTGAAGTGTAGAATTCTGGAGACGTCCCTAAATTAAAGCTTACTCATAGTAATTAAATTTAAAAATACAGGTCTAACTTAATATAAGAATAACGCTTTTGTGTAATATTTTCATATCAGAAACTGTTCACTTGCTGTCTACATTCTTTCCAAAATAATAGTTTTGGTTACATTTGTTGTAATGACACAGGCATTCATATAGATAATATATTTTTAATAAGATTGTTTGGGAGCCGCAATATTTATTTTTTATAATAAACCACAGGTGGCGTTTGCAAAAAATTAAAACTTACTAAATTGACTTTGAATTTAACTTAGATTTCTCTAAGTTTAATATTTAGTGAAGTAAGTTTGTGATCGGTTCTTTTAAATCAGAATTGAAACCAGTTAATAGAAGTCGGTATGTATACCATTTCGGACAATCATAAATTATATAAATTGATGTTGTAGCACGCAACGGGTCGATAAACTCGGTCACAACAAAATTTATTACGAATGTTATATGCGAGACAATTGGGAGACTTCATTTCGTTTTCTACTATTAGTAATTCATATTATGTAATATATTAAACACTAGCCTAGCTCCGCGGTTTCACTCGCGTATATATCCCATGCCCGTAAGATTTTCGGGATAACTATCCTTTTCTCGGTTTTCAAAGAATCTCTGTACAAAATATCATCCAAATCAGTCCAGTATTTTCTGAGCCTATTCAATTCAAACAAACAAAAAAATCAAATCTTTCGTCTTTATTATATTATAGTATAGATTAGGTAGGTAATTATTTACCTAACAAATAGTTTTAGTTGGAATCCTGCATTTTTCACTAAAATTTTTTTGAACGTTTGTAAATATGTATATTTTAAGCGGCTTAATGGTCTATTTTCGTTATGTTTAAGCTAATATCGTCACAAATATAATTTCAGTTTGTGAAATACGTTTATACAATGTGTAACATAATTATTTAAACATTTCAAGGCTTATAAGATTATATGTTGTAAAGTTTTAGTGCAATTATTATACTATCTATGTAACCCGCACGTAAATTTTAATGAGATTTAATTTGATAATTATATTTGTGTGCACCCAAACGCTGCGGTTTCACTAACGACGTATATCCGTTTCTTAAACGACGCCGGAAGCTATTGACTATAAATTTTGTAAAAATAAATGTTTGTGTTTGCTGAGACATTTGTTTGATCGAATTGCAGAAAAAGCTTAACCAAATGGGCTTTCCAGTGTGTTGTGACTAGCTCCTCAAAACATAAATGCTTGTTAAAATAAACAAATTTGTAACTAAAATGTGATAATGTGTTACTCGTTGTATAGAATAAATAGTCAGTAATTTAATTGGATTTCTTTCATACGAGGTTGTTCGGGCTTTATAAAAATATCTTAGGCAAATAAACTATAAAGATTCGTGTCGATTATATTATTACACTCTTGTAAAACTTTTTATATACCAACTGGTATCCTCTTAAGCTAATGTTAGCGGTTAATATAATTATTTAAGAATTGTTTTTGTTGTATTCCTATAAGCCATACTAAATTTAATAAGCATCTTATTGAACAATAAGTAACGTGCTTTTTGTGTATATAACTATACGTGTAATAAATTTAAATTTGGTTTATTTGTATCAATTCTTTTATTTTTCATACCCTGAAGTGTATATACATATAGCAACTTCCTAATCATATATATTCATATCATCAAGTGCATAATTATTAACAGTCATGAATACGTATGAGTACAGTTACATTAATGATATTCCATTACCTTATTTTTAATTATACTTATGCATCAAGTGCAAATATATTTTATTTTGCCATCGGAATATAATATATGATGATACATGCGTAGTAATTGAACGTGTTGTATTTTTAATTAAACACGACTCATATGTATGTTTGTCATAGGGATTATGGACGCTATTGTTTATTTCTAATCTGGGGATGCTGAACAATGTCACGCTAGGCGAACTACTATAGTATGTTGTCAGTAAATTATTAAAAAAATAATGACGCATTTTTAAAAAATAAATTGTCAATGCGAATTAACAATTAACATCAAGATTGACAAAAAAAAATACAAAATTTATATTATAAATTTCAACAATGTGATGGACTCCGTGGCTTTTTCTATTTCCCCCAATAGAAATATGCATTCAGTACAGTTACATTCACGTTATGAAATTCTTCCCAAGGACAGTGGACGAGTTCATGACGAGGTACAGTCGATATCGATACGTTCTATCACCGTCACTTCCTCTGAGAGCATACTCTCCAAAAAATATTGATAATAATGGTGAGTTTCAAGTTCGAGAATCAAACTATTATAACTATTATTTATATTATTTGTATAAAACTAACGCTTGAGACTTTTTTACTTTAATTAAAACTGGCACTTTTTTAGATGCTGTCACTAAATTGCAGTAGGTTCTCTCATACTTCGATAATACAGTTTAAATACTCACCCAACAAGCATATTAAAATTTAACTTTTACCTTTGTTACTTACCAAAGCTGCGGCGAACTCAAACTTCTTAGTAGAGTTAACTTGAAAAGTGGACACTTTTTACTAATATTATGTACATGTACTAAATAGATGTAGGTTTCTAAAAAAGTACATTGGTACCTATATATTATATGTGGATAATTCCAAGAAGTCATTCTTTTCATAATTACAGTAGGTACCTATACGTGTTTTAAAGAGTGAAGTGAAGGGCTTTCAATGATTTATCGAAGGCCTATTTAAGATGATAAGACGAGACCCGATTTCGTGACTTAAGTTTTTGTAACAGTTAGTGGGGGGTTAATAAAAAAGAAATATAAATATATAATAGCTATGATATATGTCTTGACTTTTGATCATAGTCATTACAAACAAACTCTTTTAACTTTTAGTATATCACTAAAAGTTAAAAGAGTTTGTTTTATAGTTATAAAAATTATATTTTGATGAAACAAAAATAGAGTTGGCTAGTTTCATATAATTCCATATTATTTATTTAACAATTTAAAAAATACTAGTAGAATCAATTAATGTTGAGACATTATCAAAAGTTTAATTTATGTAAGTAATGAAATCTTCAATTAAATTCTAGCTCGCAATCCTTCCAATACAAAATATTGATATTTGCAATGTTTTCGTATCCTTATAGGCCCATTCAATCACAAAGCATTGTATCTAATCAACAATGGTTAGCTCTAATCTACCATAATCAGTATGCCGGCGACCGTTTACAACGACGGACAACTCTACTGCGTTTGTAATAACATCGGAATCACGATGTCAAATACGCAAGTGAATACGCAATTTGCAATATGCGAGTTTAATTCTTTAAGTAAGTGTTTCTCATTTTATTACTTTTATTTACAT
The DNA here is from genome assembly GCA_001586405.1 of Phoebis sennae. Lineage (NCBI taxonomy): Eukaryota > Metazoa > Arthropoda > Insecta > Lepidoptera > Pieridae > Phoebis > Phoebis sennae. Next base: position 247,231 of record LQNK01000285.1, on the reverse strand, counting down.
GTAAACAGATATTTAAGAATTTTTAATATGTTTTAGAAGTCTTACGTTTTATAAATTATCGTAGTTGAAAATGAAAGCTATTTTTGTTTAGAGCGACCTCAATATCATTGATCTAAGTGGTAAATTTATAAATACCAACTAAAATGCAGTCTCCTTGAACACACAAATAAAACAATAGTTATGATGATAATTTCCGCCCAGAAGGTGATTTTAACGAAAATAATGATAAATAATTGTAGTCTTATCGTAAATCGCGATTAACTGTTAATTCGATACATAGACTCTCAAACGGTTGCTACGTAACATGTTTACAAATTGAGTAGATTAATAATAATTAATTATTTACATTAGGTATGTCGCCGACGATATCTTTAATGCAGGTATTATTCAATCTCTACTATATAACAGTACATAGCTTTGGGTAATTAACAACGACATAAAACTATGACGAGATGAAATAAAAAATACTAATAAAACCTTGGTTTTCTTTTCAAACTTATATTTTTAGCTAATAGAGCTGACTCTCTATTCGCCTTCGAACCGTACCTCTACTCCTTAAGTTCCTAACATGTTGCTAATGAAGACAGGTGTTTAGATGATGAAACAATGATTTCTTTCCACATCTTCTAAACTGATATCACTAGAAAACATTATAATTACTTTAAATTAACACATTTCCAGAATTATATACCGTTTAACAGAACTATTACTTCGGATTTCAGGTGAGACTATTCAAAACCTTATTCGAGAAGCAGTTGAAATACGAAAGAAAGCATACTGTCCGTATTCAAAATTTGCTGTAGGTGCAGCCTTAATTACGGAAGAGGACTCCAAAGTTTACACAGGGTGTAATATGGAGAGTGCGACAATGACACCAAGCATTTGTGCAGAGCGGGCAGCGATCCCCAAAGCAGTGTGCGACGGTTATTTGAAATTTAAATCGATAGCAGTAGTCGCGCACCAGCAGAACTGCTTCACAGCGCCGTGCGGTGTGTGCAGGCAGATGCTCAGTGAATTCCGTGGAAGCAATGGTGATATCGAAATATATTTAAGCAAACCGACAATGGACCAAGTTTTATGCACAAAATTATCCGATATTTTACCACTTTCGTTCGTTAGTTATGTGAAAGACAACGTTATGTCGTAGAGGATGCTTCAATGAGGGTCGGGAAGGAAACATAAATAACTGCTTAAGCATTTTGTATTTATTGAGAGTATAACAGTACATAGTTAGATATTATTTTTATACATAAAGTTTAAAATCGTAATAATGACTCAAGTTCATCATTTTCTCATTATTAGTCATTATGAGATTAATTATAAAAAGTTATAGATCTAAAGTATGTAAATGTTACGTGCCACCATCATGGTTTATATATTTTAGTTTATTAAATTATTCTTAGTAAATAATA
>LQNK01000285.1:209449-241615 GCA_001586405.1 Phoebis sennae | reverse complement strand
GAATTTGGTGAAAGAGGCACTACTGCGTATCTTTGTATGGCAAGATCGTGTCGGTAAGTGTTAGAGTCAGCTTGGAGCAAGGTGTTGACGAGACCGAATAGCTGCATGACTCGCTCGTCTTGGCGTAAGTCCTCGTGGCCTTTGAGAAGGAACATGTATTGACGCCCGTCCGATCCTTGTATTGTGAGACGGCGCGGCCGTTGTTTTGATTTTATTACCTGTATGATATAGAATAAACAAATCAATCAGAGGAGCAAATTTATTATTTCTAATTAAAAGTTTAATGTGGCAAATACCATTTCACAAAGAACTAGTTATCTGAAAAATATAAGGGTATCTCTTATATCTTAATTTATTTTTATTTTTCAATCAAATAAATTATTCGTGTATTTTACTGATCTTTAATTTTGTTCCAATATATCAATTCAATTCAATGTCTACAGTTAGATCTTCTGTCGATGTACTGTATCTTTTGTTCACGTGTGCGCGCAGTTAGAACTAGCTTTCAATATAAGCATTGGCGAATGAATTCGTTTTTTTTGTAATATTTTATCTAATTATCTATGAAAGCTCACCTGCAAATGGCTCTTGATATGCGAGATGCGTATGATCTTCTCGTTGGGCACGTACGAGCCCGGCACGGCCAGCTCCAGGTCGGTGCAGGTGTGCAGCCGCTTGCTGACGTACTGCAGCTCCAGCGACGTGTGCGAGCGGAACTGCGCGCCGATGCGCCGCACCACGTGGCAGTACAGGTCCCACGCCTCGTTGAGGTAGCGGTCCTCGTTTGACTCCTGATATGTGCCATTATAAGATATATGATAATGATTGACTTTTACCCACAAAATTGTTATTTTTTCTGATTTGTTTACTACCTGATGTCGAATATGAATTTTCGAAACCGGTTGTAATTAAATGAAGTCGACTAACAAATAGTTGAAATAGTGTAAAGAAGTCTTTAATTCATATATTAATGCATTTCCATCAAGAAGTCACAATGCAATCTATCAGGTAAACATTTCTAAATGGATGGGAAAATTCAGAATATAAAAATCTGATTCCAGTGCTCATCTCAGTTAGCAATCATGATAAAATAATAATAGAAGGTTACCAAAATATTTACCTTGTAAAGTTCACACCAGCGTTGAGCCTCTTGCAAGTCCCTTCCATACATTTGCAAGAAAGAAACTTCCTTCAATGTCTCAGGGGGTCTATCCAACATGGCATGCATTTTATCGAGCGTTCGGAACATGCCTCTATAGTCTTTCTCGCTGAAGTATAACCTATAACATAAAACATATTATGATTTTGTCATTTTAAATACTTTATAGTACGTATTTCAAAAGAATAGACACTAACCTAGACGCATCCTCCAAAGCTGTATAAACTTGATCATGCCACAACATTGCAATCTTTATCAATTCCTCCGAAATAATAGCCGCCTCATTGACTAATGTCTGAGAGTGAGTACACATTGTTTTAAGAATATAATTCGCTGCATTCTTACGAGTTACGAATGAAGATTTAGTTGCTACAGTGAGAGGGTAAACCAATGCTTGAGGGTGCAATTTGCCGATATCTATCAACAAAATGTGCACCAATTTAGCTACAAGACTCCTAGGAGAATCAATTCGGGCGATCAACTGCGGTATCACTTGCAACCATATCTTCACATCTATTTGTCTTATTCCTTCAAAGAGAGCATCATAAATAGCGGTATGATGCCCATGATCGAACCATAATGTTAAAAGCCTCAATGTGTCTTGTAACGAATTTCCATTTGAAAGACTAATGGATTTGAAAAAGCCTTCGATTGCTGGTATTGTGTACGTGTTGATGAAGTCCGGTCTCGATACTTTTTTATCCCCCGAACCTCCGGCAACGCTACTTTCTGATAAGTTATCCTGTTGCTTGTAAAACAAAACAGTTTCAAAATTCATGCACGCCCAAGCGTGGCAAGCTTTGTACCATTCTGGAGCGAGGATAGTTGCAGCGGCAAAGTTTCTGAGTATTTCAGGTATCGATAACTCGTTGATTTCCTGGAGTGATTCACACCAGGAACCGAGTTTCAAATGGCAACGGGCAAGTAATCTACATTGTTCTTCATTCTCGCCTTCTGTATTATCAACGAAGCGCTGTAATACTTCATACGCATACCGCTTGTTTCCCGCATCCCAAAGATTTTTGCTGTACGCAAGGATTACTCTTGGATCTTGAGTCCTTAATAAAACTTCTGGATTTGTGGCGGGATCTGCTCCCAAAATGGACAATATTATTTTATGCGCTTGATTCACCGATCCAGATTTGCGACACAAAGAGGAAAACTTGAGCCACGTCTGGAAGTCTTCTAGCGGTAACGTTACCAGGCTTCGAATTTGCAGCATTTTCCTCCAATCTTCAACCAAACGCTGACCCCCTTGAAGTCTCGCCGCCCACATTTTGTTAATTGTGCCTCTCCTTTCTTCGACTAATTTATATGTCACAACCTCTTCTAACTCTGTTAAGAGCTGAGCATTGACTAATGCCGTATATGCTCTTTGATAGCTTTCTCCAATCACAGCAGACATTTCTGCATCTAATAAGGTTCGAGCGGAATCTATATAATGTCTCGATTCGGGCCAACATCCTTCATGGATCGCAAGAACAGCTCTGAAAAATTCCCCATCTAGGGTGTCTTCGGGCATAAACTTAACGTACTTTTTCATAGAGTCCCATTCCTGTAAGCCCCACGAGGCGGCGGCAGCAATTTTAGCTGAGTTCTTTTGCATATCCTCCTCCATATTATCCCATTGATCAGCTGTAATGCTATAAATTTTTCGCCACTCTCCCATCGCCTCCAAACACCGCATCATTCCCAATTTAGACTCGTTATCCTGAGGTTCCACTTCAAGTTTCTTATTGTACAGATCTAAAGCTTGCTCCCAATTATGCAGCTTTTCGTACCAACGCACGTGAACATTGAGTGTACAATCTCCATTCTTCTTTTGCATTATAACTTTCTCAAGCAATCCATTTGCAGATTCTTTCTGTTGCAATTTATTATTAATGTGGATGAGAGCTTCGACAACTTGGGTCGTTGGATTTCTTCTATATTCCTCTTCCTGAAGAATGATTAAAATACATATGCATTTAAAATAAACAAAAAAAGAATATTATGTAATAAAGCATTGTAAATACCTTGTAGTAGAGAGCTTTGGCATACGCTCGGCAGCTAATTGCAGTATCTCCTAGTAACTTTATAGAGATGGGTAAAGCGCCTTTATCACAGTGTTCCAGGAACTCCGCCAGGTTCAGGACTGCGAGTGATATCTCGGGCGCATCAGGGACAGTTAATGCTCTTTCTAACGCAAACACCAATTCAGTACGAGGCTGTTCACTTAACTCTGTCCAACAGGACATGAAAGCCGCGTTGAATATATCGCTAGCTAGCTGAGAATAGTTCTGAGCTAAGCTGGCGCATGCTCTGTAAATTCAACAAGACTAAATGTATCCTTTATAAAAATTACAATAGAAAAGAAATTGTACACACTTTTTTAATAGTTAAACATATTATGTAAATGCCTTTTTTTACAAAATTATAATTACTTTATTTTACCTTATAGCTGGACTGTTAGATTCAGTGAGTAATCCAAGACTGAACTGACGCAACCACTCCATCCAGTCGTCTTTTGAAATTACGTTACTTACAGACCAACACTTTCTCAAGTTCTGAACATTCAAAACTAACTTTTGAATATTTTGTGTATCGGTGGTTACAACCTGAAAGATAACATGTTTTATAAAACACTATTCACATTATATCGATAATGGCATTTATATATTTACATAGGATTTAAAACTACAAAAAAATTTTACTTACATCAGTCTTCTGATTTCTCAATCTTGTTCTAGTTTCATCTAAGTAATCATCATCAGATGCGAGTGTCGACACAACTTGCAGTCTCGACACCAGCACCGTATAATTAGGGCATTGAATTTTATGTTTAGTGATTATTCTATCAACGGAATTGATGTAATCTATGTACTCTCGTCCAAATTGGACAATTAAAGCGCAAAGCGTATTCATCGCTGTTTGTCGTAAAATAGGGTTTCCATCTAACACCCTCACAAGACCTTGTATCAGTACCGCTGAATAAGGCTTTAGATATAGATGTATGGACAGATGCTCTATTGTTTCCATTGCCAATTTAGATATATGCGTTGGAATATTTCTTCCGTCAAATAACGCAGTGATAGCTGGCACTACAGCCAAAAGAACGTCATCCAAATTATTTTCGAATTTCTGAATGGCTATCAATAATTTCTCTGTTAAAAATCTGTCTTTACTCTTATCATATTTCAGTACACGTAAAATGTTAGGCAGTATCTTTCTAAGGTACACTTTAAATTCAGCACCAATTGCCACAGTAATGTGTTCTACGAGCAGGATTAGCGTTGGTTGCAGCTGACTTTCTGGGGTCCAATACTCACGGATTAAATCTAGGATGTCCTCTAAATACGCTCGAATGTGTATTTTCACAACAGATATTAACTGGGCAAGTTGAGTGAACAAGAACTCACGGAAGTTATTATTGTCGGTATTACGGATCACGTAAAGTAGACTGGGTGTCACACGGGATATGTACGGAACACACTTAATGCCTAATGTTTGGAAGATAAATGTTACTGAATGTACTACACTTGTATGATGTTGCGCTAGTAATGGATCGCGAAGTATACGCATCAAGGACGTGACTGCAATAGCCGGGTAAAACTCATCTAAAACTATCGGTGACATGTTTACAAACATTTCACTAACATTGGCATCAAAATTCTCCACCGTAGAAGTTGTTTCAGGTATAGGAATCAAAGTTGAGATTGTTTGAAAGTCTATTAAACCTTGATTAACACGATGTTGGTAAGGATCTAGTGCCCCCAAAAGTCCTAAAACGCGAATAGTTTCCCTTCTGTCTCTGCTATTATGTTCAGTTTTCAAAAAATTAAGCAACATCTCCATAAGGTTCGGATGTTCCATATACGGTGTGATCACGTGACCCACAGCACTTATGACTTGTCCAAACGACCATAGAGCTACACTCCTTTTCTCTTGCTGATTTGCGTCCGATAAAATCTCCAATTGTATCGCCATCAATTCAGGCAACCATTCTTTTAACGCTGTTCCACCTCCGTTTACTTCTGCTAAGTCCCCGATTGCTTTTAAAATAATTGAAATCATCATAGCATTACTGCTTTCGTCTTTTAATTTTGGTACCAAAATCTTAAGAATCGTGTCGACAAATTGTCTGGTAATTCTTGGGGCATTGGTAATTATGTTGTTGACCATTCTGAGAGATTGTTCTTTATTCCTCGCAGACTCAGAGTACTGCAGCTCTAGCAATATTTGCACAAACAACTGTCGTAAAATAGGCGTAGTATAACTGGGATTCATATTACTAAGTCGTCCAATAACGCACAAGGCTAATTCACCGACATCGCTATTAGAATCATTTACGGATATAAAAAGACAATTCAAATGTTCTTCCGTTGCCAGGTATTTATCGTAAATAGGATTCGTAAATACTTCAAGAACTTTGTACCGAATTTCGTGATCGAAATCAGATCGACCGATTGCAAGCAATTTTCCCAGGGACTCGTCAACTAAAATGTTCAGTGTTCGCGAGTTTGTTTGGGAGCATCGCTCGACTGCCTTTACTAATAACTTTGCAATAGTCTTAACTGATTCTAATCTAATTTCGTGCTGTTCGCTTTGAAGATAATGATCCGTACATCGTCTTATAAATGACATTAATGTATTATTCCACTCAAAATCAAATGTTGCGAGGGTTCGCAGTGCTAGAACTAGTTTTGCGGTGTCTTGAGGCTCCATAACCAAGACAGTGGATAATGAATATGCAATTTGCGATTCATTATTATTGTCACTTGAGCTGTAAGGTTTCTTTCGTAATACCAAAGATAATATGTTAAGAAGTCTATTTGTTATATCTTTTTTCAAAGATGGTACATTTTGACTTAGTTCCTTAAAGCATGTTGTTAATTGTGGGCTTAAACCTGTTGCACACATTGGATCTAACAGATCTTTAAGTTCACTGGCAATACCTTCCTTCATTGCAAACCCTAATAAAGTGACACATTTAAGCAGTGGAGTATCAATTCCATTTCTTTTCTTGGCATCTTTAATAGGTAAAGTTGTTTTTATGATTTCTATAATTCTATTCAAATACTGTTGAATATCATCTTCTACAGCCACACATATTAATCCAAGAGTTGTGAAGGCCATAGCCCTTTCTTTCTCCCTGCCACATAAAAATGTAATTAGATGATTTATTGTTGACTTTAAATGTTTCTTGGCAAATGCTTCTCGATTGAAAGCAGCAAGCCTTGGTATGATTAATAGGAGCATCTGATGCACATTGTGTGATCTTGATATTTGTTGAGCCATTATATCTAAAACAAACAAAATATATTTTTCAGTTAAATATCTATAGTAATATGGGAATATCACTGAAATATTTCTTATTGAATTAAAGTGTCCTACATTAATGGCAAACCACTTTTGGTTTAATACTTCATAAAAATAATTAATTATACATATTATGTTACATACCACTAGACATTTTATCATATTTCTCTGCAATAAGCTGCCTACAAATACTTGATTCAAGAATAATAGGTGTTTGGCTTTTATCTCCAGGATAATTCTGGTAATTCCATGAACATTGCAATTTAGGATTAAGTGATGACATTTCATCGAGGACATCTTGTTCAGCATCAAGTTTCTGCATTAAATCTGTGTACTTTCTCTCCCAGTTGGAATTAGAGCATCGCAACAGCTCATTCAAGATGAGTAATGCTCCATGAACATTATCATCTCTACTCAAACCTCTGTCCCTGACAGTGTGATCACTAAAGGAAGATGTGGCTTCTTCGTAACACTGTATATACCAGTGTGCTCTTTTATATTGAGCTGGCACTTCCCTTTGTGAAGTCACAACAAATGCAGCTCTCAAGGCCTTTGCAGCTACTTCCCTAATCTGTTCTTTAGGATCCCTCAAAGCTATTCTGATATGATTGAAGAACCCATTGATATGTTGGTAAAAATATGAAGGCATAGAAATAGCAAGTTCTCTTAAAATGAAACAGGCAGAAAATCTCTTAGCCTCGCTCCTCTCTTCGGCTAGCCATTCATATGCTCTCTTTATCTCATTCTCCACATATTCACCTCTTTTTATACCAAGTGATACAGTTATGCGGCCCATGGTTTTGGCTGCTAATTCCAAAATGCTTAAATCATTGGAAGGAAATATGTTACGTAAGTAATGTGCATATCGGGATACTCTTGCTTTATTGAGTTCTGTGTCACCACTTATCAGGCAAACTGGAATAAATGTTTTGAGTGTGAGTGATTTTCCTTTAGGAACCATGTTCTATACAACATCATGCCATAATTCTCTTCAGATTAACTTAAAAAATCATGCTTTGAAAAGTGAATAAACTAAACATAATATGAATTTCACCAATTTTACATTGAAAATGAAAATATATAGATATCTTGTACCAAATTATTCCCGATTTACAGCATTTGTGTATAGTACAAATTATTATTAAGGCAAACATATAACAATACTCAAAGTTTTGGATACCTATTATAAGGATACCAGCTTTCTTTTCATGGTTATCATAACTTGATGTTAAAATGTGTATTTGCTGGTTAAAATCATCAAGAACTTGTGTAAGATTCTCTTGAGACATTTCTCTTAGCTCAGTTCTGACAAAATGCAAGAGTTCACGAATGGTTTTATGCCTCGTCTCAAAATTTCGAGACTTGAGGCCTGATGCAAAATCTAAAACTTGGTAATTCGCCATTATGTCTCTTTCTTCTGAAAAATTACAGTAAAATAATGTTGTAGCCCTATAAAATCGGCCTTTTTAATAAAGCATTCACATGATGAAGTCAATAGTAATGTACGCTGTACAAAATAATTTCTAAACAACTTATACTATCTATACATTTAATGGATTACAATGAAAAGTTAATATATTTCTTTATAATCTTAATATTTTTTGTCCGGAATTTATATCATAAACACGTTCGTAAACAAAACGAAAATTTACGATTGACATTTCTATTATTTGACATTGACATCATATTTTTTTAGTTGATTATCGTCTATGTTGGAAATGCTATAAGATTTGATTAATTATCTTTATAAAATACATTACATATAAGCAATTTTCCATAAAACATATTTAAATAAATGGATGTGAATGAGTTTTATAGTCTTCATTTTATTTTATTATTTTTATATATTATTATTTGATTCATAGATTTTTAATCTATTAAATTATAAATTATCTGTATCCATTTGAAATTGGAAATTGTTATTCGTTTTTCTTGCTCTCTCACATGTAATTAGCAGTTATGTAGACAGAGACAGATGATCTACAAAAATCAAAAATCACAAAAGATTCGCAACTTCGTAACGAGGATGACGCGTATATTTTCAATACTTTCTCGTCATCTATTCAACAACGACAAACGTCAAATCAAATGCTTATCGTCTCAGCTGAGCCACAAAGGTGACTGACTGTTTGACGTAGTGTTTCTTACTCCAAACCCTAAGTTTATACAGCATTTCAATAGTGAATAGTGAAAAATAGTAATTTTAAGAACTGTGCTTTTAAATTTTGAACATAATTTACAAATATGAGTGAATTAAGTCAAGAGGAGGTGAGTTATATATTTATTTTGTGAGCGATCCTTGTTGAAGTGCGTATGGTCAATCTAATTTCGTAACAAAACAAAGCGTTGGTGTTGTGTTGTTGTACGTGCGTATAACGTTGTTGCACGTGTTTCGAATTCACGTTTGATGTTTTACAGATAAGAAGAAGACGATTAGCTAGACTTGCAGCTCTGGGAGGGACGGGTTCTTCGCCAGCTCCAACAAGTCCCCCAGTCACACCTAGCGCTTCTGCACCAACCGATGTTTTAAGTCCACAACAAGCACCTCGATTATCGCCAGGCCCCATTCCGAGAAGTTCCACAGAAAACAACACAGACACAAATACAGGACAGAATTATGCAGACAATAAAAATGACGTCTCAGAACAAACGAAAATACCAGCGGATGGTTTAATAGTAACAGAAAAGACAGAAAATAACTTATTAGATGAGATGCCAGATACAAAAATGACAGACCTGTCTCAAACTAGACAGTACAATAGTTTTGACTCTATGGGTGATGAGACTTTGTTAAGTTGTGGGTCAGTGAGAGTTGGTGCTTTACCTCAATCTACTGTGAGTGGTTCAGAAGGAGCTTCAACAAGGGAGGACAGTACTTCCAGATCTACCTCCCCAACACAATTTGCAGAACCATCCCCGGTGAGGCCGAGGACAAACAATGCATCTCCTAGCTGCTCAAGACGCTCTCTTTCTATGGAAGTAGATGATGTATCAGAAAGAAATTCACAGTCAGAATGTCAACAGGAACCAATGGAGGTATGATATTCATAGGTTCTCTGATTTAAAGATATAATAATAAAATGTTACTTTGTTCATTTCTACATACAAGATATAACTATAAATGCTTATCAATAGTTCACCAAGGTAATGTTTTATTAATAATTCAATAGTAATATTCATTTAATTACATTTTACATTATCATTATATTACTATAGGAGTGTTATACCTATGTTTTTAAAATCTCTATCGTTATATAACTATATAAGAAATTGTATGTTATCTAACAATGGAATTTTCAAAAATAAAAATTGATCTAATTCCTTGTATTTAGACAAGCTCTTGAAGTTTATTTGTTTTCTTTTTGTGTGTTGTTCCTGGTGAAATATGTTGGTATAATACTATGTGTCTTAAAATGTAAATTTCGTTTTATATGCAACAGTTGTGTATTATTTTGCTAACAAACTTGTACTTACTGGATAAGGCCATTGAAATGCATTATTTAAAAAAAAATTGTATCCAAATAGATTTTAATAATAATTATTATAAAATTAACAGAACATGGAAAATGTACCGTAATATTTTAAAAGTAACAAACCTCTATAATTAGCAGATAAAATTAAATTGCATTAATGAGGAATTAAAAAAAAAAATCATGTGACTCAGGTTGAAGAGAATGACTCAATACAATCACCGGCCCGCAAGATTCAGAGGTCACGGACAGTCAGTGCCACGGAACTGACAGAGGAACAGCTGAGGGGCATAGTCGCTAAGATTTTACAAGTATCTTGGTCAGAAGATGGTTCAGGTTTGTCATTTAATATCTAAGAAAATTCTAAGTTTTTTTTTAATTTTTACATGCAATTCCTTTCCTATAAAAAATACAGGAATGTTTTCTTTAAGTCTATGTATCGACTGTATTAAGCATACGGAGAGTATGTTTAAGGTGGCATTTCAAAATTCTATCCTGTATAATATTCATATTTTCTTCATTAATTCTTGGAGTATGGATGTGATCATTGTCTGTTATTAAATTATTTTACAAGTATTACATCAAAGTTGTGATTTGCAGGTGGTATTTTTGTACCCTCTGTAGCAGCATCTTTACTTGACAATCCTAAACTATCTTTGGACGAATTAGCATCGGAAGCTCTAATGGATGTGATAACACAGATTGTTGATGGCTCAGACCCACTGAACCAAAAAGCGCTCGTCGCACTCCTAATACGGCAATCTATGAAAGAATTGAATGAGGAATGTGTTGACGACCTTCTCGCTAAAGATCCAAACACAATAGAACCAGAGACGGAAGAAGGCGAATGTCCAGCACCTCTCCTGCCATTACCTAAGGAAATAACAACACAAGCAGTAGCTGTTAGCTATTTACTAAAATTCTACTATAATATAAATATATATGAGCGCGATTACCCAAAGAAAAGTTCGGAGCCTCCTTTGAGTGACTTGCTTTTGAGTTTACGAACTTTAATCGTAGATCACCTAGTATTAGTGTTGAGGAGGAGGTTCGAGTTAGAGAAATCTAGGAAGTCTCCCCTACTGCCATATATTATGATAGGAAACACGCCCACGGGGCTCATTCCCGAATTATTACTTAATACATATCAAGATCAAGAAGCTCTAGAAGAGGTTTGTATTTTTAATTTTTATTTAACATGAACATTGATTGAAAAAATATTTACGATATTGTTCTGTTAATAATTTTTATTTTCATTCATTCAAAACTAGCAGTGCCCCACGGTTTCACCCGCGTATATCTTCCGTTCCTTTTGGATTTCTGGGATAAGCTATCCTATGTACTTTCTAAGGTTTCAAACCATCTCTGTACAAAATTTCATCCACATTGGTTCAGTGGTTTAGGCGTGAAGAAGAGACACACAAATGAACAGAGTTACTTTCGCATTTATTATATTAAAAATAATCATAATAAATACAATATTATGTCTTCATGATGAATCATAAAATCATTCTATATACCAGGTATTTGTGCCATTACTGATGGGCATCCGCGAGGAGATGCGGCGCCGCGTGTCGCCGCTGGTGGGTCGCGGCGAGGGCGCAGCCCTGCGCGCGCTGCGCTCCCTGTGCGAGCTGCGCGCCGGGCCCAGGCACTCCACGCGGCCCATCTGCGCGCTCATAGCCAAGCTGCCCAGCCTGTGCCCGGCCCCGGTCACGTCTGCCCCGGGACGGGAGATCGCCAGGGTTAGCTTCCTTGGACCGTTCTTTGCGGTGAGTGTACTAATACTCTAATTCGCTCCCTGTGCGAGCTGCGCGCCGGCCCGCGCCACTCCACGCGCCCTATCTGCGCGCTCATAGCCAAGCTGCCCAGCCTCTGCCCCGCCCCGGTCACGTCTGCCCCGGGACGGGAGATCGCTAGGGTTAGCTTCCTTGGACCGTTCTTTGCGGTGAGTGTATTAATAATTCTTCTATTTTGATTAGATGATCGCTTTTTTTTATGTAAATATATTTACAATGCAATTTTGTAGACCAAGTGTTAAATTGTTTTTGGGCTAAATTATATCGAAGTCAATTCGTTTTTTTTACTAAGAAAATTTATAAACATAAAAATTTTCTTGAATGTGTTCGTTTACAAATATGTATTAACTGTGTGCCAAATTATAGTCCAATTCGTCTGTGTAACAAACATACAACAAACGGTATTATAATATTTTTAGCCCTGGCCGCATTGTTTTCGGTGTTGTGCTTTTGTTGTGACTGTAAATTGTTTACCAAAATATTATCTACCTAATATATTATCTGTGAAAAATTTTAAAAGTCTATGAGAGACTTTCAGCAAACCAATAGTTGTCAAAAAATAAGTTTGTAACGTTTTTCTTGCGGTTCCGGTGAATGATTTTATTTACTTATTTATTTTATACTAACTGACCCGGCGAACTTCATACCGACATTTTTGAACGTAAAGTATTTGACAGCCACGAACTATTTGTATGGAAAATATAATTGTGGTTCTTTCTATTCTCTTTACAATTTTTTCATATTTTCTCGCCGTTTAAACCTTGCCTGGAATTCCACGAATATTTCAAGACTAAAATTAGTGAAATCCGTGCTGCCGTTCTCGAGTTTTAGTGAGACCAACTAACGAAATTGATTTTTATTTATATACTAGCTTTCCGCCCGCGGCTTCGCTCGCGTGGACCCGGCAATTCTCGGCAATTATTCGAATTTTTTCTCACCTTTTAAACCTTCCCTAGACCTCCACGAATAATTCAAGACCAAGATAAGATAAATCCGTTCAGCCGTTCCCGAGTTTTAGCGAGACTAACGAACAGCAATTCATTTTTATATATATAGATGTATATAGATAGATGAGTTCTAATATAATTTAATATTTCAGATGTCACTATTCGCCGAAGAGAACCCGCTCTTCGCCGAGCGCATGTTCGCAACGGGCACGGACCAGAGCCTGGCGTTCGCGCTACAGCGGGAGGTGGAGGCGAGCCGCAACACGCTGCACAGCATCTGCCACAACATCCTGCTGTGCCCGGAGGCGAGGGAGCCCTTCCTGGAGTACTTCGCCGCGCTGCTGCAGAGGAACGAACGCAGGGCTCAACTGCAGACTGACGAGAGATCACTAGCCGGTGAGTTTTTTTATATAGTACTAGTTACTTAATGTTATACTAATTATAGCATTTTTTTATGTAGAATAGGCAGACATTTGAAGGTTACCCCACCTGATGGAAATTGGTGGTGCGGTCGAAGTTATTCATGTCTGCCTAGAAGGTGCCTATTCACTTTAATTTTAAAAAAGTGAATAGGCACCTTTATTACAATTTACAAATATTAAAAATTAATATTTTTCGATTATAACACAATTTTTTTTTAATCGGACCAATGGTTCTAGAGGCACATTCAAACAAATAAACGAACCCTTCAGTTTTATATTATTAAGTATAGGTATATTATGAGGGGAATTGTAATTTAGTCCAAATAAATAGCATTGAAAATCAGTTTCAAAATTGCTCATAAATATGTGATGTAACAGAATTAGATCGCAGTTTCTTTGCTTTAAATATTTGTAAACATTTAGATCGGACTTTTTTACGCAGCTGTTAAAAACAATACGGGAACAATTATGTTTGTAGGTTACGATTTTTTTTAAAGTAATGGCAATTGATTTTTCGTGTTTACATTTATGGAAACATTGTAAGAAATTATAATCTAGTAGTAAAATAAACAATAACATTTGTTTATCTCGTTGTATATTTCGTAACGTTGATATTTTTGGTTGTTGTTTACACGAAAGTGTGTATGATAAATACGTAGGTGTATATTGTATCAATAAACAAACTTTGAACAAAAATAATCTCCCTCCGTCTTAAAGTAATTTTAATTTATATTTTAAAAGACAGTTAATATCGGTGCTATAGAAGCAATAAAAATACATTGATCAATTATATAATAATAAAATATAAAAAATACTTGTACATACTTATAAATACTTACGTAATTATTATAAATTTTAATTTTTCATTTTGTTTATTAACCATTTTTAATTTTCATGTGCGAAAACACTCGTGTTTAAACTTTAAAATAAATTTTTTATTTGTTTGAGGTAGGTATCTACTTAAAATTCTACAAACCTATGAATAATGTATGTTTTAATTCTGCTACACTAACCTATATCGACCAACTGTTCAACCCATATATTATTGAAATAGGTAAATGCTATCACGCAGGCGTTATTTGAATAGTTTAACATTAACATTGACTACTTTGAATTCGTTTAATGATCGGCTAAAATAGATATACTGCGTACAAATGTCGCTCACCTCGTCTGCGAAATGATCTATTGGCTACGCTCCAACAGTATTTACCTTTATCTCTTTATTTTAAAAATATTTTGATCGATCATTTTCGTGATGTAAGGCCTCAATTACGATACAAGCTCTGTAATATATACGCATATGTTCACACCCAAAACAAATATCGGCAAAATAGTAACTCTGATTTAAGTACATAGGTGAATTAAAGCCAAATTGCATTTTTTGGCTAGAGAATAATATACCTAATTATTGTGTACATAGTAATTATTTATGTATACAATTAATTATGTATATAAAAGTAGAAACAAATAAATCTTCGCCGCTATCGATGTTCACGATATTGAGACAATGCAACGATTGCCCGTCTTTCCATACCTAATGACAATGACCTTAATTAAACGGACCGATTACAGTATTTTTAGTCTGATGTCGAAACGGAAAATGGAGGTTAATGATTTGTGCATCGGATACTTTGTGAACACTGAGAGGTGGGTTAACTGACTCAGTGTAGGTGATTCTCAGAATACGCTTTGTTCCTGCAATGTTTTCCTGAAGAATTTCCTTGTTTTGTCGTAAACATGCGTAAATTATCGCTGCAAACTTCTGAAAAATGATTTTATTATTATGATTTAGTAGGTATATTCGGTTCTCAAATAGGCATTTAAGAAAGATATAAAATATGATTACGGAATGTTCCTCTTTGAAATATTTATTATTAATTTAATATGTAACAGAAAATTTATTACGGTAGTATATTTTATGCACGATACGAACAGAAATTATGATCATTTTAATATATTTTTTCCGAAAATTTTCCTTGTTTTACACTAATTCGGCTTAATGTGACATTAGTTAAACAAAATCAGCAAGAAGTAAAAATAAACATCATCTTTTATAAGTAGTAAATTCATTACTTTTTAACGATTTAAATAACAACCTGTACTAAAAACATTCCATTATTTTCAGGTGACGGTTTCATGTTGAACGTATGCTCAGTGCTCCAACTTCTGTCTGTTCGCATCAAGTTAGAACGCGTGTACCCGCTGTTCACCTTCCAGCCGGGCACGTGGCTGAATGTGCGAGATGAGACGAGGTTGTACTTCACTGCGCAAGAGGCTCAAGACTGGCTTGACTCGCTTAGTAAGTATACATATAAATATTCCGGGACATTTAACATGACGCCATCTAGTACCAAATTAAGCAAAGCTTGTACTATGGAAACTAGATAACTGATAGACTTACTTAAACATACTTTTTATTTTGTAAATACATACATACTATAGATAAATTAACACCCAGACAGTAGAAAATTACAATGTTCATCTCATCATAATTTTTTACTCGTGGCGACTGAAGCTACACCCTTCGGCTTTATATACCGCTAGCCGCGCCCCGCGGTTTCACCCGCGTAACGTCTGATCCCGTGGCAACTCCGGGATTAAAAGTAGCCTATATGTTATTCTGAACCCTTACCTGTATGTATACCAAGTTTCATCATAATCAGTGTAGTAGTTTTTGCGTGAAAGAGTAACAAACATCCATACATCCATACATACAAACTTTCGCCTTTATAATAGTAGTAGGATTGCGGTATCTACTGCGCAAATCGGGTCGTCAAAGACTTAATATCTAGGTGATAAGTGTTAATAAATAAGGAAGCGGTAGGTATCAAGTATACCCGCTGTACACGTATATACCAGGATCATGACTCAACGTAAGAGATGGACTTGCTAAGTTGTGACGTCACGTGACGTCATAATTCCTAAATCGCGATGTTAAAATGATTTCGCCCCTTCCATACATCAATCCTCGGGGTCTAACGGCCGGACAGTCCTGTGATTCGAACAGGTTTTCATCCTCTCTTTTCGTTGGATGAAATTCCAACGAAAAGAGAGTCCATCCTCCACAGTGCGTTAGTAGTTATTATAGCACGTTCAGTTCAAACAACAAAATATTTTAGACTTTATATCGGAGAGATAAGGTTTAACATAGATTGATATGATGAGTGAGAGGGCATTCTAGCGGGGTTCGTGGCTCAATTTGATAAGACGCGACTGTACTTCAGTGCATAGAAGCTACAATACTGTATTTAATCGCCGTTAATATTTTAAACGTTATAATTGGGTAATAACTAATAAGGTTAAAATACAATAACACAAGGTTAAAATACAATAATACAAATACATAAACGTAAAACAATGTGTTGTAGTCGACATCAGAAGTGGGATTTTTCCATATCTCTTACCAATTATTAAAATTATGACTGTAATTTTACAACGAAGATTTAATAACTACACTTTAATTTACTGAATAACTCTGATAATATTTATATGAATGTCTTAAGTTCAAGAGGTACATTGAGATTTTTCATACATGCTACAGTAACAACATTTTTTCTTCCAGACAATGACCCAAACCACACGTGGCCAGAGGCGAAGTTCCAAACGGTGTGCTGGTTCCTGACGCTGCACATGCACCACGTGGCACTCATACCCGCGCTGCACACGCATCAGCGCCGGATCCGGTGACATTTTTAATTACTTATTATTCTTATACTATTATACTTTTTATTCTCATTTATTTAGAACAATCGACCCGCCCCGGCTTCGCACCCGTGCGATACTAAATACACTACAGAAAAACTGTGAAAGTTGTATATAAAAATTAGTACATTAGTTTGATAAATCTTGTAGGGTTGAATCATTCTATCTATTAAAAAAACCGCATCAAAATCCGTAACGTAGTTTTTAAGGTTTAAGCATATAATGGGACAAAGGGACAGAGACAGCGGCCTTGTTTTATACAATGTAGTGATTAAGTAATGATGTGATATTGTTGGGCCCACAAATAACCCAATAACAGAGTGCCTTCGCCTTAATACAGACAAATATAGAAAACAAAACTAATAATGTTTTTCCTGTCGATTTTAGTAACCTTATTATGAGACTACACGATTATTCCATTTTATTTTCTTTATTATACCTTTCTTATCATAAATCAAAGTAAAGTAACCTTACTAAAATTAAGCGATGAATACATCCGTGCATAGGCTATTTAAGGCTTTATCACTGTGTTATTAAAAATGAAAAAAAATCCAACCCCAAACTATTACCGCATGATATTTAAGAACAAAATAAAAATGCAAATTTCATGTTACAGAGCGTTCCGTGACCTCCAAAAAGTGATAGAAGAGCTGGTGGCCGCAGAACCACAATGGCGGAACAGTTTCACCGCGCTGCGCAACACTGAGCTGCTGGGGCGCTGGAGGAGGCAGATCAAACGGCTACACAGGTGAATATGACGACTACTGATAGTTTAGTTTGAGTGATATGAGATGCTAATGTCATTTTGTTGTGTATTTGTTGTGTGGGTTCACAGAAAGTAAGAAAAAAGTCTCATATTTTGGTTATACCTGTTGATGAATCTGTATCGCTTATGCTTAGTCTTATGCCCATAAAACGAGGCATACGCCTCGATACCATAACTACCGAAACTTGGTGCTGACTGGTTGATTAGAATCGCTCGATTAATGAAAACCATTCGTTTGTGTTATACTATGACGTAGAAATCGGGCCCTTAATGGCTATCTCTTATACTAAGAACATCACTATTTTTCTTAGAAATTCAGAATCAAGCTTCATCATACTCTTCTCACTCTTAATCTTCATTAATTCTCTCTATAGACATGTATCTCCTAATTTTCACTTTTATTTTTATTCGCTCATGCTAAGTCATGCAATCAAAAATGGGGTGAGGCCGTGATACGTATGTTGTAGGTGCGTATATATACGTACCGTACGCAACAAAATGAACTTCAATCTACGGCGCTTCCCCCTCCACCATGCGCGGTGCAAAGTTCTCATCTATCGTCATAAATTCTTTGATCCTTAATCGAAGTAGTATAATTTTGGGTCCGAAGCTGTATTGCCCAAAATTGTCATCATTGGGTCTTTTGTATTGCCTCCGTATGACAGCAATTTTGTAGACCTATTCACGTTAATATTATCTCATATTCAGATCGAAGCAATGCGCCGAAACGGCCCTGCTGGACCCCGAGCTGATGCGGCGCGGCGTGCAGTTCTACTCGTCGGTGTGCGCGCTGCTGGTGAAGCAGCTGGAGGCGGCGCGCGACGCGGAGGCGGGCGGCGCCGGCCCCCCCGCGCACGCCTTCCGCGCCACGCCCGAGTGGTACGTCGAGGACATCGCCGAGTTCATGCTGTTCGCCGTGCAGTGAGTACAGTAGTCACATGTATACTACGTTTGTGTATGCAATTCACTACACACACTACACTTGTTAATGGCTCCTATACTAGTGGCTCGCCCCGAGCTAGACCTCGCGTTGTAATGTATAAATCAAGATCTTTCAAGATACCACACTCTGTATATTCTATATTCATATGAAAATCACCTATTTCACTCCCCCCCTATCTCCGTTCCCCCCCACACATATTCGAACTCAACATTTTCTTTTGTCTAAACTATCCGCCTATGAAATTTTATCAAGATCGGATAAACGATACTCAAGTTATCGTCGGAAAAAGTTTTTCATACTTACATACAAACATACAACCGTCGGCCGTCTCGACTCTGAGACAAAAATGTACGGTTTGTAAATTGTGGTGTATAATTTTTATGATGGAATCAGGAATGCTTTTAAAGTTCGCCATTTTATGGTGCATGAATAAACTTGAATAAATCATTGCATCATTGTAAGATTATATAATTAATTATAATATGGGAAAAATAAATAGTCACTTACTCCGCTGGCGACCCAAACTGTGTCTTGGCTTTCAAAATCCGCCACTTTATTTTTATTTTATTTTTTACCTACTGGCATTTTCGGTGACAAGACAAATCGATCAATATTGTTAATCAAATCATATTTCATGTTAATTAATATCCTTCAAGCTGTTCAATCAGTAGCAGAGAACATAGAAATTTAAACATACACCAAAAAACATTACCCTTGTACAACAGTAATTTTATTTCACCCTTTCAGATACGTCCCACCAATCGTGGCATACTACATCGAGGACCCGATCATAACGTGGCTCCTGAGCGCCATCTGCAATTCTCACCTCATCAAGAACCCGTACCTGGTCGCAAAAATCGTGGAAGTGTTATTCGTCATCAACCTGTCCGTGCCAATGAAACTCAGGAATGTTTACGAGAAGTTTATGGACCATCCGATGTCGCAAACGGCGTTACCGAGCGCGCTGATGAAGTTCTACACGGATATAGAGACGACGGGGCAGAGCACTGAGTTCTACGACAAGTTCACGATACGGTTCCACATCAGTATCATTTTGAAGGGCATGTGGGAGCGGCCGATTCATAAACAAGTGAGTTGTATTGTTTTTTGATACTAATTTATTCGATACTGATTACAGTTTGAGGACTTGTGACACTTTTTTACAAAATTCTTACTGTCAACAATTAAAAGAAATCTTGAAGTTAGTGTTAGGTGAATTATGCCAACACCGCCGAAGGCCCAAAAACATAAATACTTTTAAATTATTTATTGTATAGGGAAACTAATCCCAATTTACAATTATATAAGAATACTATATACATATATGAGATTGGGGGTTGGACCTGCCCATTGCAGGCCCCAGATGGGAATGAATATAATACAAAATAAAATATATTGAAAGTTGGAAATTACGTTATACTAATGGAATGTATGAGAGTCGGCGATACACGGTCCCGTGTGAACCGCAAATTTAGCGTTTCATTAGGGGCCCGTTGGCGTAATTAATAGATAATAATATAAAGATAGGCCAAAAAACTACTTAGGCTATGTTTGAAAAAATACATGAATATATTAACAAACATGTTTTTTGTACGATAATAATTTGTGTTTTTTTTTATAAATTATATTATAAATTGTTCTACAACAAAGACATTTTTTTCAGGCGATTGTGAAGGAATCCCGATCGGGTCGCCAGTTCGTCAAGTTTATCAACATGTTAATGAATGACACGACGTTCCTATTGGACGAATGTCTTACGGTATGTATAAATACTATAATGAATTTTAACTAATTATTATTCAGTAGATAAGGGAAGAAACAATTAATTTCTATTTTAAATTTCAACAAGTTTTAAGTTTTTTTTTGCATTTTTTGTTATATTTTTTCAATTTCTATGCATATATTAATTAAAAAATTAGATAACGCTTTTTTTGTTAAAAACCAAATCTTTTTTTTTAATTTTAAAATGTTGTGAGTTTGAATTACACACCAAAATAATTTCTATTCGTCAAAATTTATCACAACACAATGATGAAAGTTATAACATGCATTTCATACACACGGTGGAAAACGGTCCAATAGTTTCCTATTCAATTCAAACAAAAATACAAAAAATCAAAACTTTTCTTTTTATAATATTAGTGTAGTGTATGTGAAAGAGAGAGAAGTAAGTATAGTCTATATGAGTGAAAGAGAAGGAAGCTTTCTGTCATCTCTGGCGCACATGCGGTCGTGATACAGTTAAGGAAGTCTACTGTGAGCGACGGTGCAGGGAGGGTGTGTGCGTTTAAGAGCCGATAATATAGAAGGATATACTACAATAAGTATAGAAGTGTAGATAATAAATTCAATGCGTATGCTTGCCATTGAGCATTAAAGTTAAGCATTCATTGATTAATGATAATTAGAGTATTGACAATGTTGTGTTGTGCGCAGTACCTGAAGCGCATCCACGAGGCGCAGGAGGCGGGCGCGGGCGGCGCGGGCGGCGAGGCGCGCGGCCGGGCGCTCGCGCAGGACGAGCGACAGTGCCGCTCCTACCTCACGCTCGCGAGGTAACACCCGCTGCAGATCACTTGTACACTTTTACCCTCTATGACGCCAATATCTTAGACCAGGGGTTCCCGATCTTTTTCAATCCGCGACACACTTACGAGTTGAGTTATAATAGTGTCAGAGGGGTTGAGTTTTAAAAAGGATTAAGGGGACTAATAGTCGGTACGCATTGAAATCTTGTCTCCATACTCTCTATACTTCCTGCGAACACACAGTTCCGCATAGGGAATCTCTGTTTTTGCCCTTTTAAGATACTTGTCCCCGACGTAGAAAAAATTGGGCAACCATGTTTTTAGAATTAGATAGATCAACTTCATGTGCAACATATTTTCAAATAGTGTCAAAATATTTTCACTTTCGATATAACATTCGTGTTAATAAACAAAATTTTAGCTAAAAAACATTTCAATTCATAACTTCTACCTCTGACAATACAGACGAAGTCAAGGAACATTAGTGTCCCTTTAATAAAGAAAAAGTGTATTGAATTGGTTTAAGGTCTAATTTTATTATTTGTAAAAATAAAAAATATAATTAAGTTATCCCACATATTCATTTTTAAATGCATGCTGTGTCTAGACGGTTATAAATGAAATTATACTTACTAGTATAGATTGCAAACATTTGTAACCAGTTTTGGGGACAACCCGATAGGCGCAGTGGTTCAGTAATGGTCTATTGTGCCAGAGGGTGTGAGTTCCCCATGAGCAGAAAATTATGATGCGATGAAAATATGTTTAAGTATGTTAACTTAGTTAACTTAGTATCCATAGTACAAGCTTTGCTTAGTTTGGGACTAGATGGCGTTGCGTTAAATGTCCAGGAATATTTATATATTTGGAACTGTCCCGTGCCAGGGAGACGGTGGACATGCTGGAGTACCTGACGGTGGAGATCAAGGAGCCGTTCCTGCGCGCCGAGCTGGTGGAGCGCCTCGCCTCCATGCTCAACTTCAACCTGCAGCAGCTCTGCGGGCCCAAGTGCAACAACCTCAAGGTATAGCGCATTTGTTTAAACATTGCGACTCATTGATGTTGACGGTAACGACGACATAAAAAAAGCAATAACAATTTATGTCCGTATTGAATTAAAGACTTTTACACTATTTCCACTATTTATTTTAAAACTTTATTTAATTACAACCGGTTTCGAGAGTTCATCATCAGGTAGTCCATCTATCTATCAATTATAGATTTATGTCCGGCTCTTATAAAAATACTAGCTGTACCCCGCGGTTTCACCCGCATAACTTCTGATTAAATGGCAACTCCGGGATTAAAAGTAGCCTATATGTTATTCTGAACCCTTATCTATATGTATACCAAGTTTCATCACAATCGGTTCAGTAGTTTTTGCGTGAAAGAGTAACAAACATCCATACATCCATACTTACAAACTTTCGCCTTTATAATAGTAATAGGATAACGAGTAGTTTTACTTCCGTATCTATTATAAACGTAACGTTAACATAAATATACAAATATGTAATTACAAAAGTTGGATCCGATTGGTTCGTATCTATTTTAGATAAATTCATCCACGAAGACGCGCTCCACTATTATTCTCAATCGTTGTCAGTATATGTATGCAAGCTTCCGCTTGTGTGACGTTTTATAGGTACACGTTACCTACGTGTGCGCAAGCACAATAAAATAAATAGACTAATCAGGACAAAGTATTGCGATCATATTCCAAATTTCCAAAATCAAAAATTGGTAGAGCGCGCCGTCGTCGATGGCACTATCTATACTATGACGTTCCGTTGTTTATAGAAACCGGACCTTATTTAACTGCTTATGAACTAAATAGCAATATGAAAAAAAGCGATAAAAAAATGACTTTGAGAATATAAAATGATTTTTATTTAAATGTAGGTGCGTCGTCCGGAAAAGTACGGATGGGAGCCGCGACGACTTCTAAGCCAGCTCGTAGACATCTACCTGCACCTGGACTCGCCGCAGTTCCACGCCGCACTCGCCGCTGATGAGGTAACAGACTAATGTCTTCATTTAATTTAACAGTCATTAACAAAACTTACTTAGCCATGTGATGCTGAAACCTCGCAGTAGATATCAAAACATATTATACAATATTTTTATTAAATGATAACCCGTTCTTAGATTAAAAATACCGTATCCCACTTTTGTTGTCCTATTATTTGACTACAAATTTATTGTTGTTTTAATGTCATTAGTACAGTATACAGGATAAATCTCATCAGATTTATGTAAAGATCCCAGATGCAATGATAAAACCTGCATTTAAAAATATATCCACCCATAATTATAAATTAGCGTAATCCCCTTTTTATGTGGTATTTATGTAATAATACAAAAAGTGATTGAATTATCATTAATGAATATAATTTATTTGGCAGCGTTCCTTCCGCAAAGAATTGTTCGAGGAAGCAGCTGTACGGCTCGCGAAGTCCTGCATCAAAACGTCCACAGAGATCGAAAGGTTCAAGACGCTCGCCGACAACGCGTACCAGATCGCCAGTACGTTTTAATGTCATTCAGTATTTATTTAATTACTGAGAGTAGAAAATGTTGCTTTTCACAATTTTAGATTTTTTTCTTCGATTATACAACATTTAATCGTCGCCTTCTACTATTTCATGTTTTTAATTATCACTTAGGTACATATTAATTGAAAAAGCTTCAAGTTTTTAACGTCATTGGAGTGACTGAATCCGCAAGCTGTTTTAGTTTTTTTCATGTGTTTAATATAAAGAACTAGTTTGTATATTTAATAAAATACTTTTCAGATTTTTCATGATTATGTGTTTTTATTTGTTATTTTCAGTATCAAATCAGCAAAAAAGTGACGAGTTCGCCGATGCGCCGGAAGAGTTTAGAGATCCACTCATGGACACGCTCATGACTGACCCTGTGTTGCTTCCATCAGGAAAAGTAAAAACTTTAACTTAAGAAAGGAACATTTATGTCTAGATTTAACTAAGTTCTTATTAATAAAAACAATATGGAGGAATATCCGTGAACTTGCTATGTTTCAATACTAATAAAGATCACGAATAATTTGTAATGTTGTTGTATCTCAAGAATATCAAAACAGGATAATTATACCACCAGGTATATTAATACCACGTCAGTATCTTTGAAAGCCGCAGGACCTCCTCGATGTAAAACGACTTGTTCTAAAAAACTTCATTGTTAAAAGTCCAGGATTATTTAAAATTTTATTTTAATAATAAAATTATTTGTAGGTAATGGACCGATCAGTGATCCTGCGCCACTTGCTCAACAGCGCTACCGACCCCTTCAACCGGCAGCCGCTGAGCGAAGATCAATTGCGTCCAGGTAAACTATACAAATTAAATGAAAGAAGAGAGAATAGGCTCTGAAACTATTAAAATATATGTATGTCAAAGTCATAAACCAACCTTGCAAACTTGGAAACACTAGATTTTATTTTTTCACGATTTGTAAGAATATTTGTTTACACGTCACCTTTATTTTACAGCTTCTGAACTCAAAGAGAGGATAATTCAATGGCAACGCGAGAAGAAGCTATCATAAATGTTGTCCCCAACCAAGTCTGATGTATATAATGTGACTCGTATATACGCTGTTAGTCTATGTGAGATTACGAGAGCGAATGGCAGTGGTATAGTGTGCATTTCAAGACAATGTGACGTCATTGATATATGAAACCATAGACATCAAACCAACGAAAAAATTATTTTTTTTAAACTCATCGACTGACGTACCATGACATTTTAATAACTGTCATTTCTGACATTTGAGTGTGGTCTATGGTTTTTGTGTTCCAACGGGTATGAAAGGAAATCGCATCATCTGTTATGACTTCACCGATTTTCAATGCCTAAATAAATAAAGCAGTATTCTGTTATATTTGTTTTCTTGCGAGACTGTACGTGGATTTTACTTAAAAAGTTTAAAAAATTTAAAATACATTTATCATTTCAAAAGTAATATGCATTGTAGTTCATTTCATACGTTGTCACACTAGGCTTTTTATTAACCCTCCATTTTCTTTTATCTTCACGCACGTTATACTTTTATCATAGAAAATAAGCATGCCAATAATATGTTAAACTTTGTTGTCTAATATGAGATATAATAACATATGAGATCACGCTCTTCGCACTTCACCAATATATATTTAGGCATAGATAAATTCGTGGTAATAGCCATATTTTTGTCAATAAAATTGAATATAAATTAATTATTGACTAGTTTTCCTACAATGAAATCTTTTT
Organism: Phoebis sennae; assembly: GCA_001586405.1. Taxonomy (NCBI): domain Eukaryota; kingdom Metazoa; phylum Arthropoda; class Insecta; order Lepidoptera; family Pieridae; genus Phoebis; species Phoebis sennae. Next base: position 216,310 of record LQNK01000285.1, on the reverse strand, counting down.
CCAATTTCCAATGTTTGTCTCAATTGCTCACTATATTAAGTTGCTCGATCTTTCAAAGCGGTAGATGTCACTTTATTTTAGGTGCGTATTAATAAAAGTTAATAATAATTATAATGTACATATTAAATACCCTTAGTATTTTTTAATTTTCTCTAGATTAAATAGCCATTACTCGATTTCTCAAGAAATTCGCAATGGCAGCTTTATTTTAGGCTATATTTAAATTTTAAAAGTATGGATGAAGATAAAATATGTATGAACTGTTAAAATTTTGTCGGTCGCGGTTTTTTTAAAAGACAGATGCGATTTTACTTTTATCCTAACTGACAATCACTATTGAATGAACGTGTTGAAGAGAGCTAATGTCTTTTCTGGACAATGTAAACTTTAGTTCCATCATATCCATATCAAATAAGAATTCAAATTGCGATAAAGCTAAGGTTTTTTAATAAAGCCTTACTGTCCTTAACAGAAAGTACGAGAAGATAATAATGGGTGGTAAATATCGTTTATCGGTATATTGCTATCCTAGGAAGCATAAGCTTTTAAGATCAGTGAATTTACATAACGCGTCGTTTATTATGCGGAAGTACCGCATTGAGGCATTCTTTAAACTCTTTACTATAATTCACTCAATACTAAGAAAATGGACCTTATCTAACCTATATGGTTGATTTTTAAAAAGCAGTTGTTAATACCTGCTACACTTGTGTAGACAATGTACCAAAATTCTAAATGATGTTATTTCCTTGTTTTTGTTAGTCCGTTAATTTGAAAATATGCTAGCAACTAAGACCTTCGACGTTGTTCTATTATGACTGGTTTAAATACTTGTATGTTCATGTAGTTAGAATAATTATTTCGGGATTTAAACATCACAACTATCACATCTTACGATAAGGGTTTTGCTATAAATATCCAGCCCAAATAATTAGGATCTATAACCTTTTTCTGTAAAGTTCTGTCAGTCGATCGAAAAAAGCGATTTGAATATTGTCGTAGCAATTAACACATTGTCGGTTTTATAAACATCGGTTATTTTAAAGAAGTTACAAATAATGATGGATGTTTACGAAATCATATTATGAGAACTATACGTGTAACTTTTATGTAAAGATTAGCGGCGAGTTGTTAGCAAGCATATGATTATCATGTTGTATTGTATTTAACTATTCATACGAACCGTTGTCTAGATTACACATCTCCGTATTGTAAAAATGAACGCAAAATTACTACTATACGAATCCAAGTCTTGAAATAATACTTTGATAGTGGTAACAAAGTAGGTATGTTATTCAAAATTAAATAAATGAGCAACAAAAATGTGGTAACACCTTAACGCCGTTAAAGTTTGAAAATAAATACCCACCCCTAAATCTAAGCATTTAAGACATGCGACATAGTCTAAAGAGGCCTAAAATATAATTTATAGTCTAATGTTATATTTGTTAACGCAAACACATATTGTGTTATATGGGTAATTTTCTATGAACTAACATACTTTGAATAATGAATTACATGTTTTACCATAATTATCGAGTAGAAATATGTAGATTCCCCAGATCATTGTGTAACTTTTATTTTGAAATAGGGTTTTATTCAAGCTTATAATTTCAGCAATTAGTGATGTATTTTGGTTCCTTTAAATTTAGTTTCAAATTAGATTCTTTTTATTAGTAAATGATAGTCAAATAAAATATTGCATTTTTATAGGAGTCTGCCGGAAGAGCTCAATGTATTTGCAATATTTATTTAATAGCCCCAAGATATAGTGGACGGTAGATTAAACATATATATTATTCTCCAGACACTGCCAACTTTATCAATTTAATGCAGATCAGGCATTCCCAAAAATGATCAATTTTACAAAATTATTTGGTCTCATTGTATAATTTCATGTGTATTTATCTTTACATACCTAATTGTACGATTATTCTATATAATAAAGTCTCTTTATGTTGAAATGCCAATAAAATATATGAAAAAAGTTGTTTTTCTTTTATTATTGTTTACTTCACTAATTGGTTTTCAGGAATGAAAAAAATACATATGCATACGGAAATTATATATTTTACTTAATTTTAGATAAATCAATAAATTATTGTCAATTTATACATTGCACATAAATTAAGCCAACTAACAATTTACATTTTGCATTGCCTTCATTAATAAGTGCAATAAATTGTTACTACTATTGTATGAATAGGAACAGAAAAACCATACCTGTTATGCGTTTTTCGGAGACTGTGAGAAAGCAAATAGGTTTTATGAAATATACTTAATAATAAAAATTATGACTGTCATCGGTGGTGATCCTGTTGACACTAACGCTCATACACAATTACATGAGACCGAACACAATCCACGACGCTTCATAGTTCATCTCAGACTGTGTATTAAATTATACTTACAGATCGTATACATATAGGTAGACATCCTTGAATTTACCCTATATGCAATATTCATCAAGCGAACAAAATGCTTATACTGAATTTACTATTGGAATGACAGTATAGATCATATAGGTAAACAGCAAGCTACTTTAAAAGATAACTTGCAACTTGCAAGTACAACAGAAAACCATGCCATGAAAACCCTAGTGGCCTGATTTTAACAGTATTGAGGCTATTATTTTATCCAGTTAAAAATATATTGATAGAATAGGGCAGCTTTAAAGTGATTTAATGAAGATTCACTGGATAGCACATATCATAATCACTTATTTTAGGCCACGAGTCATAATATGTCTATGAAGATGGGTTTATTAATTTCTGGGACAATATAAATTTGTTTATCAGGCATTGGTGTATTGAAATAGAGATAAAACAATTAAATTTATAAGTGGATGGGATTTGTCAATGTCAACAGATTCACCACCTTTATTTTAAAATCTTTATTTGAAAGTCATATCAAATGCTTGTAAATGCTTATTCTTAGTCTGTTTTTCTTATAAGTATATATTGATCATAATTTTATGTAAACTATTGAACAGGCCCGCTGCTAGCTGTTTGGTGGTGCAAATCGAATATGCTGATATGATGATGTTAGTGAGTGGGGGCGGAATTTTTCAGTTTATATAAAAGCGAAGATCGGGCCTAACGCGTCACCAGTCCCATGGAACCTGGCTCGATTTGCCGCCCGCGTGCGGTGCACGCTTTGCACGCCCGCTTACGGCGGACCTGCTTTTGAAGAATTATTTGGTCATAATTACCAAATTCAATTCTTTACTTAATATATAAATTATAAGCCACTATTTAAATTAGTCAAGTTTTCTAAATGCGAACTCAATTTTCTTTTTTTATGAAGACATTAAACATTTATAGCATAAACACGTTTATTTAAATGTATTAACAGATATTAAATCTATATTCATATTGCAAGCTTAAATAAACCTTATTGCATATTAATAAGGCATAATATAGGTCACAAATTTTTAAACTTCAATAAGTATGTTATAACATATTAATTTGCTAACATTTTATTTCATTTACGTAATCTTATTAATGTTGCTTCATATATCTATTGTGGAACCGATATACAAGGTTTTTGTTTTGTGACTTGGATTCCACACACTTCATAATTCCTTTTTTAGACCTTTATCATCCAGTCATTGATAAATTATATAAACCATATATTAAGAGGTAGCAACGAGATTACATTTCAGAGATAAGTGATATATTATTACAGTATATAATATAAAAATATTCACAATAGAATTTACATTATGCTAATTTACATATGAATGAATATTGTCCTTGACGATATATTGTATACAATTAAGTGAAGTCCTTTAATCCATCTCCTTAACAAGAAATAATATTTTTCATCATATTTAATTTGTCTAATTAACACTTGATTAAATTGTTCATACAAAACATTAAAGCTAAATATTTATACTTATTTTTTAATATCTCATAGTCTTTAACAAAACTTAGACTTAATTAATTTGCCAAAAATAATTTGTACACACAATTTTTACAAATACTTTGTAATGTATAGCTGCTTAATTTTATAATCATATGGAAGGCAGAACGAAACAATATCCCCATATATGCACACTGAATAATCAATTAAAACTCGATAACTCTTCAAAAATACATAGAAGCTGTAATGTTATAGTGCAAATAATATACTAAACATTTAAAGATGATATTCAATATATACTGATGATCTTACACAACCTATATCTGTATTTTTGATATGTAGATTAAGATACCCAAACATCCAATATTATTTTCATTATATCTTATACAAATGAACTATAACAAATGGTTTTTGATTACAAAAATTTATAGAAGTAATGTAAAAATACAACTAAAACAATAAACCAACATACAGTTAGTACCAAATTTCATATAATTTAATAATTAAGGTTCAACTCACAAGTTCAATTTAAGTACACACAACATAAATAGATCATAAATTTTATTCCCTTATAAGAAATGGCAGTCGAGAAGCAAACATACATGCAATGACATACAACATTCCAAAGTAGAAGTTTAACCTAGCCGTTTGCCTCGGCACATATTGCATTGTCTCTGGGCATCGGAATCTTCTTTCGATTTCAAATGCTTGGTGCAATGTGAGCATCGGAAGGAGAAACCATAAAGAACATCTTACAGACGCCACTACAAACATTATATATGGGGTAAATAACAAGAAAGCATATAGTAAATGAGATGCAGTCTTGCCAATTAAAATAGCTAGAGTAACAATTTCTGCTTTACTGTCTGCCTCAAGATCTCTTGTATTATTACTGTGTAATATTGCTTCTGTGTTTAGAGCTAAAGGAACAGCATAGTAGAATATAGGCCAAACAACTCTACCTGTTTGTGCCAAAAATGCAAAAACAACTGACACAGGACCAAAAATGACTAGATAAATAATATCACCTAGAGCAATATACTTTAAACCTATACCTCCTGTGTATAAAAAAGAGGAGGATAGTCCACCAAAATATACGAGAGCTAAATGTTCCATTTGAGCAGGTGACATAATCACTAATAAAACAAAAAATATACATCCTGACATATAAAGAATTGCTCCAAGGGACACAACTTCATCAATACTTAAAATATGGTCAACTAAAGTTCGGTCATCTGATTTGCGGTTGTCTATTCCTTTAACAAAATCAAAATACGTGTTCACTACATTTCCTGCTCCGTGAACAGGTATAACTGTACACATAGTCAACATTAAAGTTACCCAACTAAAGCCACTATCGCCGGGAAGCCGATAAGCCAAGGCAGCTCCTAACAGCGTTGGTAGTAAACTGCCGCTCAGAGACCAGGGTCTTAGCGCCAAAACGTAGGTACGCACTTTCATAAGAGGATTCCTTGCATGCATTGTAAATTCCTTGGGAGGTTGTAATAAATTTCCTTCAGCCGATGCAACGTCCACATCGTCAGACTTTTTAACAGCCTCCATGTCACGAAGTCAACTATAAATAATATTTGCATACGTTTTATATCCACTGACACAATTTTCCGACTGTATAAAATTACTTTATTATAAAAGCATTTTTTAATTTATAATTTTTGTAGGATACGTAAGGTATTTTTTTTATTATAACAATTTAATTTTTTTTTAAGTTTCGTATAAATTTACTTTTGAATAGTGTAACTATCTTGACGTGCCACTACGCCTAGTTTACAATATTTTCTGACTGTCAGATCACATATGTCATACTTCTCGACTTCAATCACAGTATTAAAATCATCATAAAATAATGCACAGGTAATATATTTCAAACTGTCACAAACAAATATCCACTGATATATCTTCTTTGAATTAATATGTACGAGAAAAAAACGATCTAAGACGTATAATATAATCACTACTTTCAGATAATGGAAGAGATGTACAAAACATGCTGCATAATAATTTTATGTGAATACAGTTTGTAGGTAACACAAATTTATTCAATCTTTTTCTACTTGATCTGTGGTCTGACGAATGAGTTGTCACTTGTCAATAATCAAATTAACAAATCAAAATAAATCAATGTCAATTAGCGAAGATAATTTCCGTTTACAGTGTACAATGTGGATGGGATATGTCAATGGAAAACTTTCTAAATTTTAAAAACTTTTCTGCTAAAGCTAAAAAGATGCTATGCGCCAAAAAGCGATCGGGTTGGCTTAAATTCTGCGAATCCTTATCACCCCGAACTCCTCCTTCAATAGTTTGGAAGCAAATAAAAAGATTCAGATATTCTTTTTCCGATCACACACAGTACCGTCTTTACCATAAGGGCACAAGGGGCCAGTGCCCAGGGCCCCCATCCTCAGAGGGCCCCGAAGGGCCGACAATTTCTCTCACATTTAATCTCAAAATACTCATTACACTTTTCTCAATGCCCGAATATCGATTATTTTCAGATTTATTCGAATCAATATATTTATATGAATTTGAGTGACATCAAGCCTACAGGTTCGGTCTCGGTTGTGTGCGGTATATAGACACGGTAGCTTCTTGCTTAATTTAAACTTAGTGCGCTTTTTGGCTGTACTAAAGGGCTGTTTTTGGTCTGACATAACTTACCAGACATTTACTTGAGTTTATAAATTTTATAATCTAGAGTCTATAATGTCTATTTTCAAGTTACATATCATTTGATTTTTTATTCAGTTATTCAGTAATTTAAAAGTATTTCTGAACGCATCCTACCTAATTTACTAAGAACACCATCTAGCGATCATCTATGCAAACCGCTCCAATGACAAATTCAAGCGACCATAGAAAATGTCGACTTTGTCTATGGTTGGGGCTTGGGGGAATCCCCGGATAAATTATGAAAAACTTTTAGTCGGAACTTTTTACCTAAAGTTATTGCTTATTATATCACTTATTTTCACAGAA
>LQNK01000285.1:165140-203728 GCA_001586405.1 Phoebis sennae | reverse complement strand
AATGACTTCAAATACACTAGTCGAAAGTTTATTACGATCATTAATCGTTTGCGGTTTGGACATTGCTTGGTTCCAGCGCATCTTTATAGGATGAAAATAGTTACGGAAGACATTTGTACATATTGTTCCCAGGAAAACGCAGACATAAACCATATTATTTTACAGTGTCGAACGTTTGGAATTCAAAGATTGACACTTGTCAGTGAATTGAGTGATATCGCCCAAGGACATTCAATTAGTGTTCCCCGCCGGGTTGAAGATTTACTATCTAACAAAGATTATTTCATTCCGATATTTAAATACATTGTAAATACTGTAGAAAAAATTTAATTCTTAATATTGTTCTGAAAAAGAATCGAATATATTTATGATTATAAACTTAGTTAGTTAGTTTAAAATATTAATGGTAGTTTTGTATCTTTTAGTGATTATTCTTTTATTTTTGTTTTAATGTATGTTTTAGAATATATTGAAATGTATATTACTTTAAGATTCCGACTGAAGGACTTGTATCCATGGTTATGAATAAATTAATAAAAAAAAAAAAAAAAATAAGTAATGCTTTATGCTAGTTGTCAGATTGAGTGAACTATTCGAGTGACGTCACCAAAACTGCTAGATAAGCAACGTTGTTTTAACTCTGCAAATAAACCTGCTATAAGGGCGTCACGGTACGAAATGGCAAAGTAATATTAAAATAAGCCTGCTATAAGACGTGGCGGTTAGGCCCCTGGTAAGCAATATATTCGAACTCGCTTACTACTGCCATAGAAGAGCAATAGTCACTGTGCAAATGCAATGGGGCCTATCTATATTCTAATACGCGTATGGTGTTAAGTTCAACAAGATGTTATACGTATTTTTTAATTTATACTTATAATACAAAGCCGAAGAGTTCGTTTGTTTGAACCCACTAATCTGAGGAACTACTGGTCCGATTTGAAAAAATCTTGTAATAGATAGACCATTAATCGGGATAGACTATGAGCTATATTATATTACAATATAATATAACTACATCGTGCGACTTATTTTTTATGAAAAGCGTTATGCTATTTAATATCCACATAAAATAAGTATTAATATCACTTTTAAATTAATAAACTGACTGGCCATTAAATTTCAAACATATATCGACATTCTTGATCTTTTTACACAATTATTTTATACATTTAAAAAATTAAGAACACACGATCATTCACTGGCAAGGGGTTCTTGGAGAATTTAAAAAAAACTGCGTTTACAGGTTCTAGAGTATATCTACATATAATCGCTTTATTTCCTTTTATTTTTAAGTTCTCTATAATGTAAAACAGGTAGGTATCATATGTGTTTTTATTGAAAAAGTAAATGCCGATGAAATTACTCAGTACTTATTACATAATACAAAAAATATGACCAAACATTGATTCATTTATATCCTTTTAGAACAACGTCGTTTTATTAGATAAGTGCTTTGTCGAGAACCGAGATACAAGGTCACAGTCACTGTAAGGACTTGATTGTAGTTATATACCTCGAAGTGATGATATGATTAAGATTGATTTATTTATCATCACGGTTTATGTCATAAGATAAATATTGATTGGTGTTAAACATTGCTTTCTTATAGATAGGTTGAATTTTTGAAGTAGGCTTTCAGGGCCAAATTCTTAAATGTGAGGAATATCAAAAAATGATACAAGGAGCCTCGAGGCCGATTTTAAGGAAAATAAAAACTGCATCATTGAATTCTCGAAAAAATTATTTACCAAGCGTTTTTGCAAAAAATAAATATCTTGTATTATTTCATCGATTGATAGTACCTAATATACTGTTACCTACATCATACATAGCTATTATTTTGTCAAATTGATGTTGACTTAGCTAAAAATTAAGAGAATACCAAATAAGAAAATAAATACCAAATAATTAATAATAAAAAAGGTACACCTACATATTGTGTACCTTAATACACATGACAATTAATGTATACGTTGTTTCTTTTCAGATTAATAAACCTTTATCAAGAAAGTCATCGTACGCACTTAAGACAATGGGTAAGAAAAATAAAAATCGAAATGAACAAACAAGTTCCGAATCGATTATTGAACAAACGGAAGCTACAACTATTACTGACAATGAACATCAAAGTAATAGTATACAGACAAAAAAACGTAAAAAGAAAAATGAATATTCTTTAATCAATACACAAAATGATAGTATTAGTGAAAAAAAATCTAAGAAAATTAAATTTGGTGACGACGGTAAGGTGGTAGAAGAAACACATGATAGTAAATCTATTAAGGAAAGTGAACTTGAAGTAAATGACAATAAATCAAATAAACGTAAAAACAAAAATAAAACAGATGTAGGAAATATCCAGAATAATAGTACACAAAAGCCTAAGAAAATTAAATTTGGTGATGATGGTGAAGTTGTAGAGGTATCGCAAGAAGATGCGTCGACTAAAAGTAAACCTGTCAATAAAAGAACCGCAGATGATAACTCTATATTAAATATTAAAGAAGAAGATGTAAAAGATGAAGATATTGATCAGTTTTGCGATGACGTCAATGAAGAAGACAATAAACAATATGAAAGCTGGATAGCATTGCTAGAACAGAAATTAGGCGGGACCAAACCTAAGAATAAGAATAAAAGCAAAACAAAATAAAATACACCTTTTCATTTACCTATAGTCCTTTACTTTAAAGAAATATTTGATATTTTTACGTGATAAAAACTAACAAGAGGCCAACACAAAATGTCTGCTGTGATCTCTTTATTTGTAGTATGCTACAAATAAAGAGATCACACAACAAAGTATAGTAAACATTAGAGCATAAAATAGATAGATTTAGAAATCAATCTCAATACAAAGTGTTCCCGAACAACAAAAACATAGCCACCATCGACGGGCTATTTTAGAACGGTTGGACATCGAGTATCTTCCATTCAGAGATGGGACTATCAAGTTTTCGTGCAAAACTAAAAATATTTTAGTTATTTGCAGCTTTCCTGATGGCAAATATAAACCTAAATTAGAACATATATGCAAAAGTTTGATTCTTAACAAGTTAATAACAAGTCAAAATGTATTAAAACGCTATTTATTAAGGACTGATACTCTGAAAAGATATAATTTCTTTACATTAATAAGATATAGTTATTAATGAACGCACATTAATCATACCGCAATGTCATATGTGACAGTGACAATTAAGAAATTATGTATATCAACTGTCACAATTTTGCGTTGTCAATGTCAAACACGCATGTTTTTATTCTTAGCAAGTTTTAAAATTTAAAATATTTTTCAATAAAAAAGAAAACGTTTGTTTTTTAGTTTAAATTTGAGTTTGTCATATTTTATTACTGCTGCTTGTAGAAATGACGCGGTTTGCCCGAGCTAAGGGTTCAAAGGCTTCTAACCTTAAAGATCCTGAAGACAGTACACCATGGGAGGTGATGAAAGAACAACTGTTAAAATCGAAAAAAGAAAACGAAGAATCAAAGAAACGTGAAGAGGTAAATAAATAAAACGCCACTTATCATAATTATATTGTAAAAAACTATACTTTCTACTATTTTTTCTATATATACTATTTTTTTAACTTCCTTATCATACATACACCTTTAAATAGAATAGAAAATACTTTATTCTTGTAATTTTTTTACAAAGTACTTTTGAATAGTCATTTTTTTAATTAATCACTGGTTCGGAAAGTCGATTCTATTGAGAAGATACCGGCAAGAAACTCTATAGTTACTCCAGCCACTTGGATTACATTGTTATTATAATTTATAACTCCAAAGAATATATAATATCATACTAAACAATGAACCAGCAGTAAACATTGTATTTAAATTGTGATTAGTGGTTTCTACTATGCCTTATATCTAATAAACACAATAATGCATATTTTATGAAGAAAAAATCTATTTTCAGGCTGAGCAGCAAAGAATCAATAATTATGAAAACTTTCTGAAAGAACGCAGAGTAGCAAAACGAAAAGCTGAATGGTGTGATTTTCCAGAACCTGAATCAAAGAAAAATCAACAAAACAATATTCCTCCAAGTTCTGAAAAGAAGAAAATCAAAGGCAATAAGCAGATTAATGAGTCAGAAGTAGGACAATCAGAAAATTCTACTGCTATATCTAAAAAGAAAAAGAACAAAAAGAAAAAAAATAAAACTGAACAGATAAGTATAGACTGTGTAGAAAATACAGAACCTTCTCAAGTGACAAGCAATAACTTGGACAAGCAAAAGATCTCTCAGAATAATGACCCTAATATATCTAAAACAACATTAGCAGAAAATGAAAACACAAATACAACTGGGGAGCAGAGTAAAAAAAAGAAAAAGAAAAATAAAAAGAAACTTAATGTTACAGACAAATGTAATGTTGAAAATAAGCCTACACAAGTGCAAAATCAACAACAACCAAACATGGAGTCAAAAAAGAAAAACAAAAAATTAGGGGATGGTCCTGTAAGGAGAAAAGAAATAAATGAACGTAGTTTCAAACTTATAATTAATGGTAAAGACATAGAGTTAGTGAGGTTTGATGGTTTCCCAATTATGAAGAGAGATGCAGAGAGATTACAAGAACTGAAGAACAGTATGATTAAAAAAGGGATACCTAAGAGTGAGGTGCAAAGGACTATGAAATTAGAGCGAAGGAGAGCAGAGAAAGCATTGGCAAGATTGAAAAGAGATGTTTGTTACAATTGTAGGAAAGGAGGCCATAATCTATCAGATTGTCCTGATCTTAAATCTAACATACCAGGAGTGGACTCCGCTGATGGTGTCTGCTTCAAATGTGGCTCAACGGAACACAGGCAGAATGAATGTAAAGTACAGAGGGACAAGGAATTTAGATTTGCCACATGCTTCATTTGTAGGGAACCTGTAAGTTGCTCTTTCTTTTCATTGCAATTTGAAAGTTGTGCTCAAAACTATTGATGCATATTAATCCTAGATACACAACTAAGGTCTCAAAAACGCCAGCATAATACAAGTGCACAATTCAAAATTATGCACTCATTTCAAATAGTCTCCCTTTGTTTCTTTTGTTAAAGATGCCAGAGTATTCTTTGAGAAATTGTTGTAATATTACATCAAGAACATTAAATATAATAGGATATTGTATTTATATTAAGAAAAACATTTAATGGGGAGTATGAGCTCATGCTAATCTCCAGTTTCTAGTGTTACTTTTGTATGAGATTGTGCATCTAGAATTTTTATATATCACAACTCATTTCTTTAGATCAGAATAATTAAATTCTTTTAGTTTTTTATGCTTAGTTTTAAAGTATTTATCATGAATATTGAATTATGTGTATTTTGTTACATCAAGAAATATGATAAGTGCATAAAAACAATAACTAATTATAAACTTTGATTAATTATTTGAATTTCCAGGGTCACTTAGCAAGACAATGTCCAGACAATCCAAAAGGACTGTATCCGAATGGGGGAAGCTGTAAGCTCTGTGGTGATGTCACACATTTGAGAAAGGATTGTCCAACTGTAAGTGTCTTTATTATAACATAACAACTATTTTTTACCCATAAATGTAATGCAATAAGTTATATGTTATCACCATTATCACCATCAATAAAGTTTCTTAATTATTATTTATTAAACTCTTGATTACACCATAAAGTCAGAAAAACACAATAAAATATAGAATTAACAGTATAATAGGAGGCCTGATCACTTATTGGAATAATTCAAAAAATTATAATTTACCAATAACATTTAAAATTTCAGGTGGCTGAGAAAAAGGAAAGTACTTCAATCAAACTTTCCACTTTAGATGCAACAGACGATATTGAGGATATTGGACAGTCTGCCAAGCCTACTGTTTCTGCAGAGCCTTCTAGAAAGCCTAAGAAAGTCAAATTTTAATTGTGTATATTTTGTATATGAGAAATAAAAAAAATGATTGTTGAAACAAAGTTTATTATTTGCTACAAAGAATTTTAAGGTTTTATTTTATAATATTTAGTTTAAATGATCTATATGAAAATCGGTACCTCATTAATGTATTTTGTTATAAACTTGAACATAATATTTAGACTGATATTGGACGCTAAGGCTAATTCTAAATAAAACCTTTACTTTTAAGTCGTGTTACAAAGTATCCAAGCTAAGCTTTAATTGCTCCATCGATTGATACGCGATATTTCCTATAATCCCTTCTGGGCTCTGTGGGTCCTCTCTTTGTAAGATCCTCGCAGCATCAGCCAAGCACTGCAATGGTTCTTGTAGCTTCTCTTTAAGTTGTTCTTGCGTTACCAATCCAGCTGAAAATGCGCTTCTTGCCAAGTACATGAGCGGTGCGTGCAATTCGTATAACATCATGCCTGTCATATAAATAAAAATATATTTTTTATGACAAAACTGCAAGCACATACAAAAAAGTTAAACAATATCATCTAGAACTAAACTATTTTTTTAATTTATTAAATGATTCGCAGGAAATGAGGGCTTCCGTTTTTGTGATCACCAAAACGGCGTCACTAGAGATTGATGTCCTGATTTGAGCTGAAATATTCCTTTTAAAGTTTGATATTAAGTCTAGAATTTAAACAAAATTTACAATTAAATAATAATTAACATATCGAGCATTCCACAGTATTGTAAAATTCCATTTTGTTCGGAACAAAGGAGGACACAATTTTCTGAAATATAAAACTGTCTCAAAGCAGCAGTTAGCAACGTTAGATATAATTAGAATAATATTTTAGATTAATAATTTCGTAATAAATCCCTATCCCCTCCCCGTCGAGTTGGCAAGGCATCTTCGACATTCATGTTGCAGATGTTCATGAGCTGCGGTCGGTCACTTAACATCAGGTGAACCGCATGCCCCGCTTGCCTGCTATAACATAAAAAAACATAAATCAGAAGTATTCTAAAAAATAAAAATAAATGAAAGTGGCAAGTGACTTTCCGCAGACCCCACGCTACACTAGCGCATCTAGCGGCGAATTCCCACGGGTTAGCCCCCATTAGAAGATTACATAAAATTTAAACTTCACCTCGCATGCGACTCTCTCCTGGTAGAATTACATCAAGGGTCTTCAACACGAGCCGACACATTTCCACTTTCCGTTCTAGCATCAAGTCTGGCAACTCGTCGATGGTGTACCCCTCCACTCTACCATACAACTCGGCTAATGTGTATTTGACTGATAGCAATATTGAATGACGAGGATGAAACACGGATTTATACTGAAATTTCATTATTATTTTTAATTTACTACCCTCAACAGTAAAACTTTTGAGTAAAGTGAAATTAATAAGAAATTTGTAATTAAATTAAAATATTGTCTCTGTTCCCTACAAAATTGCAATATTTATGTTAAGTACAGTAATAGATGAACCTTATTGATAAAAGCTTCCCGTTGTTCGATGGCTTGCGGTCCGGGCTCCAGGGCGTCAAGTTGATCTACTTCTGTTTGAATAACTGCTAACATTTTACGCATGGCGGCACCACTCGTCTTAAAACCGCATTTCTTGTCAGTACAATTCCATTCAGCATCGTTATCTATTAAAAATAAACAATTTTGATTTTCTTTATTGACAGAATTATAGTTGAATTAGATTGAAATAAATCTCATCTAAAAAATTACTAACAAATATAAAGGACAAAATGCAAGAATATAAGTTACACAAAACAATCTTTATAATAAACATTGTGTATCAATAAGAGAAAAAATAGTATGTGACCTACCTAATGAATTACTAGAGACTATAACACCATTGTCACATTTGCTACATTTCAAGGTGCTAAGATGTGTGCCTAGTTCCGTTGGATCGGCACATCTTTTACATTCGCAGTGAAAGAATTTCGACTCTAGCAGATACTCGCGTCTGGTGAGAGTCGGCGCCAGAGCATGCGTGTAACTTAGATAAAGAATCTCTCCTGCTTTTATTGGTGTGGCGGCTCGAACTTGCACTCTATAAAAGACGTGAAGAATTCCATTAACTACATCAACACTTTAGAAAATTTTTTGATTACAAATTTAGTCAGTTATAAGTCCTATCGGTCCGCGTTAAATCTTATCCAATATGTTCTTACTATAAAATAGGTAGGTACGTACCGGTAATCATCATACAAAATCGTATGCACAATATTTGGAACGCAGCTATGAGCAGTGATAGCTAGGAAGGGATAAACGGCATGAGAACTAAAACCCCCTCTAGATGGAACCTCCACAGCATTTACCTGGAAAAAATCTTAACTTACGTTACTTTATGTAGACGTTAGTTCAAATAAAAATGCTAGTTATTTCTATAATTAAATGTAAAATGTCGTTTGATAGTGAATAGTGATTAAGTTCAGCGTCCTGTTACGCAGCAATTAAAAATAAACTAAAAGCGGTTAGTTTAGGATATTTGCGTGCGTTCTGAGTGAATATGAGTAATTAGGATATGGTAACGGCGCTGGCAGAATACGCGTTATATGCGGGTCCTCTCGCACTCCGGACAATTTCAAACGTATCAAACATTGTATAATACCACTGTATTATTCTTACCGCCAGTATCCCGCAAACTTGTTCAACTAAATCTTTTGAAAACCTAGCCCCCAGTTTGCAATGGTTCAGCAGAAAATTGACGATATTATTCTGATCTGCCTCCCACGATGGTCGTTTCTTTCGTTCTTCATTATGTGTCTCCATCATTTCGAGTTCACGTTGCCATCGATCGGGGTCTTGTTCTTTAGCTATAAGCATTCTGCAATGTACAATGTATGACATCAATGTCATGTTGCGTGAGGCGATCTCAAGAAAAATTTAAGTAATTGCTACTAAATAGTAATAGTAAATCATTCTTTGGTTTCCATTATAAGCATTTTTTGATAATCCATAATGAGTTAAAAACTCATTTAGCTTAGTTTCTCAAGTACCTATATCGGTTTGTCACCTTTTTTATTCATTTTGCTTACCGCAATGGTGTGATGCAGTCAAGTTGTGGGGAAACCACAGTCCAATCGTCTACTGGTTGGAACCGCACTTTGACAGCAGAGAATACGTCGCATTCTGCTTGATGCTGCGGCGCCTTCTCGCACGTCTCCCCACACACAGGCCAGCCGCATCGGGAGCAGACCGTGCTGTCTACAGGGCAAAAACAACCAAGGCACAGCGGAGGCGAGTCTGTGGAAACCTTTTTGTTTGAAACGCTAGGCAAGACCGTGAGGTATATAATCGAAAAGATCGCATTTCCGTTTATTTACGTTTGTCGAGCAAACAGACAGCAAGCATAAATGCTACTGTATGGGCCTTATGTATGTATATACCTCTTAGGATATTAATACAATAAAAGAAAAAAAAGCAAAATGTTCTTACGAATTCAAATTTGGTGATCTACCTATTTATAGTTCTTTCGCCTATCATTAAATGCAGCAAATTGGATTATTATGATAAATAGTCACGGTTTAATCCTCTTTTTAAAATTATACCTATTGCAGATATAAGTAAGTAAGTGATCAAATTTCTGATCAGAAATAGCTTATGAAATTTTTTCACAATCGTTCAAAAGACAGATAACTAAGTACTACTGTAATTACACCGTGCGGCATACGGATACAAGAAGTTAAGTCCTAAGTTAGGGACTAAAAATGACTAGGAATGCTAAAAAATGACTGCACGCAAAATATTAACTAGTAATGTAGTTTTATTTATAGTAATCGTTTACAGAATTTATTTTCATATTTCTATTCTATGATCATGCATATCTACAACTTATAAATAACTGCTTGTACTTAAGATTAATATACTTAGTACACAGACATTTTAAACCAGACGTTACGAAGACACTTATTGTAGTGGAATTCTTTTGTTATAATTCCTTTACCTATTTTCGATTTATCAAGATTTTGCACTCACTTTGTATAGATTACAACAAAAATAAAATAAAAGTTATTTTCTACTTTTAAGAGTGAGGAAGTCGGTTCTATTTTATGGCAGTTATTATTTAGTAAGTAGAAACGACCGCGTTTCTATAAATTATTTGCCAATAATTCGTATAGTAATAATTCATTAACTATACCGGGAACTACACTTCCATAGTGCTATAACCCAGATTATCACACCATACCAAATACTTGCCTTGTTTCGGTCCATAAACAAAAGGTGCATCGGTAAAAATTAATTCACCAGCATCCAAATCCTTGTTCGCTACAAGGTAACGGCCGAATTTCTCATTACATAGTACATCGCAATGTTTTTCCATTATTATTATTTATTCAGCGATCTATCTTTCGAGCTCCCTAAGCGAAGATTGGAGCGTCTTTACGCTCATATGTCTAATTTAAGACTCGACTGTCGGTATGTTCGAGAGTTGTACCGACTAGAATTCTCGAGTACAAATAAAATCAAAATATAAATATGTACAATATCTGAACAGTTTAAAGACTGACCTTTCATTTAACAAACGAACAAAGATGCGTTAACACAATCGTACATATCCAAAAATAGCTGGTGAGTGTGATAGTAAAAGTATTGGCCAAGGTTATGAATTAGATAATTAACTATTACTTAGGTAATTTTATTGTCTCGCCAGGACCCAGACTATTTAGATTTTAGATCATGTAAAAACTCTTGATTGCCATCTTAGTAGTAATATAAACACAAGTTAGATTCATACCTACTTAATATACGCTTATTCTTAACTTTAGTAACGAGTCTTACATCTACATTACATACTAAATAGTAAAAGTATCTGTGATGGAAATTTAAGGTGCTTATAATCAGCAAGTGGATTGCACCGCCTGATAAGGATTATGCAAATTGATCAATCACCATTTTCGTCGATGTATTTTTAGACCAGCTTGTGGAAATATGGGATAAACAATGATGTAAGTACAAAGATTAGGCCTAATTGATTTCATTACCTACTCAAAATTCTACGTGGTTCAGCCTACCAGTGACGTGATATTTAACATTCATATAATTTTATATTATTTATTTTATTTCTTAAATTATGACAATTTTTGAGCATTTAGTCGCCATTAGTGGAAAAAGTATTAATTATCTAACAGACTCACTGCATTTTCCAACTGTTAATGCTGCTGTTACAAAGGAAACTGTAGCTTGCCTGCGCCCGGTAAGCATCAGTTGTTTTTAAAATTTCTATTAAGTATTAATATACATTACTAATAATGCTAATTGGAAATTTATCAAACAATCAAAAAGTACATATTTTTATTCAATTTGGTATTTAATCATGATTTACTAAACATACTATTTAAATATTAATTTTAGGATGGCTCATTGGGCCAGATGGATATATGCAAAGATGACTGTGGTCAAAAAGTCGATTGCCCTCAAGATATAGATGATGATGAGGAGGAAAATCTTTTTAAAAGAAACAATAAGTGTTGTTCAGTAAGTGTGTCTTTGACTGATTTATTCGTTACTTCCTAAGTATTTGTTTATGAACAGTTTTGAGAAGCGCAGTAGTTTTTGTTTTTGAATTTCGCGGTTGATGTTAAACATATATTTATTCTATTAAAGGGATTAAGATTAATATTTTCATTTGTCTATGACTAAGGTATATAAAATAAAATTAAAACTTATCATAAAAGGCCGAAATTATAATTATCAAAATAAAACTCTTTTTCGCTTTTTGATAGGCTAATGACCCTATAATCCCGTTATGCCGCATCGAGTACTAGTCAATTGAAAAACTTTTAAGTTTTAATTCTATATTAAGAAGCAATATACATTTGTGAAAAAAGGTTTTAAATTTAAATAAAGTATAACCGTTTATATATTTGTCCAAAAACTTTTATCTCTCGTAATAAATTATATTTGACTTAAAATTTTACACGTGATCATATCAATAACGCCAATTCCGGCACTGGCACGCCCTCTGATCTTCATTTTCGCAAACCAGAATTGTCTTGTGGTGCGGTGCTGGAGGTGAAGTTATTGCCAAGAATTCTCTGAATTCTACATTACTAGTTTCAATCTGTGAATTTATTTAATATAGTAAGTATATATGTATAGGTATTTATTATTTATAATAGTTATTTAAGTGTAATAGCTTT
The DNA here is from genome assembly GCA_001586405.1 of Phoebis sennae. NCBI lineage: Eukaryota > Metazoa > Arthropoda > Insecta > Lepidoptera > Pieridae > Phoebis > Phoebis sennae. Next base: position 191,675 of record LQNK01000285.1, on the reverse strand, counting down.
GCAATTTGTTAATTTTGAAGCACGTAATAGCCGGGGAGTATCTACGTCATACACGTGTTTTTTAGTTATTTTTACAAAATCCTTACCATTTATATCTAAAAAGGCATTCTAAATTGTCTCCACATTAAATTTTCTACTTGATTTCTTAAATTTTTAATCATAAGTTCGTATACTTTTCATAGGACTGCCCGTGTTCAGTGTGATTAGAATTGATACACTATACAGGAACTATTTTAGTGCCTCGACGAAAGGTCAAATTTATAGGCAAAGTGTAGTATCGATTTGGAGACAGTAGTTTTTGTAGAATCAATACTCGTAGTCAGGATGTCGTTTAATGTTGCGAATTGAAAATTTCGCTCGTTATGTAACACCTGATGTGAAGGCGAATGGTTAATGGGATGTGCAAATTCATTCCTAATAGCCGTCCGTCTGGCTTTGATGCAGTGTCCAGTGCCAGATAAAATGTCGTATTATAACGAGTATTCTATACTATAGTTTTTATGTTCATTACTTTTAAATATGTATTGCTTTTAAAACATAGAATTTCAAAATTGATTTTTTTCATAAAGTTTGGAAAAGAAATTGCGACCTATTGGACATTTCAGTCAAAATACAAATAAGAAACATAAATATTTAAAAAAAAACATATATCTTTATTAAATATCTATATCTTTTCAGAGAATGTCTCCCCCATACTACTCAGATCTCGGCAAGAAGGCCAATGATGTCTTTGGCAAGGGCTATCATTTTGGTGTGTTCAAACTTGACCTGAAGACCAAGAGTGAGGCAGGAGTTGAATTCAGCAGTGGCATCACCTCCAACCAGGAAAGCGGAAAGGTAATCATATGAAAAATGTATCCACTTAAAGTATAAGTAATATTTATAGTAACTTATGTGTGACAATGTAATATTCTGTATTTAAAAAACTATGAAATTAAATATTATTATTAAAAGAATGATGAAACAGTTTTAATCCTTCATAAATGCAGAGTCATTGTTTTTTATCAAAAGTTTACCGAGTCAATAGTAAAAAAACTGATATTCTAAGTATTTCATAATATTAAGTAACAAATTATTCTTGATGCTGATAATAATACTAATTAGGTTCTTTTAAGCAAAGTAAAAGTACTTGTATGTAGCAAAAGTATTAAGATAAAGAACATTCATATTAAAGCCTTGTTAAGTCTTAATAAAACAAACTTCATTATCTGTCATACTTAAATTATGCCAATCAATTGCTGTATTATTTTTTCTTGTGCAGGAAGAATCAATTTTAAATATTCATCTTTCAGCTTTTAGTTCCAATATGTACATGAAAACTCAAACATGCCTTTTTGCAGGTATTTGGCAGCCTTTCCTCAAAGTACGCCGTAAAGGACTACGGTCTTACATTCACAGAGAAATGGAATACAGACAACACATTGGCCACCGATATCACCATCCAAGACAAAATCGCTCAAGGCCTTAAGATCACCCTTGAGGGAACCTTTGCCCCACAGACCGGGTAAGTGATACTCTTTGATATGTACAATTTGTAAGTGTATATAGCTCTGAAAATAGTGTCATGTGTACTTTTAATTTAATTTGTTATAGTTAACAATAAATATGATTTTTTTTCCATTGCATAATCTTTAATAAAAATCAAGAATTATTCAAAACTGAATTGAAAAGAGGCATATTTTTTGTAACTTATGTAATTTCTATTATATTAAATGTAAGACCTTGAAAACTTATGTAAATTAAATATGTAAGAATAAGATTTTAATGGTCTGGTTAATGTTGTACTTACAATGATCTTGTGTAAGATAATACATTCTTTACTTGAAATATTATAATAATAAGTGCTTTTCATATTTCTAGAATTTGTTCTTTTTGATTTTTATATTTTATTATTTTGGTTTGAAGAATTTGTATATTTACATAATAAATTTGATTTATTACTATGAGTAACTCATATAGTATGTTTTTTTGAGGCATTGAATTTTTGGAGAAGATTATGTTGTGTACAGAATAGTATACAAAAGAAAATATTTTGATTTATGTAAACTTTATACAAAGGTCGATTCTATAAAGAAGGTTCCAGCAAAAAACTGGATAGTTATACTTTTCAATAACACTTTGATTACATTATTCATTGTACAGGTGTTAGATAAGAAGAACCAAAGAACCATTATAATTGACTTTTAAACAATCTTGCAGAAGCAAAACCGGAAAGCTAAAGTCATCGTTCGCCAACGACACAGTTGCGTTGAACACCAACGTGGACCTGGACCTCGCCGGCCCCATCGTGGACGTGGCGGCCGTGCTCAAGTACCAGGGCTGGCTCGCTGGTGCCAACACACAGTTTGACACACAGAAGGCCAAGTTCTCCAAGAACAACTTCGCCTTCGGATACCAGTCCAACGACTTCGCTCTACACACCAACGTGTAAGTTAACTATTTCACAAATGTGATTGTTGTAGGTCACTGTTAATTAATATTTTAAAGATCAGATTAAATATTATATTAACTACAAACAACATACAATACATGAGTTGTTGTTTATACTAGAATTTGTACAGATAAAAATAATTTGTCATTATTTTGTTATGTTTAATTTTTCCAATTGTCAAAAATAATTGTGTTACCTACAAAATTTTTATTTAATGATTTTCTGTAAAGTGTTACACAATAGTCGTTCTCCTTAAAGTACCACAGTAACAGCGTTTTCTTAAAGTTCTACATTCAGTGCACCTACATTTAATATATTTGCTAGTAGAAACAGTCCCTATTTGGTGTTTAATATTGTCTCTTAATAAACAGCGACAACGGCAAGGACTTCGGCGGCTCCATCTACCAGAAGGTGTCGGACAAGCTGGACTGCGGCGTGAGCATGAAGTGGACGGCGGGCTCGTCGGACACGCTGTTCGGCGTGGGCGCCAAGTTCGCGCTCGACCAGGACGCGTCCCTGCACGCCAAGATCAACAACAAGTCCCTCATCGGGCTCGGGTACCAGCAGAAGCTGCGTCCAGGTGCGTGATGAAACATATTTTTATCATTTAACTAATTGAATTTGAAATGCTTAAATCATTAATTACCCCATAAATTGTAAAGTACTTCAGAAATTATTGGATTTTTTTCTTTTAAATATCAAATTGCTTATTAATAGTGTTAAACACTTGTCATAAGACAAAATTCTGTAATATACTTTAGGCTGTAGGGTGATATAGTAACATTCTGTTCTATGACCAGAGACTGTCCCATAAAAGAAATGTTTAATTTTGCTATAGTTTAATTTATCTACATATAAAAAGACAGTGGGTGTGGTTACATAGGTATAAATGGGAAACATGAGTTGACTGTTCTCGCCACAATGTTATATAATGCTCAACATTGTCTCTAGGCAATTCATAAAAGCTGGATTGTACTGGCTTTAATTTAAGACTATTCACAACCCTACTCTATGAGTTTATTACAATTATGCATTGAAACATTACAAGCAATTTAGCCAAAAAAATAATGAAAGAATAAAATATTTATAATTTTAATTACAAAAGAGTAGTTTCAAAGTTTTATTATTATGTAAATATAATTCTGACATTGATTAAAATCTCGTGATTTTTCATAATTCATCTCTTTTATCTATGTTACATCATGTTTGACATTGGATACTTGAAAATAATGGATTGATAGAAAAACACTAGATGGAAAATCCCACTTTCTATTTATTCCTAACAAAATGTAATTGTGTAACTTTGGATCTCAGAAATGGCATAGTATACACATCTTCATCATACAAAATATTAAATAATTTTAATTTTATTTATTAAAATGCATGCAAACTACATCAAACCATGCTAATGGTAGTATCTTATATAAATTATTTATACAAGGCAGATTAGATACATTTTTATTTGTTTGCTTTTTGTTATCATGTCCTTGGATTTCGGAATATCATGGTGAAGTGGTTTGATACCTAGTGATAAGATATTCAAATTACATGAAAAGCAAAAGCAAAGCAAATGCAAAAGTTGTAAAAAGAGATAATATAGATATAGTTCTCTTTCAAGTTCTTTTTCGATTTTTTAAAATTAACCAGCAATTTACAAAATAAAATAAAAGTTGGTTTATCTCTACACGTAAAGTAAATAATAATCTCTTATCAAAATTTATTTTCGAATTGAGATATTACTCAACCACATTAATCTTTGGAATAGATACTGCTCATTTTATGTGTAGTTTTGACATTCGAACATTTTAAAAACATTTCGAGGTACATCTTTATTTTTAAATTGGTTTGTCATTTATGCTAAAATCTTATATTATTAATTCTAAACTTTGGGAGGATGTATTTATGTATGTTGTAATTCTTTTACGCAAAAACTACTGAACCGATTGTAATAAAACTTATTTATATACGTAAGGATCCAAAATAACATATAGGCTACATCTAATCCTGAATTTCCCACGGGTGAATGCTATTATAAAAATGATCAGCGGTTATTTTCCCGTTTCCGCAGAATTTTCAGGATAAAATCCTAAAATCCATGGATTTCTGTACATAATTTCATCCAAATCGGTTCAGTAGTTTCGGAGCCTTAATTCAAATAAACAAACAAAGAATAAATCAAACCATTCCTCTTTATAATATTAGTATAGATGATGGATAGTAAAAGTGAACATTTGTTTGCAGGCGTAACCCTGACGCTGTCGGCCGCCATCGACGGACAGAACTTCAACGCCGGCGGACACAAAGTCGGCGTGGCTCTAGAGCTCGAGCCCTAGGCCTTCGTCCAGTGTTAGACTTGTAGATAAAGCCTCTTACTGTTATATAACAAAGTATGCCGCAAAATCAAATGAAAATACGAGTGTTCTGTGTAAATGAGCAATAAAATTGTCATAAGTTCACCCTGCAAGTCTGTTGTCGAACTCTGTTCGTACGCTTTCCTATTAGTATTAGCGATCCGTATTATGTATGTGTAAGCACGCATCTCTTGTCGCTAAATAATTACATTCAATGGAAGTCAGTCTCTATCGCGTTGTAAATAAGCACCGACGGTGTATCCTTTATTGATTGATTGAGAATAAATAATGAATAGTCTGTTGGAAAATATGTTTTATTATTTACCTGTTCCTATCTTCCTTTTGCAATACTAAATGTATGAAGAAATTACATTTATTTACTTACGTCTTTACTACATGTGGTTTATTTTGTGATGAACATAAAAAATGAATTGAGCTATCAACCTCGCCTTGGCTCTTGTAAGGCTTCTTGTAACAAGACGTATATCAGTCTCCTAGTCTTAAATTATTATTATGATATCAAAATCATATTATGCCAAAATCCATCTAAATTGGTTCAACGGTTTTCAGTTCAAATGGGAACTTTCACAATTCACAACGCAATTTTATTAAGTCTAAATAAAATGTCATTGTTGATTGTAAATAAAAATTTAAACGTTGTTGTAACAAAGTATATGTCAAGGTTATCTACCTTGAAACAAAAATATACAACGAATATAAATAGACTGATGACAATGTACGAAGGCAATTCACTGAACAAGATGGGTCTAATAGGTTGATCAATATGCTGTTAATTGATTATGTAAATAATAATCATCTATCCCTAAGTAGCGCATTATTTAATATTAAAACTTTAAAATTTTATTGCGTGTTACGTAGCTGAATACGTAATAATTACGACAAAAGTGACGACTAGTCTATGAATTATCTAAAATAATTCACAGCAGCCTGCAATGTTGCCTTAGGTGTATAATCGTCCATAATAGTATTTTTTGCATACTGAGACATTTTAAAGGCATGATTGATTAAAAAGCCACAAATGTTAATAAAATGCGAGGAACATTTTATTCTGAAACATTTACGATGTTTTTACTCATCGCCGGCGATAAAATGATATTGAATTTATATTGTAATAAGTTACTAATTTTCTAAGGATTCAATATAGCTTCACGGTTTCACTATGTCTGATTTTACACCTATAAAACTTTTTATTAGCTCTTATTCAAACGTACATTCAATGTATTTATTATGTATTGTATTCAAACCACAATTTAAGTAGTTGCAAAACATAGACACACATTTTATTAGACAGTTGAATCAACATGTTAATAAAAATAACACATTTGTCTAGATATGAAATTTATTAATAAACTATAAATCTACTGGATCATTTCTTCCTCCATGAGTTTGGCCATCCACTCGGGCTCCGCGGCCGCTATCTTCTCTATCAGACTGTTCACTTGGTAGCAGAGACTTTGGATCTGTTTGTCCCATTGCGGTAATATGTCACGAGCTGGAAATATTACACAGATAAAGAATAAATATGTGGTAAAAAAGTCAACAGAATTGTGATTGTGTCAATAAATATAGAAAAATGTCAGTATCATCTTATTGGCAAAAAAATATATTGTTATAAAAGTTTGTGGCCGTTCTACCTTTCTTATATTATGACATATCTCAGGAAGAGAAAAGATTTTCTTTCGTAATGGAAAACTTATAACCAATTTCTAAAATTTATTTATGAAGTAAATGAGACCCTCGGGAAAAGTCATTAATTGCATTTATAGTGCGAAAAGCTTAGTAAGAGTATATTCTAAAGTTGTTGAAAATGTAAATTTTGCCGAGAAACTACTTATGCGAAAATTTACCTTAAAAATCATTAAGTTATGCAATAAACATAAAAAATCTAGCTAATTATTTAATTGGTTTTTGACAACAATTTTTCTAATACGGTTTTTTGCATTTTTTGTTAGTTTTGGATTTATGTACACTGCACATGCGAGATTTTCATAGGCTGCCCTGTGTCACTTACTCTCAAAGTGTACAATAGAGTTGATCTGATCGATATGTCCATGCATCCTCTTCTCACTGATCATGTGGCTCGCTATACGTTCAGCTCTAGCTGGAGGAGTTTCTAACAACGCGCCAAGTTCCTCAAAAGTAATGTTGTTGTACAGTTTGCTGGCCGACAGTAAGTTGTGCTCGAACACTGCACGGTCCAGTATCGTGGACCCGTCCGATGTTGTAGCCTGGAATGTTCAAAATTTTTTTAAATAAGTATGGAAATATATTTTTTTAAATTTCTAATAAAGTTTAGTTCTTCCCTCAGAGTTAGTAGAAATATAAACATAATAACTTTATTTGGCATTAAAATCAAAACACCTATGAGAGTATAACGAAAATTAATTGGAAAAATCTAAAACATAATTTTCATGTAAATACTTAAAGATCGCGATTATTTTGATCTTAACAAAAACGTTACCATGAGTGGTATTGATAAGAGATGCGTTTTATATTTGAAATTGTAATTGTATTTGTTTCCAATAACTAAAGCCTTCACTGAGCTAAATTTTTCATATTATAGTTATTCTGAAAAGTGTTATAAGTAAATTAAAGTTACAAACCTTCTGGTGGGTCTGCATGAGCGCTTCAAACTCGTGCAGTTCAGATCTACGTATAATGCGGTCGAGGTACATCTTCTCAAGAATGGAGTACGCTGGCAACTGCTGGCATCGTTCGTCTTTGAACAGGGTGGCCAACATTCGGGATCTTTGCTGACCTGTCAGTCATTTATGAAGATCATTTTTAAATCATATTTGATGAATAAATTAAAAGTTCTGTAGACTTTTTTTCGACAAAACTTTTAATTTAGTTTCGATTTTATTCATTATTTTTAGTAGTTCACACAGAAGATTTTCAGGTAGTGTAAATGGTTGTATAGAAAATATATGTTCCACTATTTATATGATAAAATCTATACTGCAAAAAAACATCCAGGGCAAGAACGTGTAAACCGCGTCTTAGGGTTTGTAAAAACAAACAGGCCACCTTGTGTTAAGTCATCTCGGATAAGATGACAAAAGATTTTTTAATTAAAAATATAATGTCAAGAACCTGGCAGGAAATACTCCACAACAAACAACACAGCAGTGTCTTATTAAATTAAGGTTTTAATAACATTGAACAAAGAGATTAATTCTCACCTGCTGAGGCCAAAACTGTGCAAATGAGAGCATTCCTCAAGCAGGTCATTCTTTCATCTTCATGTATTATATTCCTATATGATAATTCATTGTATCTTTGAGCAGCTTCTATGAATTTTCTGAAAAAAGTGATTATTAACTTAGATACATATTACTTAATTATGTTTTAATAACAGTTTATGTGTTATTATATTATTATTTAAAGCTCCTTTTTTAATATTCTTGTAAAATGTAATTTTACATCATAAAAAAATTCTATAAAAATAATTAATATCCATAACATATAACTATTGTATATTAATAAACTATATACTAACAATTAATAACTAGAATAAGAAGTACTAATAAGCTTATGGTATTTACTAAATCTACTTAAAAACCTTCTTATTATATTTTTTAACTACTGGTTTGGAAGTCATTTAAAAATTCAACAAAGAATTAATAGGGCATCTTAACGACCTGCACTATATTAATGATACCCTCAACATAACAAAGATAAGATGATAGATATAAACAATGACTTTCCATCAGGTGGTTTGTCTTTTCTTAAGTTTTTCGATGTTATTAAAAAAAATATACACATACCTCCTATAATCTAGTACTCTAGCATAGCACACTTTATAATAAATTTGCAGTTGTTCATTAGTGGTCTCAGCCTGTAACAATGACGCTCTGTTGACAAAGGCCTCCGCTTGCACTGGATCATCCACTTCTAGGTACAGCCGTGCTATTTTCAAGTATGTTTCAAGTTTGTAATCTACAGAATACTGCCTGCAATGATGAATGGAACTTTTAAATAAATAAATACACAAAATAATGTTTCTTTAACAAAATGTATTACTACATAATCACAATTAACAATTGTTTAGTTGTTTTCTTCTTACCTTTAAGGGAAAAAAAAAATCATAAAGATTTGTATTTTCTTGGTAAATGTGATTGATTAAAAAATTAAGTTTTTTAAACAAAATATAAATTGTACATTCTAAATAAATTTTTGCTTTAAGACAATTTCCTTTCATAAAAGTACAATTAAAAATAGGTAAGGAGAAAATATTGTTTTAAGGTTGCCTGATAGAAATTGGTTTACTGATAAGGCCACCTATTGTACGCTCCTAGTTTGTAATTTGTTGTTTGATGTGTTATTTTATGCACATTTAAGTACAATAAAGAGTTATTATATCTTAAAGTAATATTTGATTAACTTATATCTTACTTCTGTCCTGTTTCTAAAGGTATGCCCACAAGAACATTGGCAGCTTCTTTCCAATTTTGATTGCGTTCATAGATATCTGCCAAATGCTGTCTTATACTTGCTACCTGGAAGTTATATATCATTGGTCGGAGTAATTTCCTTTTAAATAGTGCATTTAGTTTGTTTTTAATATAAAATTTAAAAAAAAAATTAGAAGATAAAAAAAACTTCAAAATAAAACTTACTCTTTTATTGAAATAACTTTTTGTTAATTGTTTTTTATTTTTAAATCAAATTAAATCTGAAAAGTATTCATTATAAATCCTATTTTAATATCAATACATACCTGTTCTTCAAATGATATAACTCTGGGTTGTATAACATCAAGTGCAAAATGTGAAACTGTTTGTGATACCGGGTCAGGCAAAAGAGACAAGTGAGTGCTCACATCTGTTAGCAGTTGGCGAGATATCACCAAACTAACGTTCTCGTTTACAACTGAAAATCATAATTTAAAAAATTAACTGGTCCCCCAAAATCAAACTGCTCTTCTTTCAAGAATAGGGATGCTTCGAAAGGGCTTTTATTTTAAATAAAAATGATTGAATTATTTAATTATAATTTTTTATATAAACAAAGATTACATACTTGCTTCTACGAATGCTTTTAAACACTCGGCCAATTCATTTTCAGGATTCTTAAGAATTTCTAGTAGAACATTCCGATATCTGAAAAGTAGTTATGGGTTAATCAATAGCTACTAACGTATATTTAATATTTACTATTTAAATAATGAAAATCATACTTTTCTGCTTGATCTTTGTGTAAACCGCCGGAATTTCTAAGTTCACTAAGATACTGTCGGACACCTTGTAAGTTCAGCGGCATATTTACTCGTTCGGTAAGATTAAATATGAAGTTTATTTTTCTTTAATTGTACAAATGAATGAAAATTTTACCGTCTAATAAATTGCCTTATTTTTATATTTTATTTTTTCTAATTCAAATGACATTGATAGCACAGATTGATAGATACATTTGACAACTCATGACAGTTTATAACAAGCATGGCTTCATTTAGTTTAATCTTACGTGTCGTGTCGTAACAAGATGTTCTGTAGCTTACATCATGATTTCTATTTTATAAATTCCACACACGGAAAAAGACTGGTTAAATTAAGAGATTCCATCGATTACTCTGAGTTTTTGAAATAGTGTCAATGAAACTCTTTCGAGAGTACATAATATTATATTTATAGACGAACGGTTACAATTAATTAATTAATAGAGATGAATCAAAATTCACAAACTAAATTCCAAAAAATAGTGCATCTTTTTTACTTCCTTATATTAATTATATGTATATTACCATTATAAAAATTATAGAATGACCACAAATAATCATACATAATATTGTTAAATAGCTCGATGCCTTCAACTATCGTCATGTCACAGATTTTTGACATCTGTGGATTATTTAAGCTGTTATTTTGATTCTGTATGTTGGCCAAATAGTTTTGACATTACAGACTACACAATTTACAAAAATTGAAAGAAGCGCCATTGGGTTATTTGTGCATTTTTCAAGTGAATTTAATATTTGTGGACTTCTATTTGTGCCTAATTCGCTTCTAAATTAAAGCATGATATTTTAACTATTATCACCTTCAAATTCACATGTTTATTTATCACCATATTAGAGTAAATTGATGTTTGAACATTTCCCAGTTTGTTTTTAACCGTGGATATTTGTGGAAGAAATTGAAAGGATTTGACAATGTAAAATGGCGGCGTCTTTTGAACTCATGAATGTTTTGGTTTTATTTAGTATTTTTCATTACTAAAAGAGGGATTTTAATATTTTTGTGGTCGAAGAAAGTTAGTTAAGTTGTACAGCTATGGAACAACATTTGGAAGAATCTCTGAATTTGGATGGCGCCATGAAAGTATGTCTTATCAAATTATGGTTGTCTTCTGCTATAAATATATTTAAGTTTTCTCATTTAATATTTCATAATATAAATGCACAAAAAACTTAGATTTGAAAACACGAAGAGTTAAATTACATCTGAGTATTTCTATGTTTATGGATTTCAATTAAGAAAAGAGGAAAACAACTTTGGCACCAGTGTAGTGTTTGAATACTTTTTGTACTGTTTTAGGTGAATTTTGATCAACCAGAGGAAACAGTTTGCCACCAAAATGATATTATTCTGGACAATACAGTACAGGATGATATTCAAATGGACTTTGAGCATACAGAAGAACAGCCAATTCTTATGGACACAGGAGGTGAAGAAATAATAAGTAATTATCTTTACTTCATTTGCTCTAAAGAAAAGATATTGAAAAAAATTCTTAAGAGTAGAGTTATTTCTTCTCTATTAATATATTTTAAATACAAGTTCATGTTATTTACAGTTTCTGATTTTATTGGAGAACAATTTTATTTACAAGATTTACAAAATGAACGGAGTGATCTTGGTGTATTGAGTCAACCTGAGGTAATTTATTGATTTTCAGTAATATTATTATTTCTGTAAGTTTCATGATTATTTATATTGTCTAATGTTTTTAGCAAAACTACAATGTAGTAACACAATCTGACACAATGTTAGATTTGCAATCGAACCCACAAATTATAACTGCTCCAGATCAAACTCAAAAAAAATTGATCAGAGTCCAGGTAAGAAAAAAAAATGTTTTAGTACTTTAGAGAAGATAAAAAATAAAAATACATTTATTTGTCAAAGAGAACAGAAATTGTGTTAGAAAAATTATTTCCAAGCAATAATTCATGTTTCTACATAAATATTCAAATGAGAAAAAATAGAAGTTGTATCTAACCACGACAAGTTTTATATTGTTTGTTATAGTTCTTACTAAGTTTTTCACTCTCAGTATTAACACTTTGCAGACTTCTCCAAAGAAAACTATGAGTACAATTCCACGGCAAGTGGCTATAGCACCCAAGCCGCCAAACTTTATAAAGACGGCTCAAGGAAAGCAGTTTGCTATTGCACCGAAACCAGTGTCACTAATAGCAAATAAAAATACTATTAAAAAGGTGTCTATTGGAAATACCTTACATAGTGCTGGTGCAGGAAAAACTGTATTAGGTAATATTTTAACATGTTCCAATGTGTATGAATTGAATGAACAAATTATAAAAATATAATGTATAAAACATATGAGTCTATTACATTCAAAAACGGCCATGTCCATTTTTAGAAATGGCATAAGTTAATATTGCAACTATGGTATTGTGGTTTAAATAATGTATTTAAGTATATACTGAATTTATTCAGGAAAATAATGACTTATTATAACAATAAACAGAAAAAGATCTTGGAAATTGCTGACTTTGTTACTACACTGGACATTGCGGTTTTTGAATCTAATAGACCCATATTGAAGTTTTTAAACTTATAAATAGAAATATACTATGAAACCAACAGTTTTTGATGAATAAATTGCTTTAAAAGCTTGCTTATTGTGAAAGCTAAAATAACATTAAATGTGAAAATTTATAAAATGTGATTTTTGAATTGTTTGGTGATCACAGGCAAAAAACTAAATTTAAAAAAATGTTTTTTTTAGCTCAAATTGGCAAACAGATTGTTATGGTACCTGCAAATGCTCAAAAGATTAAATTGGTGGCTGCATCTCAAAGCAATATGGCATCTGTGCAACAATTTGTAAAATGTGATGGCACACAGGTAATTTTGTATATTAATTTTTTTTTCATAGTTTACTATCTCTTTTTCTTATAAGAAAGTAGCAAAGCAGGATTCTACATGATAATTTTTCATATAAATCTCTTGTGTATTAATCAATATTAATATTAAAAAATAAAATACCAAAAATACTGTACAATTAACCATAATATTATTTAAGTATCTGATTGTTCTATGATTTGTTTACAGGCACAAATATTACCTGCTAAAATGGCAAATGTCGGAGGAAAGCCAATGAAAATAATAGCATTACAAGGTTGGTAAAATTATCTATGCAACTAATTACTTAACACAGTTATTGATTTTTATAATTCACTATTTAGATTTTAAAATAATGAAAATACTTAAAAAAAACATTATTATTTTGATTGAAATATATGTTAAATGTTGAGAAAAAGCTACCATATTATACATACCCATATATAATATATGATGATACATTTTTACAGGTCAACCAAATGTAGATCTAAGCAAGCAGCCAGCCACAATAACAAAAATAGTTCCTGCTGGGAGTAAGCTGCAGCAGGCGCGGTACGTCACACTGCAGACGCACAAATCCATGCCTTTGGCTGTTGGGAATAAGGTAGCGTTTTGTGTTACTGATGTTTTTGCTGGAAATTTTTTTTTCATTTGACCTACTCCCAATTTTAAAACTAACGGTAACTTTAAAAATTCTTATAGATGTGCAAGTTAAATGAAGTTGCTAAATATTTTCTAAAATGAATAAAAAAACTTGTTATAATAAAATTCTTTGCAACGTAAATAAGAAAATGGGTATTCCAAATGACGAATTACTTCAATTGCAGGTTATAATGGCATCGCCGACGAAGCAGGGTGTGAAATACGCGAAAAAGCAAGAGATGATAGCCATCAAGACTATGCCGAAGCTCTTGCCTAAAGGTGAGTTTGTATATTTTTTGGGAACACAGGCCTCCAGGTTCCCCCTTACCAGTCGAAACATAGATCAATACTGCCTCACGCCGATCTTATAAAGGGGAGAGCGGTAATTTCACTGGTGCTAGCTTGGCCCAATCGTCGATGCTCAGCCCCCACACTTTTATTACTCTGCTACATCTTCATGTTATGCAGAATAAATTACCTTCTGGCCTTATACGACACCCAATGGTAGAAATGGGTTGGTGACGGCAACCAACGACGATGGCGGCGGCATTATTTTTTTTATTTATTCAGTGTTGTCCCACATGCCTTATTTAGCACAAGTTGCCCCCAATTTTTTTTGGCCTGATTTATAAAACCGATTTATGAACCAAATGTTTCATTCTGTTCAAAATTTAATAAGTGTATGTGATATGTGTTTAAAATCCAATAAGAACTGCAAGACAAATATACATTTTAATTTGTGTTATTAGGAACAGCTACAGTATCAACAGGCAACAAAGTTGTGATCAATGCGGGCCATGGACAGAATGTAATATTGAAAACTACGGCGCCCACTACACAGGTAATATACGATTCATTATTGTAATAAAATATCTTATTATAACTCAAGTGATAAAATGAAGAATTAAAATTTAATTTTCACATGTGATATAGGACCAATGAAATTGATATGGAGCTATCCATAATACACAAAAATTAATCCTATTTTAACCGTTTTTATTTGAAAATTTTAAAAGATTAAAGCCTTATTATATTCTCTTTATTTACAGACTATAAAAGACGAGCCAGCAGAACCATCGCGGACACAGATCCATCAAATAAATGTTCCCGGGAAAGGGGTAAGCATTTGTGACAAATTAACTCACGTAAGATACCGTATGCAATAAGCATCTTTCCCTCTTAGCTAATAAGACGAACTTTTCATACACCGTTATTAAAGAAAAAAGAATACAGAACTATTTTATTAAATAGCACTGAAACTACTGAATAACACTAATATTTTCATCGTCAATTAATCAAAACAGAACTTTGATGCTTTTGTTGTACAGTCATCCATTTATTGCGTAAATTATCATTCTACGATAATGTTACAATTTTTAATTTTTGGATATAATTAAATTCTTATTGTTTTAGATTCAATATATCCGTCTGGTAACGAATTCAACAACAGCGCCGGCGAAAGCAGTGTTGAAACAGCCGCAGAAACTTATCACTGTACCATCTAAAGGAAACCTCATGATGTTAACTGATAATAAAGGTAATCATTGTATAATTTTTGTATATTTAGAGACCCATATATGCAGTTTCTTTTTAATATAATAGTTTTGTAATTAAATTTTATTAGAGAATTATCAATATATTTCTTTCATTTGCTATATGAAATTGTATCATTCTATATTAATTGTTGTTTAGAAAAAAATGTACTTGCTGATATTTGGCTTGACGAGATGACTTAAAATATAATTATAAAGCTAGGCATCCACATAACGGATTTCATATTCTTTGTATAGAATATCACTGTCACACAGGTGCTTCCATCGTACAGATAATACTTTCAATACAAAAAAAAATCTGATGCAAACGATACAATATGTGAATGTCTATAAGAACGGTTTATATGAGAGACGGACATAATACATATTTTATTATTATCTACAAATATGTCTACTAATTTTCAATCTAATTTCTTTATAATTTAATTCGCCGCCTAAAAAGTTTCACTTCAATGTTAAATGGATGTCAAATGAAATGAACAATGTTGATTCTTAAAATGAAAAATATTTAAATTTTTCAAAATCATTTTTGGAAAGATAATTTTCTGTATTCAAAATCAAATACAATATGACATGGTTTAGAATTAATTTCTTATTTCATTGTCATTTCAAATAGTGTTCCTATGCTAGTATCATATAATTTAATATTTACAATTGTGTAACTTAAACTTTTCCATTTTACAAGTTTTGCAAGTTTATTTTGCAGTATAAATTGTGAAGTGGCATAACCAATTTAATTTTTATTTTCCGTATAGGTGTGGTCATAAAATCTCAACCAAAACTGGTCAGAATAGCACCTGTGGGAAAACCTCCTGTATCAGTTATGGTAAGTTATTATTATTTTCATATGTATAATTCATATGTTTGTAAACTTAAAAATTATAACAATTTTTTTTTAATTTAAAAGCCAATCATGTGTCTTGCCAATCATATATTTACTTAAAGAAAAAACAATCATATACTTTTTGTTTTTTAAATCTTTACTAGATTTTTCACAGTTCATACTATATTAAATTTATTTCATCAGCAACCAGCTCGGTCTTCACAAAGCTTATTAGCGCCAATGTCACCGACAAATAAAACATTACTAGAGATGAGTGAGGACAGTCAGACACACATTTATGAAACGCAGGACACTGAGATAGACTCAAAGGATGCGTTGAGAGCGCTAATAGAAAATACCATGGGGGATGACGCGGGAGTCAATCATGAAGTCACTATGGAGTACAAAAAGCAAGAGGTTTGTTTGATTTTTTGCTTTTAAAGATACATCTTATTAAATTAACTGTATTAATACATACATCCATTTACTAGGTAAAATAAAGGTAATAATTGAATGAAGTAAATGTTTCGGTGTTATTGGTCTATGTTACAATTTATTTCGATAATATTTTTGTTGGTTAATGAGACTTAAAAAGATAGGGACAGGTAGTTAGATGAAGAATATTGACATTGATTTAGAAGTTAAAATTATGAATTAATTTATAAATTGATTTTCTATTATTGTTAAAGTTTTTACCAATAAGATTTATTAGCATTTATCACTATTTTACTCGCTAATGTGCATTAATGCCTTTGTATTATAGTGTGCTGAAGAAGAGAGCACAATAGATAGTGTAGATCAGATGGACTCAAACATGCCACCAGAGGAACACCCACTAATTGTGATACCATCCAACTTTGAACATGTGGTCGAGGTGCAGAGTGACTATAATAAATCTGTAAGTAATTAAGTATCATAATATGTCCATATGATAAAAATTATAAATTATATTTTAAATATTTTAAAAATTTATTAAATTATGGTTAAAAAAATATAATAAAAATAGTGATTTGCTAGAGTGTTCTATATTTCATTTCAGACAGAGTCAGAAAATAGTCTTCTTATAAAACGGGAGCAGGATTCAATGAATACTTTTGAATCATTAAACAATGAACAATCTTATTCTGAACATGGTAAGTGAGCTATATCTGGGACAAAATCCAGATATACTAATCTGACTAATTTTATAAATGTGAAGTTTGGACGTTAAGATATTTGAATATTTGTATGTCAGGATTTAGGTAAAATTTCGTACATTGGCAGGCTATTACATTTTATTGGTCTAAAGAGCCTGAATTCAACGCAATAAGACAGAAGTTTTGTTGTTTTGTTTAATAACTTAGAGTATTTCAGTAATTATAAGGATGTATGTCGTATAAATACACATTTTAATATTAATATAATTGTATTTTTAGAACTAGAAACAACAGACCTCGGTCTTCGACCGCGGAAGGCGTGTAACTGTACAAAATCACAATGTCTCAAATTATACTGTGACTGTTTCGCGAATGGAGAATTCTGTAATCAGTGCAATTGTAATAACTGTCATAATAACTTGGAGAATGAAGAAATGAGGCAGAAAGCGATACGAGGGTGCTTGGACAGGAATCCACATGCATTTAAGTAAGTTTTATTGGTGTATAAAATGACTTATTCAAATTCAAAATGTTTTATTTCAGATGAATCCATATTTTAACAAATATAGTTATCAAAATATTACACAAAATAAACAATTAATTATGATTACATTAAGCTAATACATAATTGGAACATTTATAGTACAATTACTATGCATATAGCGATAGAAATTAATTTCAAACTACCTCACTTTTCTACTTAATGTCACTTAAACCTCGATAATTTATTTTACCTCTGCATTCTCTACTAATTGTTGTATATGTTTTTCCAGACCTAAAATTGGTAAATCAAAATCTGGGGGACCCGAAATTGTTAGGAGGCATAATAAAGGCTGTAATTGTAAAAGGAGTGGCTGTTTGAAAAATTACTGTGAATGTTATGAGGTAAGATATTGTACCAAATGATATTGTAAAATGTACTTCTTTCGATGCCAGGATAATTCAAATAATTATATTTTGTGATTTTTGATTATAGACGACTTTTTCTGTTTTTATTATTTAATCAATATTTTTTCAGGCGCGGATAGCATGTACGGCGATGTGCAAATGCGTCGGGTGCCGCAACGTGACGGACTGTCTGGAGCACGGCCTCGTGGAGCGACCGCGCTCCATGCCGCCCGCCAGGCGAGCCCTGTCCAGAGACAAGTTAGTGCCGCCCGTAGTGTAGTGTAGCTTAGCGCAACGTGACAGACTGGAGCACGGCCTCGTGGAGCGACCGCGCTCCATGCCGCCCGCCAGGCGAGCCCTGTCCAGAGACAAGTTAGTGCCGCCCGTAGTGTAGTGTAGCTTAGCGCAACGTGTCAGAACATTTGAAGATTTTAATGTTTATCAATTCTGTATACAAAATCTCATAAAATTGATCTTATTCATAGGCAACCGTGCAGCTTCATGACGACGGAGGTGATAGAAGCGGTGTGCCAGTGCATGGTGGCGGCGGCGGCGGAGGGCGAGGGCGAGCGGGGCGCGCGCGGCGCGGGGGAGGGGGAGGGGGAGGAGCCCGACCCCGTGCGCGACGTCATCGAGGAGTTCGCCAAGTGCCTGCAGGACATCATCAGCGCGGCGCAGTACTCGCAGCAGGAGGAGGTGGGCGCTTGATATTTTATTTATTTACACTTTATTGTGTTGAAAAAAGTACAGATATAAACTTAAATTCTAATAAGGTTACAAATTACAATCAACACAGAGGGCGGCCTTATCACTCAAAAGTGATCTCTTCCAGGCAACCCACTGAAATAGGAGATGATATTGTATTAGGCAGGTAAAATGTAAAATACTTAGAATAAAGAATAAATAAATATACAAATTTAAATATGATTGTGCATATTATATACATATTACATAAAATAAATTAATAAATTAGATGTAATTAAATAAATAATTTATGATGAATGATATGCTGATGATAACTATATAGCTCAGGGGGTCACAAACTTTGTTAATCCGCAACGCACTTACGAGTATAGTTATAATATGTTTAGACGCTCTAGTGTCGGCGGGGCCAGAGATCTAGTTTCAAATAGTATTTAGGAGAGGAATCAAAGATGTCATCGCGACGCCCCTCTATAATTCCTGCGACGCACAGTTTGGGAATCGCTAATATAGCTCATTTCATTTAATTAAATATTAAACAATTTGCATGCCATTAACCATGGCGAGAAATGTGATACTCTGTAGTAATGTTACCGTCCACTTCATGCCGTGTTTGTCAAATAAAGATCGAAAGTAGTTGTAGGTGCTGTGCTGACGCAGGAATTTTGGTCACGTCGCACAGTCACATAGCGTCGCCCCCCAGTTGTTCCGTAACTCGCGCCACCGACCCACGCAAAGTAGTTAATAAATATAGTGTAGTATATTTTTGTGTAATTTAAATAATTAAATATATTTTATTTGGCTGAACTTTTAATTTGATCTCCCTACACACCGCTACACAAAGCTACACTAAATAGTCTAAAGTTGTTGTGTGGAGCTGATTAATTTTTAATTCTTTTTTTTTATTTCAGGGCCTTGCGTGACATTAGAACTTTGAACATCCGTCGTGCCGCGTGATATTTAAATGTAAAGAATTATTGAACATCACGTTCGAATCGTTTAGACTAAGGCTAAACGAAATTGTTATTTTTCACTCTTGTTGTGATATTTTTTATTGTTGATGTATAACTCTTGTAAAGACAATATTATTTTATAAAGACTGTTGACATTAATCCAGAATTTTAGATGAAATCCTTTGCAAATGGAATTTATCATAAATTATGCGTAAGTGCTATTTAGGAATTGTATAGTTTCATAAATATAATATTGTATAATAAACTTTAAAGCTGTATATATTAGAATGTATATTTCACTAGTCATAAGCTAAACGTTGGAAGGGCGTATGTATATAGTAATATAATAAATGCAATATGATTTTTATAAAAGTTTTTTTCTTTGTCCTGTATGTCACATCCAGCTTATAGCCATGCCACAAATGCCAATATATTTTATCGTTTATTATATATTACGAACTCGATTTAAAGAATAGAATAGAATTTTATTTTGAAAAATAATAAACAAATGATATTTTAAATTCGTTGTGTACTAATTTTATGTGCCTACATTTATATAGGTTTATAAGTACCAATATAATATAAGCATAAATTGTAGTATAGTCATTAATAGCTGTTATTTAAATAATTTCCCTCACATTTTAATTGTAAAAAATATTTAATGTACAGCATTAGAGCGCGTCTTCAAATTCGTTGTATCTCCTTTCATAATACAAAAAAAAGAAACTGATTAAAAATAGCACACCGCGAGCGGGCATATAAATAAACCACATCACAGCATGGGTATGTCGCCGGCGCACGTTTGGTTAGCATAGTTTAAAACCATTCCGTACTAAAATGGATATTAAATATGAAGTTAAAACATCAGAAGAATTAGGCAGGTTTGTAGATATTTGGTTTTTGGTGTAATAATAATTGGTTCCTATAAGATGTTAACAAGAACCGTCAAATGTTTATTAAAAACTGTGTTATTGGGTCAAAAATAAGACTTCTGTGATTTTCATATTGGGTTTCCTAAGGATAATAAGATAATATTACTTCCACTCATGTGGTCAGCAAACGTTACTGTTTTATATTGAAATGCTATTTTTATTTCGATTATAATGTTGTAGGAAAATTGATCTTTGCTTGATAGTCTCTTGACCATAATATAAGCGATAATAAGCTACATTAGAAATAATAATAAAGTAACACTCCTGAAAATCCTAACATTGATATATCTAATAGGCAATGAAACATTATAATATATCATTGCTAGTAAGAACTACACTTTATATTACTATCAGAGTTCAATTCCTTTTCAAATTAAATTGCAACAAAATGCATTCTTTAGTATTTGTGCTTTTAACAATTACTGGTATTCCAAACTATAACACCGATGATAATATGCTACTTTCTCACAGATATCTTGTAGCAGCAAGAGATTTGAGGGCTGGTGAAAGAATAATAACTGACCAGCCTTTTGTCCTCGGCCCAAGCAGCGATACAGCACTAGTATGTTTTAACTGTTATCTACCGTTGATAAACAAATTTTTCGTATGCAAATTCTGTGCTGTAGCGCCGATTTGTCCTGGAGATGGATGCCCTGATGAATTGGCAAGTAAGTATCACGAGAATAATTATGATATTTTAATGAATAGCTTCACTTTTCATAAATAAGCCCCCAAAATTTGTTTCTAATGTGATCTTTATAATTATTAGTTTCAATATTGGTATCATTTTTACCCTATGCCAATTAAATTAGTGGATTGAACATGGCTGTACAACTAAATCATTTGCACTTTCCAGTTAAAACTACAAAGATATTCTAATGGAGGAAATATTAAGAATTAGCTAATAATTTTTACAATTTCAGAATGGCACGTACAAAAAGAGTGTGATTTTTTTAGAGAGCTTAAACTGAATAAAAATATGAGTCCTATAAAAATGGTTCAGAATGTAGGATCATTGTTAGCACTGCGAGTCATTTTACAAAAGGATGTTAATATGAATGGATGGCAAGAGTTTTTAAAGCTAGAAACACATTTGGACAAGCGAAGAAACAGCGGTGTGTGGGAATTCTACGAAAATACTGTTAGGGTAAGTAGTAAGAACAGAAGTTATATGTTGTGTTACTGTTGTGTTGAATAAGTCCTAAAGGGGACATCATCAACATGGTTTGTACGAAAACCTATGGATTAAGAGTAAGGATTGTAATTTTGGTTCAAGACAGGACTTTGGAAAACTAAAAATGAATAATATATTGTTTTCATTATTTAATAATTTTATTTTCAGTTTCTCGAAGAACTAGGCCTTCCAGAAAACAAAGACGATGAAAACTTGGTGCAGAAAGTTTGCGCGGCAATCGATGTGAACAGTTTTGAAGTGCGCGGTCCTCCCATACCTACGCTAGGATACGCTGAAACCCTCAGAGGGATATACTTACAGGCGGCGCTCTTGGCGCATAACTGTGTAGCGAATACATTGATATCTATTAATGATAACAATGTGTTGTTATGCCACGCTAGTATGGATATCAAGAAGGGGGATATGATATTTTATAATTACACAGATCCATTAAAGGTAAGACGGTTATTTTGTATTGTCACTTATTTTAGTGTGCAGGTAGATGTTTATTATTAATATTTTAAAAACCTTTAAGTATTTATATTCATTACAATCAGCGATAAATGATTATTTATAAATTGTAACAGATTCAAGGAGATATCTATGCAAGTTATAGATTCATTCCACAATTGATAACTCCGTTTTAAGGAAAACGCGAGACACAGCTAGACGGATATCATCAATAGTATCAGCAAGATAGCTCTTTAACTCTTCTGAATAAATTTTCAGGGTACATCGTTGCGACAAGAACATCTCTTAGTGGGTAAATATTTCCAATGCACGTGCACGCGATGCAAGGATGAGACAGAGTTGGGAACTTACATAAGTTCCGCTATTTGTCCGGCGTGTAAGAAGGGATACATTTCCAAAAAAGGGGAAAAGTGGGTTTGCAATACTTGTAAAGGAGAAGCTGATATTGCTGATATTGAATATAAAGTCAAGTGCTGCTCGAGTAAATTGGATGTTATAAGTAAGTATCGATACATGACATCGAATATTCACACTGATATTACAGCTATGATGTACATTATTTATTCATTTATTTATTTAAACTTTGTTGTGTTGTTAATGTAATGTTATGTACGTTGTGTGAGCTATAATATAAACTGATAAAAGTCCGCAGATATTTTGGTTTAAATACGTCAATGTTTTTACTCCTCGAAGACATTTAGGAATAATATACATATCTTAATCTCTTTGAGGAGTAAAACCAGCGGCTTCGTAAGCGTATAACATGTTATTGGTTTTTATGTTCCTGCAGTAACAGATGAACGTTCATATTAATTATATCATATACAATAGGATCCAGCATGAGTGCACAAAAAGTGATACACACAATTCACTATATTTTGTCATTTTTCGTTATGATTTTCCACAGACAAAAAGGATGAAAAAGAGCTAGAAGAATACATTCGGAATGTCTCTATGGTGCTGGCTCCTAATCACTACTTATTGATAGACGCTAAACAGCGTTTAGCGGGAGTTTTAAGAGATGCAATTAACAGGGAACCAAAACCTACGAAAAAAATGATGCGTCGCAAATTAGACCTTTGTCAGGAACTCTTGAACGTTCTCGAACTATTAAGCCCTGGCATTAGCAGAACTAAAGGTAATATTACTTACATGATGAAAATACCTAAATACAATATTCATTAAATTGCTATAAATGCACAATTGCCCTGATGTCATTCACTTAGAAAGAAATATATATTTCTATAATATACGAGTAAATTGGTTGGATTCCAGAATTTTATGTATATATAAAAGTATAAAGTACCTATAACACATTAATATTTATACCTTTGTAATTGTCGTGTATGCACATTTAGGTTCGCAATTACGCCTAATATATCCCATATATTTGTAACTGAAATATTACACAATATCGTAGTTTTGACTGTTGTGTATGCCTAATAAAAATGAATAAATATCATTTTATTATCTTTCAGCAATCACCATGTATGAATTGCACTTAGCAATAGTGCAGTTAGGTAAAAAGTTATTCGACGGCCGCGAATTAACAGCGGCTAAATACTTGGTAATTAAAATATGTAATCACTATTTTTTTGGATAAAACAAAATAACTATCAAAACTTATTTTATTTAACTATTTCATATTATTTCAGGACGAATTAGTAAGTGCAGAAAGACATTTAAAAAGAGCATTGGAAATGTTGTTAATTGAACCAGGTAACTCCCCCGAAGGTCAGTTATGTTCTAAAGCACTGGAACAATACAGAATGTTGAAAAACGATATGAACCATGTTCTCGATAGCATACATGAAGAAGGAAAAGTATACGTCACGGAAATAGAAAATGAAACTTTAAATGATGTTGATTAAGATCAGAATGTAATTGTGTTATTGTTGAATAAAATATTTATTGTGTACATTCTTTGATTTTAACATGTAAAGGTAAAAAATTCTAAGATTTTCAATGCCTCATAAATATAGGCGTGTCTATGTTTAGCGTAAAAATGAGTCTCTACCTTGACACTCACGTTTTCCTAACTACCTACCTACATTTCCCTGACATTACCGTAAGGCTCTACCTTAAATTTTATGGTCTCGCGGGAGTATAAAACAAATATTATGACGAGAAACTACATCAGTTGACAGTTATTATCGCCTTTCTACTACCGAAGGCCTAGGCGAGGGCAGGAACATCTCTATTTTACTAACATACCCTTAACTCGTGCACTGATACTAAATTTTAAAACAAAACCTACTATATACTCTTCGTAGTTTACCGTACTTCAATCACATCCACAGATCACATCAATGCTTTTTTTGTCTGTCTGTCTGTCACATCAATGCTTGTGAATGACGAAAAAATGAATAAAAAAATATATTTTATTGAGCACATTTTGTTTAATAAAAATACCTTCGTACAACGAATCTATAACTTTCATGCGAAACTTTAAATTCGGCTGTCACGAATTTGTCAAATGTCACTGCCAAATCGAAAGATATTTTGAGTGGACTATAACAAAATTATATGGATTTTACTTTTGACTCCTTTCTCTTATTACTAACGCTACTAAAGTGTAAACAAATCATTTTAAGTATACTAGTCGAATAATTCGTGAAATGTTATATTAAGGCTTTTATGTATTTATGCCGGCAAAATAAACTTTACACTATACCGATAGTTATTAAATTGCATTATTAATTAAAGAGGTAATTACAGCTTAATTGTTTATTCTATTATTAGCTTAAATGTATATTCATATTTGGGGTCATTTTTCTTTAAGCAGTCGTCCCCATCATGGCAGATCAGTCCTCGATCTTGGCGTTGTTTATCTTAGTGGTTGGTGTAACCGTTCACTTTTCATTGCACAAAGTAGAGGAAGGACATCTCGGTGTTTACTACAGGGTGAGTTGAATAACCTTTATTAAGGAAACAATAGTGTAAGTCTTTAAAAGGCATATATGTCTACATAACTTAAGAATTCATTATAAATGTATGTATTTAGTTGTGCATGATTAAAGCAATGTATTATTTAGACTATAATTGTATGTTGTGAACACTACACAACAATATTAAAATATTTTTAGGGAGGAGCATTACTACCAGTAACAAGCCAGCCTGGTTTCCACATGATGGTTCCTTTGCTAACATCATTTAAAGCAATTCAGGTAAGAAGTTCTTTATTTTTGTTTGCTTGTAAACCTACTTTGGTTTTTTATAAATCAAGGTTATCATGTTTAAAAAATTTCATCTTTATCATATTTACAGACAACTCTTCAAACAGATGAAGTTAAAAATGTACCCTGTGGTACAAGCGGAGGTGTTATGATTTATTTTGAAAGGATAGAAGTGGTTAATAAACTGGAGCCTAGTAGTGGTAAATATTTTTAAAAATCATTATAAACTTATTTTTCAAAAAAGATAAATTATTCAGATAATAGCTACATTAATAAAACAATTTTACAATTTACATTTGTTACAATAATTGTGTATTAAATGAAAATTTAAAATATGTTTTCTAAATAATTTACTTGTGGAATTGGCTAAATGAATAAGTTTTATTTGTTTTAGTTTTGGATGTGGTGCGTAACTTCACGGCAGATTATGACAAGACACTAATTTTCAACAAGGTGCATCATGAGTTGAATCAGTTCTGCAGTGCACACACCTTGCATGAGGTGTACATAGATCTGTTTGATCAAATTGATGAAAACTTAAGGACAGTAAGTATTTTGCTTTTTTTTATTCTTTAATAGGCAACAGGAGTATGCAGCTCACCTGATCTTAAGTGATTTTTTTAAAATTAAAATGCTGGTTGTTGGAGTCCTCAATTTTCTCTTTGCAACAACAATGCTTTATATATATTTGCATATTGCCAAATTTGTTCTTGTAACATAAAATTCAGTTTCTAATTTATACTTGATTTTCAGGCATTACAAAATGACCTTAATGAAATGGCACCTGGTCTAAAGGTGCAAGCAGTTAGAGTAACAAAACCCAAGATTCCTGAGGCGATTAGGAAAAATTATGAGCTGATGGAGGCAGAAAAATCTAAACTTCTTATTGCAGCACAACATCAAAAGGTAAATTAAATTATTTAAATCATATTCATCTTAAGATTTTGGACTTTTCAAATAAATGAATGTTTTTCTTGTTATAGGTTGTTGAAAAAGAAGCTGAAACAGCTCGTCGTAAAGCCATTATTGAGGCAGAAAAGGAGGCACAAGTTGCAAAAATTCAGTATGAGCAGAAGATCATGGAGAAAGAATCTCTACAAAAAATTGAACTCATAGAAGATAGTATACATAAAGCCAAACAGCAAACTAAGGCAGAGGCTGAGTATTACAACTTGAAGAAGCAAGCTGAAGC
>LQNK01000285.1:138913-150604 GCA_001586405.1 Phoebis sennae | reverse complement strand
TTTTATGTAACAGCGGGCAAGCGGAGCATGCGGTTCACCTGATGGAAAGTGACTGACCGCAGCCCATGAACATCCACAACAGTAAACTGTCGCAGATGTCTTGCCAGCTTGAAGGGAGGGCAACGGATAAGAGGAGAGGATTAATGAAAGGAAGTTGGACGAGGATTAGAACAGGACAGGAGAGGAATGGGAAGGGAATACAGGCCTCCGGACACCCGCTCACCGTACGAAACACAGTGCAATACTGCTTCACGCCGGTTTTCTGCTGGGGGGGCGGTAATTACACCGGTGCGAGCTTGGCCCAATGCTATGCTCGGCTCCCACTCTTTTGTAGCTAAAGATGTTATACAGCAGAATTACCCTCTGTCGCCTCTTACGACACCCACGGGTAGAAATGGGGTGGCGACACATGTATTCTTACCCGTCGCCACACTTCGGGATTTAAGCAGCATTTGTTAAATACTACTTACGTAGCTTCAATCTAGGTGTAAAATGTGAAACAATATCAGATTAAAGTAACGGATGCGACGCATGGAGCATTTCTATCGCCATCCATCAATGTCAGCTGCTACTACATGGTTTATCTTTGCATGCAATAACTTTTATTGGGGAACGTCGAGGAAACAGATGGATCTTCTCGGGCTCATGAATAGATAACGTATCGAGAGAAACTTTGTACAATAGACGTCTTACTAATAGATGATTATAATATAGATGAATAATGTTAACAGTTGGTTTATAATTGAAATCTGACGTGACATATTAAAGCTGAGCTTTCGAAGACAAAATAATCTCTTTAATAATAATAATATTTTTATGGTACAGTTAAAGGCAAGTGGAGCATGCGGTTCACCTTATGTTAAGTGACTGACCGAGTGACCACAGCCCATGAACACCTACATCATCAAAGTTTTTTTTTTATGTTATAGCAGGCAAGCGGGGCATGCGGTTCACCTGATGTTAAGTGACTGACCGCAGCCCATGAACATCTACAACATGAAATGTCGCAGATGCCTTGCTGGCTTGAAGGAAGGGGAAGGTATAAGGCGAGGTTTAATGTTAGGTAGTTGGGAGAGGAGTTGGATGGGAATACAATTTATATAAAGAAGATACCTACATTTTAGTATAAAGAAATTCAATTAAGTATTCATTTTCTTCCTTATAAAATGTTCCTATGAAAGAATAAGAATGAATAATAAAAGTAAAAAGCCGAGTTGTTGAAGTGTCGAACACTTGAATCATTTTTTGTTCAACGACGTCCGTACGCTATGCACGTTTGTTATTAAACTGACTTTCATGAAAGAATGAGAAGAAATCCTATTTTTTGTCGATGGGATTCGTATTTCACACAAAAACTTACATTTCATGAGTGCTTTTTATGGCTTGTTATCGTTAACGTGTAGATAGAAATGTAATATAAATTGTACATGTCCGAATCGAAATCCAAAAAATATATTACCTATGAATGCCTTACTTACTCATTTAGCCCCACTTCATTTGTAATTACTAGTGTATTTGTGTTTCTTCCCTATTTTATTTTTTAGAAATTATATGAAAATTATATAAAACAAATTGTTATTTTTACTCCAAGGACTAATAACGTACTCGAAAACTATAACCAATCAATATTGCGTTGGCGCCATTTTTTGACAGTTAATCCCAAACGTCCAGTTCCGTGTTGCCACTTGAGTTACATTTGCAAATCGTTATTGCATGGGTCCGAGCACTTGACGTTTCAGGTAGACAACACAACGGGCGCTAACAACGGCAGAGGGTGGAATACTAAATGTTACATTCTTGCTAGTTTTTGGTGTAAGTTAAATAATACGTAATATTTGGAACGTAATTTTAAATGGATCATTTTAAGATTAAAAAGAAAGCGTGATTAAATAAGGTATACATACATGTATGTGTCATTTTAAAGCATTTTTAATCTATAAATACCTTAACACTACAATAAATTAAATTGATAATAATGGAGGAAAGGGAATGGTGATTATTTAATGTTTAATTTAATTTAATTAATTTAAATCGTTTCCGCAATGCCTTTTTGGGCTCTAGTAAAAAATAGTTGAAATAAATATGTACGTTTAGATTTCTAACAATAGTACAAATCTCACGAATAATATACAATCCTAGATATAAACAGTGCACAACGAAATGAAAAGATGTTTGTCTTCATTTTGTACATTAGTAATAAAGAAATACGAAGCGAGACGCGTCGTAAAAATATCCTACTTGAAAAACTATAAATTACACTTTGTGCAGAACAACTTTGTTACGCGGCTACAGTTGAAAGCAATTGGCAAAGGCTTAAACTTTGCATTTGCTAAAGTTTTGTTTGAATTTAAATAATAAACGTAATTTGTATATTTCTCTGCAGACCATTTTTACACCAATAACAAATATTGTGACTTTAAAATTATAATTTTTAAAGATATTAAATATGTTTATACAACAAAAATATGATATTTTTATATAATGATGACCCTGGCACCTACCATAAGAAGTATTACCATTTCAAAAAATACGACACTAATAGAATACCTAAAATTTATTTTTATAGGAAGGCATTTTATGGGCAAAATTGTGCATATTATAAGTCATAGACCACACATGCACATGATGTTTATTAACCGGCAAGTTTCTAACACTTCACTTGTGGTCAGACGCATCAGTGTCACATCTGTGCTTCGCTTAAATTAAAAGTAATTTTCTTATGCAGAATTAATTAATGACTAACGAGCTCAATAGGGTTCATCAAGCGGAAGCGTTCACGAGATAGCCATATACGATATTATGCAGGAGTAAATGGGATGGGTTGCGTGCTGGACTTGAATGAATTTATGTCGGTCTATTTAGTTACTCGTCAATTTGGCGCGAGAAAGGTTGTGAGCGTGGATATGTTTCTGGTTTGGAAAAAGCGCGCGAACTTTTCAGTGACGAACTTTGATGTAACATTTTTTTATTAATATTTACTTGTATTTTAATTGTGAAAAGTGAGTTTTTGATTAATAACTAACTACTAAAATTAATGTTTACTTGGAAATAGTGATTCCGTGAAATAAATATTAGTGTATTAAATTAAAATAGTTCGCTTGTACATAAAAGGTGAGAGAGGAAACTATTATTAATACTTAAACACATTATAAAGATAAGAGGCAACCGGGAGTTCGCTAAGATAATGACTTGATAATACTAATTGTTGTTAAGTAAATAAGATCGGAGATGAGGCAACTGTTTATAGATTATAAATAAATGTCAAATTGTTTATAGGTACTCTGTGAGAAAAATTAAACTGTTAAATCATAAGGGTCAGAGGTCACGTGAATCATGATGTAAAGTGTTTAAACTGAAATATAAATAAACACAATTTAAAATTGAACAAGATAATAACAAATAAATGTATGAAAATGAGATTGCAATGAAATTTATAAAAATACAACTTTTTCATACAAGAGAAGTAAAATAATCTCATACTAATTAATTAAATTTTAATAGTAATATGTTTTAAGCCCTCTATAAATATTTACCGTAATCTCTACAAGACTGTAGAAGTATTTTTAAGTCTAGACTAGGAGTGCATACCGTATTATCATACGGAATGTGCTAGTATTCTTAGTTCGTTATCTCTCATTTGTTCCAAAAATGTCTGTCTGCATGTCGAAGTATTTGTTTGGAGAATAAACAAATTGTAGAGTCAAGTCAAAAATTAAAAGTTAAATCATACAAGATATGTTAAAATTGTTCAAAACATATTCAAAATAAAATGTTTGTTGGTAAAGTCTTATCACCTTGTTCATAAAGAATGAAGACAATATAACCATCCCCCTGTCCTAAAAGAATTATTAATTTCTTTGAGAGCACTAAAAGACAAGAAATATACCACATACAGTAGATTTCCTATTTTTTGCATCTGTACAAAACTCTACTAATCTATAGATGATAATCAATATATAAAAAAGTATCGTCATTTAATTTCCAAGTATTTTTCAAATAAAGCCCCCGCCCGCCCATCAAAACGCTCATATTGATTCGAACGATTTAATTACGTATTATCCTAGCTAATATTACAAATGCGAAAGTAACCTTGTCTGTGTGTCTGTGTCTTTTTCACGCCTAAACTTCTAAACCTATTTGGATCATATTTTGCACAGAGATTGTTTGAAACCCCATACTAGACATAGAATAGAGAACGGAAGAAATATGCGGGGCATAGCTAGTTTTAATATAAATGTATTTATGATTTCATTAGTTTGCAAACGTTTCGGAATAAAATGAATCGTAACAATATGTTATCGAAATATAGCGAAAAATATCGGTATTTGGCACTCCATATTCAATTTCAAAACTATAGAAAAGTCGTATAAACTAGCATTTAAATTCGACAGGGCTTTGGTGTTCGAACTTTCCGAAAAAGGTACGTAAACCTTATTTATGGGAAAACTTTCCGGGATAAACTTAAGCGGCTAGGTAGTTAATAGTATAGTTTAATGGTATATTGAAGAGTTATTTATTTTTAATATACCAAAATCTAATATTATCAGAAGTGTTTAAACATCCATAATGGGTTGTGTCGAGTGAATTATAACTTGTACGGAATAATAGAGTTTTACATGCAGGTAAAGATGTATAATTTTTATTAGGATAGCTTTTATACAAATAAATGGTTTCACACCAATACAATAATTATTACTAATTAAACATTGAATAATATGAAATGCACTGCCGTACACTTGTTTTACCATAAGTTTTAGTACCAATTTTTAGAATAAATAGTTTAGTGTAATAATTTTTTTAGTAGTTCCAGGAATAAATGCTTTTTCTTTCTTTTTTTCTTTCTTCTTTCTTTCTAATATTATTTTTCACCATATTTAATAAATAATCGAAAATTAGAAAAAAATAAAAATAAAATTCTATTTCCCGCCAATAATCTGGGGAATGCTTTTAAAAAAGCAATTTGTCATTTAGTTGGTAACACTCGGAACAGGTGCCCGGATACCGCCCTTTTCGCCAAGATTTATAGCCAGCTTACGAATTTCCCGATAAACAGACCTCGCAAAATTCAACTCGAGATTGCTGAAATAAATTACATTGCAAATAAAATTTCATGTTGTTTATTTTTACTTGAAGTAAAGTCATTTTAATTTTATTACTTAATTGATAAACTTTTTATATGGGGTTTGTACTGTAACACAAATAAATATAGATAATTTTATCAAGTGATAAAAATGCAATTTATTTTACAATAACATTAACTATACCTCCTTTAATAAGTCAGATAAAAGTAGTAAAATGAAATAGTACGAATAAGAATAAGAGGGTAGTTTGTTGTTCACAAAGGAGCACCATTAACAATAATTATATGAGGGAAACGACTTGACCTACTACCCTTTTTCTTGGGAAATATCTCCGTATGTTAATTTTCTATTCACATGTAAATGTGAGATAGAGACATATTTTCTAAATTCTACGGCCATTTCTTTTTGTTTTGTTTAATGTAAATATTTAAAAAATATCTTAATACACATTTGATTCCGTGGCAAATCCGAAAATAGAAGTATCATATATATGTTATTCTGAATCCTTACCTTTATGTATACTAAGTTTTATCATAATCAGTTCAGTAATTTTTGTGTGAAAGAGTAACAAACATACATACACACTCACAAATTTTCGCATTTATAATATTAAGTAGGAAGTAGGATGGAGTACCATCATCAGCGTGTTAGGAAATTAACGATAAACTATAGAAAAAATAGATAGAGGTGAACAGTTAAGGTGTATAATTCATACTGGCTTTATACAAATTACCAAAATCTACGCAAGCGAAGTTGTGAGTGGAAGTCAGTTTCCAACTAAATATAGCCGTCAATGAATCCGTACATTTATTATCTACGTAATCAAACTTTGTTTATACAAAAACACGTTAAAAATGTTTAGGAGTTCGCTAAAAAGCCGTAACGTTGCAGATGTTCGTACAGGCGCTGACGTCATGAGGATGCCGCGGGACCCGTGGAAGTGGAGGCTGATCTTCTCAGCGTTGTCACTGGCGTTTGCCAATTCGCAAGGTGAGTTTTTGGTGTCCACGTAGCTATAATAACTTTAGTAATTAAACGTAACTGATGTCTTATTCTAGCATCGGGACAGTTTAAAGTAAATGTTAAAATATAGATAATTATGTTTTCCTTATAATTTGATCCCATTGTTTTATTACACCCTAAGCTCAGCAGCAGCAATAAAAAAATAAAGATATGTTTGTATGCAGTATTAATATTTAATACTTTTTACATAAGCGCTTAATACTGGAACGAGAGCAAGTATTCCTAGTTTTTGTGAGGGGCATTTGTACAAGAAAATTACCAGAAAATATATTTTATTTGCTTAAGGGGGAGATTATAACACATACATGTTTTTTTAAAGAAATTGTTCAATAATAAATTGCTGGTACATTTTGATATAACAACATACTTATCTCTTATTCAATAATTTATAATCCTTTTGCACAAGTCACGATCTCCCAAGTTTGAGGTCTACATCAATATGTACTGGCTTTATTTCCCTCGGGGTCCAACTTTCTATTCACAGCTTCCGTGAACTATTGATTTGGGAGCTTTATCAGTGGTTCGTACCGAATTAATTAACACAGTTTGTCATATATAATCTGAGATAAGATAAAACTTAGTCAAAATTAAAGGGCGTTTTAGAGATTTAACTTTCAAAGATGGGAACGGAAAGTTGACTGTAAGTAAAGGCAGTTAAATTTAGTTAACGTCAATATGCTTTGTGTTATGATTATTACGTTCACCTTTCTATTGAAACTATAATATACTTAACTGGCGTTAATAATGACAGTAGATGTAAGTAACACGTATATAATTCCTTCAATGCACGGGAAATTTATCGAATAATACAATGTATTACATAAATTATAATACAATAAATTTGGGCGACACATTGCAATTCATACAATGCATTTTAAATCATCGTAGTTTGCATAAACGCAGCAACGTCGGTAAATCGAAGCTATTAAGCTATACGGGTGAAAACGTTCATAAATACGTAATTAACGTCGTGTTTCCATTAATAAATAATGAGATAAATGGAACGACCAATCAGCTAATTTACTTACCAGTGGGCTCGCACGCGCAAGGCCTGTTAATTCGGGCTCATGAATACGACACAAAAGTTATTAATTTATGTGCGTTGAACAATTTTAATGAATTTGTGTTGCTTTGTTAGATGTTTATGGCTGTGGGTGTAAAAGTTTTGTTAAGGTTGGCAGTTGTTTTTATTCTTTCATAGATATGTAGCATTAAAATAAAGTTTTTTACAGAAGTAAGCAGTTTCAAATAATTCTTGTTTGATATCAAGTTATTTTATTCCTTTCAACCTCTTAGAATACTCATTCATGACAAAAATCGGACATTGTAATTTTTTTTAGGTATTAGTAACAAAATGCATAATCTTTGAACTACGTAAAATTTTGTGTATGAATGGCATAGTCGTTAAAGGATATATGTATTATGTATGTTATGTATACTACAATTGAAATGTAAATTGCTAAATAATGAGTTACACCTAGTTAGTACTGAAGCGTATAACTATGAAGTATTAATTGCATAAGTTGTGCGACCCGCTGGGTTCAATAGTGCTGATTGAAGGTAATAAGTTTGTGTAGACCAGTGTTTCAATCTGTGAAACCCCCTCGGGGTCGGGAACCTTTCCTAAGGGGGTCGCGAAGCCAGGTGATCGAAAGCAAAAGAGAAATGACTAAGCTAAGCTTAATTCTCTCCACTTGTAGATAGGTATCACTTATTTAAATTAATAAAGTTCTGTCTATATGAGTCTTGATGGGGTCGTGATAATTTTTCTTCCTATAAAGGGTAACCCCTTTACTACTATTAATATATATTAGGGTATACAAAAATATTGAAGAACATTGTTGTAGACGATATAGGATAAACATTAGACACTATTGTAAAAGTAAGATATAATTTACTAATAATTTTGTATAGGGCTGTATAAAATGAAAACAACACTCATTAAGAAATCGGGTTTGAAGAAGTAATAATAGATATCTACTCAAAGTCGTTCCAGAATAAAATTGATTTAGATTCGCTGTCCGACTTCAAAGATACTATTATGTAATTTACTTCATAAAGCTGCTTTTAAAATTGTTAGCAAATGGATTATAATAAAATGTCGTTACTTTTATAAAATATAAGGCGATTATCCGGTTCAGTAGCTGTAATCATACTGTCTTCCTAACTATCTTGAAGTGTATGTAATTTGGTTTTACTTGGTTGCAAACGAGTTGTCAGGAACTAAATAATATCGCCGGCGGTGTTTGAAAACCTCGCATGTGAATTTTACAGGAGAAAAAAAAGCGATCTGAGCAAATTGTTGTTGGAAGTCAACTAAGAAATTAGAAGATTTTTCATGTTTATTCCATTGTTTTATGATTCTTGAGGTAACTATTCGTATATAAAAGCTAATAGATAGAAAATACCATAAACCGTACAATGGAACACCTTAACGACCTTGTCGCACACCAATGGTCGACATGGCTGTTTTCTCGAGGGTCTCATTTACTTTAAAAGACAGCCAAGATCTGAATTTCGTTTTACGTAGACATGCATTACAATATTTTCTCACGAAGAACAAAAAAAGGATTTCATAAAATGTGTGACTTACGAGGTTTTCATAGCCCAGCGTCGACATGCGCTTTCACTAATATTAATGATATCGATAATATTTAGACGTAGTAAACATTGGTTGCATGGTCTGGCGTTGTGATTAATATTAGCTAATTGCGTTTGCGTAACTTTCTAGCGAAATAGTATATGAATTATTAGTGCGAAAGTCGCGTACTTTATTATGCTGTAAGTGAGCCTTTCATCTCGCGTATAAATATGAATTTTCTATTTAAAGTTAAATAAACTTTTTTGATTCAAAATATTTTTTAAAATGAGTATAATAGTGATTAAGCATAAAAACAAATGATAGTTAAACTTGGTTAAATGGGACCTGGATAAGTAATAAACATGACTCGAAGTAACCCTGACGTCCCAACATTTTGCCATTGAATTATAATCAAATTTGAAATTTCGAATATGATCGCAATACTTTGTCGTGATTAGCCTATTTATTTTAGCGTGCGTGTGCACACATGGGTAATGGGTGTGTAACTTCACACAAGCGGAAGCTTGTATACATATACTGTCAACGATTGAGAAGAATAGAACAAACAAACCTCTATATCTAAAATTCGTTCTTTCGATTTTATCGCCATAGTTGCGTTAATCAAAAATGAGTATTTAATAATTTTCCAATATCCTACTTAATTTATATATCAAATGCAGTCCATTAGTCGTCTAAATGATTTCACCAGGTTACGCTCTGGTCTAAATAATTCACCCGCGACAGTCATAAATAAAATTATAATAGAAACGATAATTAATTTGACAAGACTGTAAAGTGTAGAACCGTGTCACAACAGTGTACGATCAATCTCGAGATCGTAATGTCGACACTAATTTTGATTGCGTCTTTGACGGCGCCCTGGTGTAGATCAAACGCCGTAATAAATGTCGTAGGTTATTGTGGACACAGATGTTTTCGTAAGACACTTCTCTATTTCGATTTCTGTTGGAAAATAGCTTAGTACCTTACAGGGTGGGGATGACCGATGAATGCTTAAGTTTGTTTATCGAATACTAGCTACCGGGTGGCTTCGCCCCGGACTGAATAAATCGTTCATCTAAGACTTAACAATATTTGCAAATCGTATCAATAGTTCCTGATTTTAGCGAGTTCATTCAAACAAAAGGCTCTTCAGCTATATTATTTGTATTTATATCGAAATATTGTAGGCTATAGGTGAGTGTAACTTCGGAACTCTACAAAACACTTCTTCTTATATAAAATGAAAATTTTTATTCACTGTATCTATTCGTTTGGTTACAGACCTTAATATTAAGGTAATACAATATGTCACAAGTTACTGTGGCCATAGATGTTATCGTAGGACACTTCTCTTCTCATGTTCTCTCCTTGCCTGAAACATTGCTCAGAAGCAAACACTTATACAGCAATATCCTTGTCTTTGTACATAGTATAAACTATATGTAGAACCTAATACGTTTCTAGATGAAAAATAGAATATTCATTCATACATTCTTGGAGACTTATAGTGGACATTTTTCATTGCAGACATATCGGCGTGTTGCGATAAGGCTACGGGGACATGTCGGAGCGTCTGCGAGAAGGTAATGTGGACATATTTCTTTTGTTTTATTGGTAGGGGGAAGTGAGATGACGCCCTTAAATAATCGAGAGACTTCAGCTGTATTACGTAATCAAGGAATGTATTCCCGCTTAATTGGATGAAGACAATTTAGTTGGTTTAGATTGTAAAGGATGTAAGTAACAGTACAGAAAAGTATGGTCCAGACAAATATAGTTCACTGCACTAACCACTTAAATATATAGTTGAACTGAATATGTGTTGATATAAAATATAAAACAAATAAATTAAATGTATGAAATTGGCGGGCTACGTATTCCGAATAGTTTAGGACATTGTTGAATATTGCAAGTTTAATTAAGTAATAAATATTCAGGGACATTTAACACAACGTCATCTAGCCTCAAACTAAGCAAAACATGTGCTATGAAAACTAAATAATTGATAAATAATATACTTAATCATATTTTTTGTAGATACATACATTCTATAGATAAATTAATACCCAGACATAAAATCACAATGTTCATCACATAATAATTTTCTAGCCGTGGGGATAGAATCCACACCCTCTGGCGCAATAATCTATTGCCGTATCCATTGCGCCAACCGGATCGTCAAATTGACTGTTTTATTGCGTTTTTGAAAAAATAAATATTGCATTACAGGCAAGTTAACAAGTATGGTAAACTATTCACACCTTTAGTATACCGGCGAAACAATCTCTCATCTCTAATAAATATTTTATAGGTGTCGGGTATGATTAGTCCTTATTGATAAAATTCCCTCATGCGTCGACCGAACTCTGTCACGTACTGTATTCCACTCCCTGAATCTTAAGCGAACCAATCAAACTTTACATTTCGAAGCTGAATTGACTAATTAACTTGATTTATTGCTTCTGAAAGTTAAGCAATAATTAAAGCTTTAATCAAAGCTACAAATATTGCGCATATTTGTACTAGCACAATCATTGATTTTAAAATTCGTATCAAAAACGTGTTGGGTATGCCGAACCGTTTCAAAATTACCAACAAACCTAAATTAACTAAATTAATTGGATTCATTGCCTCCTAAAGTCAAGCTATTTTGATAGAAAGGTTATCCAATATTTGTACCGGTACGATCTTTGATTTTATAGAAAATTTCAGTTTATGGGCATTCGAAATCCTCTCAAAATCTTAACCCAAAGTTTTCACTGCACACTGAATTGACTTTTTAACTCAATACTTGTTTCTGAAAATTTATCAATTTTGTTTGTACAAGTATGATCTTTGATTTAATACAATATTCCATATTTAAAAACGTAGAGGTATTCCAAACCCTCTCTGATTCTGAAGCAATGAACCAAACTTTTCAGAGAGAAGCTGAATTGACTAATTAACTCGATTTATTGCTTCCGAAACTTGAGCTATTTTTAACGAAAGGTCATTCAATATTTG
>LQNK01000285.1:114701-128228 GCA_001586405.1 Phoebis sennae | reverse complement strand
TATTTAAAAAATTAAGACATAGGTAAGTTATAGGTAAGTAATATGTCTGATAACGGAAAGTTTTGATAAGTTTCACTCGAAAAATTATTATTACGTAGAAGAATGCAATGTATGCAGTTTTAATCAATGGCCGATATATGTTTATTATTGCAAGTTTATTTCCAAATGATTACCTAAAAATGATACTCTACTTCGTTCCATTCGACGCATCCAAAACGTATTTCATCTGCTAGCCGGTCGTTAATCACGCCTGTCACCGCTGACGTCCACGGTAAGCTAACAAAGGGCGAAGACTTCAGCTGAAGAATATGGCTTGAAAACATGTCTGGCTTGGGCTTTACGACTTAGCTGTAAGTAAAGCTTTATGAAAAAATAATATAAATTTTAATTAGTATCAATATTTATTTATTTATTGTAAACAGGTACAGTTACAGGTTACAGAATAGTTCCTTAAATCTAACTTATATTTAAAATAACATTTAAATTATAATAATATGAAAAATATAAATTTAAAATCCTTTGACGGTCTAAAATTGCAAATTAATTTTCAAATAATTAAAAATGATTATCTACGTCATTAAAATTGTTGCGTCCAAAATGCATTTCATCTGCAATACGGTAGGTAGGACGTCTTGCCCCGCTGATTTCTATCATAAGCCAACAAAAGATGCGAAGTCTAACTTTAACTGAAAAATATGCCTTGAAATCAAGTCTGGGCTTGGCTTTACGGCTTAGCTGTAAGTAAAGCTTTATGAATTACCCTGAATCTGTGGTGTTAGTTCCTTGATATATTATATACGATGTCATTTTGTCCATTAGATAGTGTCAAAGTGGAACTATGCTTCAGCAAATGAAAACGGGTGATACTTACATTAAACAAACGTTATCGTTGAGGTAGACATGACTCTTCCGAATTTGAACTAACTTTGTAATATTTTTGATTGCATCTTAGTTTTTTTTAGGTTTCTCTTTTGTGTAATACCCCAAATATTTTGATATTAACTCGGCCTCTAAGAACGAAGATAAATGCGTTTAAAAGAACCTCCAAAGTTTTCCCTTTTGTCTATATTAGTGTATACAAAATATACATTTTGACTGCCCTTAACATTCCTTGTGTAAGGTCCAGACTCGGACTTGATGTTGAAATAGGAGCGGGCGTAAAATTCAAATTCAGAAGCAGAATACGTCCTTGTTCTTTTTTTTCGCTGACATGACTAAGATTATGGTAGTGTAGGTAGGGAGGCGCGATTTTTCAGTTTTTGCCCCGTCTAAAAAAAGATATGAAAATCCGAGGCTGGTATGGTCTTCACTTTACAAGACAGTAGCACTGCATTCTAAAGATTCACCGAATAAGATGTACGCATCGTAAAAGTCTGTCCGCGATAAATTAATGCCTCACAAAAGTACTCGTGAATCTCTTTAATTGTTTTCACTTGTATATTTAGTGCAGTGAGGAGTTACCGCAACACTTATTCTTATTTATCTGTGGTATTTGTGGATATGTGGCTACGTCCATTTCAATATAATATGCTTTAAATGGACGCAGCTGCAAGACAGTGAAGCTTCGTGAAAATTATGTTGTAGATGTCAGTGTTGTTTAGTTTATATGACAATGAAGAATATTTTTTTATTTGTGTGATATTTTGATTCTGCCTGCGATAACTAAAGAATACTATGGTTTTTGAGGATGCTTTAAGCAGCTTCTGCCCGAGGCTTCGCTTGCATTAAATTCGGGAAGTATAGATCAATAGAAGGTATCCTATCTTCTAATTTAGCTAATAGCCCATTTGTTTATGAAATTTCATCAAAATCATTTAATTCATCAAAATAATTTGATTATCTACTTGTGAGTTAGTTGACACACAAATATCAAAACTGCCACATATATATATGTATTTAATTTTATTATTATTATTCCACTTAATAACTAAAGAAAATTAAGTCGTATTTCATTTCGTTAATACAGTCTTAAAAGATGATGTACTGCAATAAGCTTTTTATAAATTATGATTTTGTTTGAAGTTATTTTTAACTCTGTCTTTCAATAGCTCATTGAAATGAAGATTTTTCCACATAATGAAAATATATTCATGAATAACGCGTCAATTTGCCGGGTACTTAAAATATCTTCATTTGTTTCATTTGTCACAATAAAGTGCCGTTGGAAATGAAAAAAGAGGCGTCTAATATACGGACATTGTTGACCTCGAGCCCGTACAAACGGAATAGTTCAATCAGCTAATTATAACTGTAATTTAACTCAAGAATAATTTACAAAGAGACATCAAAGCGGTGGCAGCGCTATTTGATTCTGTCCTTTGATTATACGGCTCACATTTGCTATTTTCAACCAATAGAGCAAAATGACACGTAGGTAGGGTTACCGCTAGGTAACTTTTAGAAAAATAGGTAAGTAAAATAGTTGTTTAAAATTTATTTTTGTGGTAGTATTACATTTGGAGGAACATGTTTTATTTTGACGGTAATTTGCGAACAGATTCCAAAATATTTTAATAATTATGCATTTTAATTAATAGACCGAGAATTTATAATGAACTTCTATTTCAGACTATCTCTTTTGCGGGTTTCGTTCTTGTAGCCTAGTCTTCCTTGATGAATGGTCTATCTAACACAAAATTGTTTTTTTTAACCGTTCAGTATTTTATGAAATATAGCTACAAGCAAATAAACTTTTCAGCCTGTCATATCAGTATAGATTGCCAAGCTTTTAAAAATTCTTCTATAAAAGGTTTCATGACTGAAATTTTTCATTTGGAAAAGCCACGATTCGCTTGATTTCATTCTCGGTTGTGTAACGGGTATTCTGAACAAAAATCAATTTATCGACGCATTCAATGGGTCTCAATAATTCAAGGGTTAGCTTACAACCTCGTTGCAGAATCACAAACAATGGCTCGACATACAATCATACTTTAACGATTGTTCATTCGCAGAAA
Source organism: Phoebis sennae (assembly GCA_001586405.1). NCBI lineage: Eukaryota > Metazoa > Arthropoda > Insecta > Lepidoptera > Pieridae > Phoebis > Phoebis sennae. The sequence continues at coordinate 125,271 of LQNK01000285.1, read as the reverse complement.
ATTGTAGGTGTGTTCGGAAAATAGTAAAGTTTATCAGTTTATTGGGGCTATACAATTGCCGGCGTGTATAATGTGTATTTTATTTGATTAAAGACTGGTCGATTTGTAATTTACTCTATGTTTTTACGTGAATAAATTACATATCAATTTTTCTTCACTTTTTCAATAAGAATTTGAAGATTTAAAAAATTCCATCAGTCAGATGGAATTTTTGAATCAATGAATCCAGTCACAATTAATTGAATTTTATGAATAGTTTTACAATTAAATTTCAAAATGGACTCATATTTACAAACAGCAACAAATTTCGTGAAGCTTTTTAAAAACTTATAAGTCGGTCTCTATTAAAAATTAGTCCTGAAAACAACATTGTCCATATAGACTGCCCTATCGTACACATGGTATTTCTCGGCCCAAAGAAACAAGGCTATGTCGACTTATAAGCTATAACAACCAATAAACTATGTACCGTTTGATTCGTTTTATTGAGTTCTGTATTGTTTGTGTTTTAATTAGTCAAATCCGGAACAGTTTCTTTGTGAATGCCGTTTTTCCGTTAAGTTTCTTTATTGAACGTTATTTTTTTATTGAAGTCGTGAAATATGGAATTACTTAGTTTAATATTTTGAAAAAGTTTTTTTACTATCTAATGTTTATTTAATTTGGTCTAAAAGGTTACTAGCTTCCGTTCGGAACTTTCTAATGTGAACCGAGATAATTATATACCATATTTGAAATTACTAAATTTTATCCTGGAATGTTTGTGCATAATCAATTAAATAAATAGTGAATCTGAAATACATGAAGAAGTGTGTTCCATCCTCGACCTTGTTATCACTTTCCATCAGGTGAAACTATGGTCAAACACTCCTTTTTTGCGTAATGGATTTATATTTATAAGCAGCAACGAATTTCCTGAAAAGCTTTCTTCATAAACTTACTTCATGTCAGTGTACACATGGTGTTTCATAGCAATAACTCGCAATAACTATGTAACGTTTGATCCGTTTTATTGTGTTCTGAAACCGTTTGTGTTTTAATTAGTCCACTTCGATGCGGAATGGTTTCTTTGTAAATGCCGTTTGCAAATAGATCGATATTCCTTTCGGTTTTATTAATGAACGTTTTTATAAGGCAGCACTGAAATATTAAATTACTTTTTTTATTTGCTGATTTATATTTTATGTTATTTATATGTTAATTATTCTTCAACGTGAATTGGCTTAAAAATGAATCCATATGTGTATTTCAGTTTTAAATACAGGTCAAATACACAGGTATTTTTATTTTATCGAGTATGGTACAACCAACAAAAAAGTAGTATTAGTATTGCAAAAAAAAGTGTAGTCAACCTAATTCCGAAATTGTATAGACATCGTTAGCGAAATTTGTTTGCATAATAAAACCAATAAATATATCTAAATCGTTATTCGCATTGAATTGAAACAATCCGATATATGAGGCAGTAACTCTGCCACAGTCCTCGTAAAAGCAATACTGTGAGTTGGGGCAATGGTTTACTGAGCCCATTTGAAAATTGAGATTTCACCTAACAATATATCTCTATTGCGATTTTCTCTCGACAAAAAACCCGCGCATTAGGCGTGAACTTTTTTGATACTGAGGTTCGCATTTACTTATTTGTAAGTACTACTTACCAATACCTACTTAGGCCCGGTTCCTATAAAAGACGGAATGTCATAGTATGTGTACCAAATACGAATCGTTTTCAGCAACGAGCTGTTATAATAAACCAATCTAAATTTTGGCAGTTATGTTAAAGCCAAGTTTTTTTTATAGATTCGCTTCACACTTACGCCTAGTAGGATGTTGTACAGCCCGTGAGTAAAACGACTCGTTTTATTTTTATAGGAACTGGGCATTACGGTAAGTACTACGTTCAATAGAATGTCATCCAAATTTTGGAGCTTATAGTTGGTCTTTACAGTAAGATACACCTTTAATTTTGCAATTTCATATTGTCTTTATGCATCCAGATTACTCTATACAATAAAGTGAACATAAATGACGTCATAAAATTTTACGTGGCAATACATTAATGTAACTATAGTCTATAATCTAAATTGTATAGTGTATATTCTATAGTCTATGCAGACTTAACTTGCGTTTCGAATTGTAATAGAATCATTGTCTAGCTGTAATGTAAATTAATGGTACAGGTCCTCGGTCCTTGAACTCGAGATTCAAATTGGTATAAAATGTAACGTTCTTGCATAATAATATTGTTATTACGGTTTATTTTGAACGAATTTTAAATTTACATTGCAGACTTCTAAACTTTTTCCAATTTAAATTGACTTAGAACATTTTTGATCCATTGAGTTGATATATACAATAAAATATTTAAAAATATTTTTTTAAAGGAAGAGTTAAGATATACATTAAAATGCATAGCTCGAATCAATCGTTGTATATTTCAACGACGAAGCGCGTCTTTCAAACAACGAGCGTAATAAATGATTACTCAACAGGATATCAATTGCATTCATATCGTCCACCATTTGTTTAGTTTAGATTTAATTCGTACCACGTAATAGGACGTTATGTGATCCAACCCCCAATTGTCTCCATGGTAATGCAGGGATTACCTATTACCGCGATTGTACCTGTAATTATTATCAAACATAATAGTCTAATAATGTAGTACTCTCTCCTTTTTGCAACGTAGAAGGTCTTTTTCAATCTGCGTATGTAATAAATCGTTAACAGGATATCAATTGCATATCATTCACAGTGTCCAAGATTTGTTAGTTCAGCTTAGATGCGGACCACGTAACAGGACGTGTTATGTGATCCAACCCCCAATTGTCTCCATGCTAATGCTGGGAGTGGGACCACCTCTCGCCGCTTTTTATCCTGTCACCAAAGACGAATGGGCCGCGCGGATTGAATAGTAATCGATGTTTGAATTTAGTCATGGTTTATCGTACGGAGAATTAATGTAAATTTGTTTGGTTTGGTAGAATTATTTATTACTAGCTGTTCCACGTAGTTTCGCTCCCGTACCATAATGTTATATAGTCTATGTTCAACGGGGAATGACAGGGATAATGTAGGATTCTAATGGTAAAAGAATTATTCAAATCGGTCCAGAAGTTTCGGATACTATTCAATTCAGACAAACAAAAAATCATTTTTTTCCTCTTTATAATAATAGAATAGACCAGAACTTCTCTTTTTCCCGCTTTGTTTGATACTGTTACATATGACAACCAGTGATATTTTTAATGTTTATGTTTCTTTCAAGTTTAGTTTCAGTCAAGTTAGGTTTTTTAGTAAAGTTTCTACACCTTACAGTATAGCATTATATTATCTGTAACCTTCCTCAAGATCTTGAATATACTTGAAAACGTTTCAGATTAGTAAATTGGTCTAAAATTATGGGTGTTAAATGTTTTATTATCTTTTTATAGTTCTTCAAATTTAAATTTTTGATATCATAATAACGATGTCATTAATAGTATAATGTTAGTGAAAACAATACTCGTATTTATAATTTTAATGAGGCTATACAAATTTAAAAATACATATAAATACATGAATGTAGTTTACATGAAAAACAAAACATTTTAAATAAATTTAACAAGTATTAACGTTATCTAAGAAATTTGCATATAAAATAATTCAAGGGCGACGATAATAAAAGTAAATATTTTCCGATTAGATAACCTTGTTCAAAGTGCCGAAAGACCTCTACAGTGTAAACAAATTATAAATAGGTAACTTTGGTTATTTTGTGCGATACTGCCTCTGAATTTCTCTGAAGGTGATGATTGCGGTTTAAGTATTCGTTCCCTTATTAAACAAAACATTATCACTCGTTACAATTTAATTCTTTAATTATATGAGTATGAGTCTCTATATTCTTATTTCTTACGCTTGGCTTCATTCTGTATACAACAGAGTTAATTTTTCCAGTGAAAGTTCATAAGAGAAACAAGTTAAGAAGGTTACAGTTTTTAGTGTATTTTGAAGCTTTGATGATAATTTATCTTTTTCGATAAAAAGTAGAATTGCATCATTTGTTAATTTCTAGAAACAATAAATTTTAAGGGTTAAACAATTAAATATAATTTAAAATTAATATGTAAGTTGGAACACATATATTTCGGTTCACACGCCTCTGGCATAGAGGTTTTATTGCGTAATTATGTGATTTGAATGTATGTGCAGTAAATTTTATAGCGCTTTGAATGTTAACGTTTGCTCGTATTTTAAGATAAAGGATGTTGTTTTAAGAATTATGTATATGACTGGAAATTTTGTTTTTATGAAATTGTTATTAAGGTTATTAGTTGTAGGTAATATTTTTTTCAAGAAAATTAATAATGCCAATGAAATGCTAGCACTAATTTGTGATATTTTTAATTATCATTATAGTGCTAATAAAAGAAATAACTTAAAAATAATTAAATCAAATAAATACAAAATATGATGTTTCATATTTGTGTGTTTTTCGACTAATAAGCATTTTATATGTAAACTGTATCTGTCGCTACGTAGATGTTACCATATTCTATCTATTTAGTCTTCCAAGTCCTGCTATATTACCCATATCTATATTAATATTATAAAACCTTAAAGTATTTTGTTTGAAACGCGCTGAAGGTAGGATAGATTTTAAAGTTCATTCTAATAGTATTCGCGAGGAAGTCTAGCCTATAATTGCTCTATTACACGGCTCTTTTATATTTCTAATCAAATATTTTTAACGTCAACCCAAATATGAATATTCGTGGTCATTACCATACATCAATTGGCGACGTTGATGTGATGGTGTGGGCCGATTCTAGCTGATTTGTATACAATGATCATTGTTCGAGGCGCAAACATTATTGGAGTTTATCACTCGCATTCAATGTGATCTTATTTTGTTCTAAGTGATGTTATTACATTTACACGCTGTGGGTGGATATCAGATAAATAATGTGTAATCTGTGGTTCACATTTGTTTTATTTCGAACAAAATTGTAACCTGGTCATTTTTTATCCTACCAATATTATAAATGTTTGGATATTTGTGTACGCTTCAATTACGAGCGGATTTTGATGAAATTTTGTATACAGATACGCAATTACTTGCGTTTGGTGACATAAAAATTTTTTTGATCTATAAGCACCGAATTTTATGCGAGCGAAACCGCGTGCAGCAGTAGTAGTAAATATGTTGAAGGTCTTCTTTAATCAAAAAGATATGCATAAATTAGTACGATGTCAAATTTATAAAACTATTTTACGTTTTTTATACATAAATTATACATCAAATACATGAAAAGAAATATAAATTACATCACAGTCATTTGTTTATTCACTCATTAGTCACTATAAAATTATGATCGTGAACATAATTTAAGATCAGACAAATTCGTAGCTATACAAATAAATCAGTTAAAATGTTTGGGGAACAAAGTATGTTGTCACCGAAAGCGTCGGGTCTTGAAGATAACCTTATAAAAGATAAGATGCAACGCCTATGTGTCGTTAAATGATGGGTATGCAGCATACTGATGTGTTAGTAAGGAAATCGTAATGCATCGAATGGTATTGCGTATGGGATGCACGTGTTTGATTTATGTTCACTATTGTTTTACTTATAGGTGGGTTCGGGGTTCTCATTTCGCTTTGCTTGAAGAATTCGTATGTTAAAATAGTTTAGAATTTTTCATTCAAAATACCTACAGGTTTGAATTTATTTATGGAAGAGGACTAGGTTATTCTCTATTTGTCTATGTCAAGTTTGATTTTCTTTTATGTTGATGCTACTAACACAAATGGATTTACGAAAGAAACGTAACGTATAAATAGCAGAACTTTAAAATAATAGATAAAAATAAAAGTAAAATAAAAAAAAATAAGTTGTTTATTTTCTCACACTAAAGAAGACATGCATAATAATATTATGACTCTTTCTAAATACCAGGCCCCCACTAGACACAACAAGAGACTGAAAGGTATTCATAAGTAGTGAATATTTAGGAGAAAAATATATGAATTAAAAGTAAACAGTAAACAGAAATAAGTTATGCAAGCAAGCAAGCACATTGATAAATTAATTTTACCATATAACAAAAATCCAAATGTGTATTGAAGTTATATTATAGTATTCGTCGCTACATCATTAAGTCATTACCGAACCATATGCATCTAATAACACCAATCTCTAACAACCATAAAGCGACACATGTGTTAATTAAACACAAAACAAATAACAAGTTCTGTTTCAGTGTTCGGTAATTAGATATTTTAACGTTTACGGTCTATGTCCGATGTTCAATTAATTTCACTGCACTAGGGGTTTCCAACCTTTTCTTGAGGCCCACTTTTATATCATTATTATCGGCAAGAATTTCGTTGTTTGTGGATATTTCGATCATAGAATGTTGTCAACTACGTTGGAAAGACTGAAGGGATTTTCATGAAATTTCTTATACAGATACAGGCTGGATTACTAAATTTAATGCGAGCGAAACTGCGGGTGGCGGCGGGCTATAAGCTTTACACAAGTTCGGTTCAAATTTGAAACCATTTGCGGCTTCTGCAGTCCACAGGTTCGCAACCACTGCACATGAAGGGCCCGTTCAATTAGTCACGTTGTAACGACGCTTTTTTCATTGTTACATCGTTTCGTTTGGATGTGGGTATTGATAGATTTGTTTTGATCAATTGTGTGCTTGTAAAGAAGGGTTAAAAAGGGGTTTGCAAACAAATTGTTATTTGTACAGTACTATACGCATTGCTGGATGATGATAATAAATTTATTATTTCGTATATTGAAAGAGGTAAAGCTTCTATGTAATAGACACTCAACTATATTTGCTAAGTACTCGTATTATTACTCTACTTGAATCTACTCAAAAATTTACACTACTTTTGATGTAGGGGCATGATCGCCCATATAAGATTCAAGTATATGTTTTTATTTCGGATATATCAGTCATGAAAAAAACCTCCAAAGGATTAACAAACAGAATCCATTATAATTAAAACTACCTAAACATAGATCACTCACAAAAGCAACAATTTTCTCACGTAATACAAATGCGTCCTCACAACTCTAATGTATCCAGCCATACGTTTATATCGCCCTAAACACGTACATTACGTAAGTTTTATTACAGTTTCGGAGTGTCGGTGATTTATCGTATCTGAGTATTTGCGCGGGAGAATTTATGACATAACTTTAATCGTACTACAGATTGCTAATGCAGCGGTGGGTATAATGTTTAGACTAGATACGGGCTAGAACGAATCATTGGCTATAGAAAAGTCTCGTAATAAATAGAACTATCTAGAATATCTTTAACCTATTTAAAGGATTTTTTATTTATTTGATTTTGTGTTCTCAAGATAAAACGAAATATTCAGTTGTCTTATATTTTCTTAAATATGTGTGTTTAAACAAACTTATAATAAGATAGTAATTTTCTTACTTCTATTCTGTTTTTATCTCAATCAGACTATGATAAATCAGTTATACCAAAAAAAATATATTCTCAAAAGCTTTACCAGATTATAATTGTTGTTTAATCTAATATTAGTTGTAATTATGTACTAAATCATAATTATCTTTCCATTTCCATTGAAACGCATTTAATCTAAATCCACAATCAAGATTTGTATTAAATACCACTGAACATTGTGTAAATACGCCACTGAGTAATCCTTGGTTTGATGAAGATCTGGTTCCGAGATAGCAACTCTATTAACCTATATTTACATATGGTTCTAATCCCATAGTTATTTGCAAACATATGCATCCACATCAATTTAAAGCATATCTTGTGATAAATTTATCCTAGAAAAACGTAGAAACAGCGTATAAATGCTTGTTTCAAAATCGTAATCCTACTATGCTACTAATACTACTTCCTACTTAACTTCCTATTGATATCGTAATGTGAAAGTTTTGATGTTTAGATGTTTGGATATTTGTGTGTTAATCAAGCCGTAACTACTAGACTTAGATCGACTATTATCGGGATTAGGTGATAGGATATTGTATTCTATAGACACTGAGATTTACGTGAGCGAAGCTGTAGGCAGTAGCTAGTTTAATAATAATTCCTTTTTGTCTTTACAGATGTCTCTGGTAGAGATTGCATCGGATTCGGCCATGCGAGAGGAGAGAATACAGAATATTTATAAGTTTTGCGCACCACAATTGGTAAGACTCCTACGTTCTTATAAAGTTTAAGCTTAAAATTAAAAACTTACGTTTCGTAACGTTTCTTTAAAATACTTAATTATTACATACTATGTATTTGTCTATCTTTACAGCCTCTTTAAGAAAATATATAATTCCATTGATAAACCTAACATCGAATTAATAGTTTTAACATTATTTATATTATTGACCGCACGAACAAATGAAATCAAAAACATCTGCCCAATATGAACATATTTATGAAATTAAGCTCAGCAATGAAATAATCAAAATTAATTAAACGGATCTCAAACTATTCACATAAAAGGTGTAAGATGATATTGCGCGGACCCGATATAATCCATCCAGACCGAAGGCATTTGTCTTGAAGCCTTTATCGTCAATAAACCGCCTATCGCATTGTATTGTAATTGGGGAGGCTTGACATCTCACAATACGCCAGTATCCAGTTACATTCATATAGAAATTACTATGAAAGACGAATCATTTTTTATCCATTTGCAGATCGAGTTCTGGATATGCATGAACCAAACTATACAGGGTAAGTCATTTATGTTTTTTTCTTATTTCTGTCGTTTATAAATGCCTGGCACTACTCCAAAGCAAAAGATTTAGATAAGGAGTAATTAGAGCATCAAATAGAAATAGCGTGTTTCCTTTCGTTTTTGGAAGAACAAAATATTTTTAAGCTTCTCTGAACTAGTTTTTTTTATTTCGATATTAGGGTCGAAATTGAAAATGTCATTTTAGTCCTACATTTTATTTCTGACGTAAATTGGACGAATATTTAATCACATGTCTATCATGAAAAAAAGCCGCAGGAAATAGATACTGAATATATTTTATTCTGAACTTTTAAAGTACTTGAGGCTTTGTCGCAGGGCGTACGTAAGCTTGTAGATGTTTTGAAACATTACACAAACGTTTCTATAGTAATAATAAGCATTGTGTTGCAACTTTTCTTCAGAAGGTACATCAATGTATTATTCTACTAGACACGCCCCGCGGTTTTATCTTTTGATCTCGTGGGAATTCTTAGTTTGGAAGATGTCATATATTCACTCATATATAAATATCATCGTTAATTTCGTTAAGTAATCTCTTGTTACTTTCTTCATTTTTACCTAATGTCAATGAGTTTACGTAGTAGTGTAGTGTATACAATGGGTCCTTACCTTAAATAAATAAATTTGATTATATAATCTATAAGCGCCTACCATTGCGCTTAGTGTCTCGCCTTAAGGCGGTGTTCTGTAAACTCCGTGAAATGAAATGAAATGAAATTTATTTATTTGATAGAATAGTGGTATACAAGTTGTTAATATAGTATTATATCCAACACAATTCGCCAGTGTTCTGGCATGCAAATATTAGATTAAAAGAATTCACAATTACTGAAATATTCATCTAAATTATAAAAACATTTTTCAATTAACCATTTCTTTAATTTAAATTTAAAAGAATTAAATGTTAATTCCCTAATACCTTTTGGGAGTTTATTGAAAATATTTTATGCACATTATATAAACATTTTTCCTAAATAATGCTGTCCGACACATAGACATCAATAGTTTTGTAGGGTCCCTTTGTCCAACTTGGTACCCGTTATTATTATTATCAATTATTTGTTTGTCCAGAAGTAGTCCAAGGCTCAGGCTGGTGGGGCCGCGCGTGTTGTTCCCTGGGCCACTCGCCGTGGTGCCGGCGGGCGTGCGCCACGGCGTCGGACGCGCGCGCACTGTCCACCGCGTGCCGGCGCTCCGATGAGATCGCCTTCTTTGACTGCGTGCAGAAGCAGCAAGAGGCGCAGTGGTGCTGTTGTAAGTGTATTATTTGGAAAATTTATACACACTAGCTGAGCTCTGTGGTTTCACCCGCGTATATATCCCGTTCCCGTAGGATTTTTGGGATCAAAACTATTATATGTCATTCCTGGGTTTCAAAGAATGTTTGTACAAAATTGCATCCAAATCGTCCTGTAGTTTTGAAGCCTATTTAATACAAACAATCAAGCAAACAAATATTTCCTCTTTATAATAATAGTATAGATAACAATATAAAAAAAAACAAACAAACAAAACTTTCCTCTTTATAATATTAGTATGGACAAGAGAAAGGGACACAGAGTTTTAGGAATTCAATTTTATTTAGCACGTGGTTTTAAAAGTTTCAATATCGTTATTATTTTTGACGATTATGCTTTAAGAATTAACAACGAAATATTTTCGGACATACATTATTCAACTAAGGGTTTTGGTAGTCATCATCTAACTTCATTGATGTACGTTTATCAGAAAATTTACATAATATATATGTTTTTTATTTTTTCAATACTAAATTTCAGCCCAAACCCAATCACTGAGTTGTCACGAAGCGTGCTCCCGC
>LQNK01000285.1:103537-114688 GCA_001586405.1 Phoebis sennae | reverse complement strand
CGCGGCGCGCGACCACGCGGTGGATGCTTGCGACCAGTCACCGCCATTGCTGAGGTGCCTGTCCGAGCTTACCGCATCTACCGTGCACACTGACACTTCCAAATGTAAGTTTTTGTAAAATTGTAGCCTTGTACTACGATTGTTAATTCAATTCAATTTTAATCATTAATGGCAATGTTGTTGTTCCACAATTCTGTGTGTCCTGTGTCCAGTATCAAGGAAGATACACGTTCGATTGTTAATAAATATCTATAAGGGTAAAGCGGTAAAGGTATTTTCATTGTTTTTTCAAACTATGATCTGGCTACTTTGTTAGATCGTTTATTCGCATTGTATATTATTACCTAATTTTTCGTATAAAAACCATCATTATATTTAAAAAAAGATTTGTTCTGAGAAGTTAACGCCATTAATTCATAATCAAAATATTAACATACCCTCACTTTACACATACATTTCAGATCTGCCATGTTGCCACGAGTCTCCCAGCCAAGAGTGCCGCAGCACTTGCGAGACTGTACTACGTCGTACGGGAGAATCGCAGGAGATCGCAGAAGCCCTATCGCAGGAGTGCGGCGCGCCCGCCATACACGACAACATGTGGCAATGCTTCCTGAGGAAGGACGCACCGCCCGATACTAAGGATGTCATTCCGCATGACGTTGCTAAACTACACTGTTGTCAGAAGGTAAGTCGTATAGAATCCAATTCAAGTTATGATATCAAAGTCAGTATTAAAGCAAAGTCCGTTGTACGCTGAACTGGAGATCGCAAAAGCCCTATATTAGGACTACGGGGCGCTCGCCATATAAGATAACATGGCAATGCTTCCTGAGGGAGGATACTAAAGATGTCATCTCTGATGATGTTGTTAGATTGCATTGCTGTCAAAGGTTTAATTATTTGAACAGGCTTTAGAAAAATTGAGAGAGAGATTTGCTTTATCTCACGGCTTCGCTCGCGTAGAAATACATGACTGTGAAGTTCGTTCAGTAGTTTTTCCGTAAAAGAGTAACAAATTAATTACATCCTCACAAACTTTTGTAAAAATATATAAACTAGTGTAAAAATTTCTTTGAAATAAATTATTTATTCATATTTCCAGGGGGCTACAATAAATTGTCGAAGGCTATGTTTTGATACCTTCAACTCCGGCTGGCAAACGAACTGGCAAAAATTTTACTCAGAGTGTCTCGGAGATCCTCAAGAAACAGAGTTAGCGGAATGTATTGAAGAAGGTGAGATGTTCAATATTTTATATTGATCACACTTACAGCAATGACAATTGTTTTTTTTATTTATTTTTTATGTTAAGGCAGGCAAGCGGTTCACCTGAGTGACTGATCGCAGCTTATGAACTTGGCTCGCACTCTTTTATTGTTGATATGCAGCAGAATTAGCCTCTATCGATTCTTAGGATATCCACGGTAGAAATGGGGTGGCGACACACGTACTCTAACCACATAATAGAAATAGCTTTTTGGCAGGTTTATAAATTAATATGAACAGCACCAACTATGTTTGTTTGTTATGGTTTCATTGTGACTTGTTTTGGTTGTTTAGGTCGATAAAATGTATGTTTCAGATTTTTCACGAACGAACTATTCGATTGAATATACAGTTTTAAACGGTGCATATACTTACCTTTTATTAAAACTCACTATTTCATTTCAATGTTCACACGGTAGGTGATTTTAAAATCTCACCGTACAACTGATGACGGTTTCCTTCATTGTATATCTTTAATGTAATAATTGTTTGTCAGTGGAGTCCCCATGTTCGCTGGGCTGCGCCGGCCTGACGTACTGCAGCCAGCTCAACAACCGGCCGAGCAGCTTGTTCCGCTCGTGTTCCGCTCAGGCCGACTTAGACGCACATCTCGCGGTCGCAGAGCAGAAAGGATCGGGGTAAGACACATTTCTTGGCGAAAAAAATCAAACAATGTAAATAAAAATAAATATATTATCGTTACAGGATGGTTTAATAATCAAATATTATTAATAAAATCGATTTTCTAACACTAAAAATTAGAAATTAACTTATATTTTATTTTTGAAATCATTTCAAAGTCGGTGTGATTACCTATTTTCAACTTAACGAGATTTTGCATTTTATTGGATATGCGGTAATATACATTTAAAATACGGTCGGATTGATAACTTCCTTTTTTGAAGTCGGTTAAAAAGTAAGCTCACAAAAGTAAACAAACTTTGCTGTGTAAATAATAATAATATAATCTTTCCAGATACGTAACGGTGGCGGGTATGCAGTTGCCGCTGAAGAATTCCACTCAATGCACGACGGATGTGTGGAAGAGCGTAGCCTGCGCTTTGCATGTCAAACCATGTACTGCTAAGGTGATTATAAACCTACATTTATAAGGAGTTTTGACTGATAAAAAACGAGTAAAAAATTATATCAGAAAATGATCTATAAATTGGAAACACTAGTTTGAGACAAAAACTCTTTTGAAGAATAATATTTAACTCAGTTACCCAATTTAATTTACTGGCTGAGAATCAAATGAAAACTTTTTAAAATAAAATAAAAACAAATATATCGTTCCTTCTACTAAAATAATTTCTGAAAGCGATTTAAAAATGACTTCCGGCTATCTCAAGGAAATGATTTGGGTTCTATGCTATATAATGTATATTTATAAACATGTATAGTTATAATATTTTTTTTTGTAGGGCCACAGCAGCCTCCTGTGCATGGAAGACTGCGTCCACTTGGTATCATCATGTGTGGAGTGGTCCCGGGCGCCGCTGTCGGCGCCGGCGCTGTGCGCGCGCCTCGCTCCCAAGCGTGAGGACGCGCCCTGCGTGTCTCTGTCTGACTTTATGGCACCTAGTAAGTACACATTAATGGCTAGTAGGTGGTAGTAGAGCCTGTCGTACCTTAGGAGAGGCCTATGTCCAGCAGTGGAGGAATGTGGGCTGAAGAGAGAGAGAGGGTAGTCGTTGGGCATAAAAATACTAAATACTTTAGTCCTAATGTTTTCTTTACTAACGATTTGCGCTGTAATCAATAATTAAGAGAAAATCGAATGAGCCATTTTAATACCGTTAAGATTGAATTATTTATTTATTTATTAGGTTTGCCAACGTTTGTAAACATAGAAAAGAGACACAATTTCTATCACAATATACATGAGATAATGCTACAAACACTTACAGACAAACACAACATGCACAATATAATGATAACTTATGTCATATAGGATGATATACATATACAGAAAATAATTACCAACATACACAGACCACTTACATAACGTTTTACATATAAATTTATTTACAATTGTATTTTTTAATAAAATTGTTCGGAGGTTGCTGGGGGACTGATATGAATTAGTTGCAAGCAGTATCCCTATAAACATTTGGTGGAAGTCATAAGTCAAATCTAAATAAAAAATAAGGTTTTTAAATATACATATGTCTACAACATTGTCCTATTTATTCAGGTCCCGAACCTCCATTACTATCAGCTGGGGAGGCAGTGCGATCACCGTGCGCGGGAGCACCGTGTAACTCTTCACAAGTTTGTGCCTTGAATAGAAGTTGTGCTACAACTGATTCCTGCACACGCTACGTTTGCCTTGATGGATGTCCTTTAGGTAGGCATTAATATATTATTTTTTGAGGTTTTTAGTATTTTATTATACTAAAAGGAGGTTATAAGTTTGACATCTATGCCTGTAATATTGTTAGAATTAGGTAATATTTGAGCATGATGATTGTATTTATTATAGCTTATTCGCGTATGCTTGTCAACGTCTTTTTCAAAAACTAGGTCATGACAATATATTTATTTATGTTAAGTATTCATTCTACAACTTAGGGAATAATTTAAAATTCATTAAAATCGGTCCAGTAATTTCAGAGTTATCTATCTACCCAAGATTAGGAAAATAAAGGTAAGTTCCACGAGGTGTACGTAAACGAAATCAGATATATTTTCAAATAATATTAATTAAAAAAAATACGCCCCGAATAGAGAAGCTCCGTGTTTTTTTAAAGAAATTACAAAACTATTTCTTTCATTTCTAGGTGATGGAAGTCCTTACGTAGTGCCAATCGGTTCGTGGGTTCGAGTCCCGATGTCGTGCCGCGCTGCGTCGCAGAAGGCGTGCGTTAAGATATGTCGCTGCACCGGTCGAGGGCTTACCAATTGTCAACCTCTGCCCAGTGTTGCCTTGGATAATTGTCGGTTGCATGACAAAATTGTTAAACATGGTAAGTTATTTTAACTTAGCTATTTATTGTTTTCTATTGTTACAAAGTTTGTTAGTTATGATAGATACTTGCAATAACAGTAACATTAAGGTAGTTGTTAACTTTGCAAATATTTTATCCTAAAACTTTGTTTGCGTTTATACGTCCGTTCACATATGTGAGAAGTGTTTTCCAACCTCGACTTACATCTATCTCATATTTGTCAACACAAAAGATAATATATCGGATATAATTTGAAAAGAAGCCAGCCATTTTGAGTGCCCTTTTATGGTGGCTGATTTTGACTACCTTTATATGTGAAAAAAAGGTTACCATTGGTTTCTGAATTTAAGTTAACATTGTAATGTACAACATAGTGACAAACATTTGTGATGAGAAAAATAAATTAAATTATTATTATGTTTTCCAGGCGAGCGCTATTACATGGAGTGCAACCCGTGCCGCTGCATGTCGGGCGAGCGCGTGTGCGGGCGGCGCGCGTGCGGGCGCGCGGCGCTCATGACCGGCCTGCCCTGCAACTGCCCGCCGCACCACCTGCCCGTGCACACGCCGGGACGGCTCTATCCCAACGCGTGCTTGGCCAAGTGAGTATATGACTTCCAGGCGAGCGCTATTACATGGAGTGCAACCCGTGCCGCTGCATGTCGGGCGAGCGCGTGTGCGGGCGGCGCGCGTGCGGGCGCGCGGCGCTCATGACCGGCCTGCCCTGCAACTGCCCGCCGCACCACCTGCCCGTGCACACGCCGGGACGGCTCTATCCCAACGCGTGCTTGGCCAAGTGAGGCTTTTCATTAAAATAATTGTGTCACTAGCCGCGGTTTCACTCGCGTTGCTTCCGATCCGAATTCCGGGATTTAAATTTAAAAGTATTAACGTTTGTGCTACTTTTAATTCTGATTATTCTAATTACGGGATTAAAAGTAGCACAAATGTTATTCTGAATCCATACCTATAAGTATTAAAGTTTCATCTTAATGGGTTCAGTAGTTTTTGCGTGAAAGAATAACAAACATACATCACAAACTTTCGAATTTATAATATAAGTAGGATAATAGATGTTGGGTACACTCATTCTACGTCATAAAGTCTTCGGCGCATTGTCACGGAAAGTGTCTCAAAGTATTCGTTTATCTCTATAGTGGGGCCTTTTCTTCTTAATTCTTGTTTCATTCTATTATTTCTATCATTCTATTATTTATTATCATCCTCACGGACTTATTTTTATCGGTGTTTTCTATCTTTTGCTTATTGAAATTGGAACCTATCATTTACGTTAATTAAATTTTTTATTTTATTTTTTTCAGATGCGCAGGCGCAACAGACGGTGAGATCGAGTTCGGTAGTCGAACGGTGTGCGCAGGCGCGGTGTGCGGGCGGCGCCACGTGTGCCTGCCCGCGCGATCTGTGTGCCTCTCGCGGCTACAACTCGACTGTCCACAACATGCTTGTGGTAAGCTCCACAGCTTTTAATTCTTATATAAAGTGATTTTATTTAGAGGTTTAAAGTTGCCAGTTGCGACGATATCAGTGGATTCTATCGGTACTATAGACGATTATTAATGCTAGACTAGTACATATCTAAAACATGTTATTGAATTTCACTCTTTTAATAGTGTTCAATTCAAGTTGTAATACTTAACGAAAAACTTTACCATCGGCTATCTAATGGCACGTCATTAAAAGTTCAGTCTGATAATCCAAATATCAATTTAACTTAAAACCTGAATGAACTACTTATTTGTTGTTATAGTGAACATATCCAACTGCAACGCTCAACCGACGACGCCAGTTTGCGACACAGATGGTCAGACGCATACAAACCCTTGCCATCTTGTGATGAGTGGAAGAAAATTAGCCTATTGGGGATATTGCTTGCAAGGATGCTCTTCTGTAAGTATTTCATGTCTCTTACGTAATCAATTTCGAAAATAATAAATATATATAAATTAAACTCACAAAAACATATTTCAGGCTGGAACAGTTTGTGGTGTCAATGGTGTTACATATTCATCGGAATGCGCCGCTTGGGCAGAATACGTCAGCGTAGATTATCACGGCCCATGTTTCGCAGTCGGCCCCATTTCTGATGCCATGGAACCGAAGTGTGAGTTAGACCGAATTCTCTGCCCACCATTAAAGAAACCAAATTGCCTTGGATTCACTGCTCCTGGAGCTTGTTGTCCAAAGTGTGGTGGAGCTCTTAGAATCCTATATTCAAAGAAACAAATCGATAGAGCGCTATACGGAACAAATATATCCGCGACCGTTATAAATCTCAAAAATATCTTATCGGCTTTGGAAAGACATGTAAAAGTGGCCGAATGTGCGCTCAGAGGATATTTGACAATAGAAATGGAGATTTTCGTCACTGTAGAATCTATTTTAAAGAGCCCTACAGATTTACAGTTAAAAGTATGCGTATTGGAAGCTGAGAAAATAGCTGATCTCATAAATAGGGATAGTGCGTTAATCACAAGTGATTTAGGACTGAGTGCTTTATCGTATGCTTTAATAGTTCACACTTATCCCACTCAAGGAGTTGCTGGTTTAAGCATATCTATTGTTACTTTAGTGTTATCTTACCTAAGTGTCTATGTGTTAAGATAAGTTTTTGATATTGAATTAATGTAAATAATAATATTAGTGTAAATAAACATGTAAATAGAAATATGTAATCCTAGATTTATAATGAGATTAATGCTTTGGTCTGCTTTATGTGAGTCAAAGACGCAATTGATGTTACGACTTGTTTAAGAGTTTAGTACAGTATATATCAGTAACAATGAAGTGCCATGTTTGTTTTTACGTTTTTTGAAATATCTCAGTAGATCCATATTTTATAGACTGAAATAAGCATTTGTAACCAATTTACAAAAGACAAAGTAGTCCTTATACCAAATATGTTATTGTATTGTTATTTTGTTGACACGAATGTTTATATTGTGTATTTTAAGAGATATTTATATTTAAAGGTGATAAAATAAAAGTCAGTATCCATATATAGTAGTTTTATTTGGCGATTATTTTGAGAGAACCAGGAATATACAGTTACAGTGATTGTTACAATATCACTAATAATTGATTAATTATTTACTTATGACTAAATTCAACCAAGTCGCGTTTATCGAAAAATACATTGATTCTATCGAGAAGTTGGGGATCGTTCACGGTTCGCGCGAGTTGCACGAAGCCGGTCTGCAGAACTGGATAAATAAGATGGAATCTCTCTAATGGAAAAGTAAGCACTAATTCTAGATATGCCATTAAAATATTGAGGAAACAATTCCTTTGTACTTCTATGTCCTGTAAAAAGAAATAGTTCATTTTAAAAACAGTCAAGAAATTACGACAACATTTGGATTCAGCAAAACTTACCTTACTAATGCTTATAGTTCTTTGCTGTTCTATTTCAGGCGGTACGGGCTGCGGTGGTAAAATACTTTCAGATATTTTGTTCTTTTCTAATGTAGCGTCACTTATAGTGATATTAACATTTCTGGCTTTATTTTCAATACCTAGAGCATGGGTGTAAGTAGGCGTTTGTACTTTCTCTGGACTTACATCTGAGTATCGTATAACTTTTTTAGGTTCATTACATTTTACAGGGCTATCAGTTTCATCAATGACTTTATTTGCATTCTCTTCAATATCATTTGACTCTACATTTTCATTTTGAATAGGCGTAGGGCTAACCATACCTTCAGTCACTTTAGTGTTAGCTGCTTTAAAGTCTGCAAACGTAAAAGGTCTGGGTTTTTCTTGCTCATCTTCTGGAATATTATCGACATTTTCCTTATTATCATTAATTACATCGGTTTGATCTTGTTGTTCTTGTATAAAGAATTCTTCATAATGATTAGATGAAGAGTCTGTTTCGACAGAACTTAGAGATATTCTATCATTCATATTATCGGCGTTATCAAAATCGGAGACATTAATAAGATGTTTTAGATAGCTGCTACATAGTAGTTCCCATGTTGCTTTCAAGTCAAATATTTTCATAACAAATTGATCATACTCGAAAGTCATATTAAGTGATGTCGTGTAGCTCTTTAAAATTATAGATAAATCGGCGGGTTTCAGCTTGAATTTAGTTACTCCATTGTAAAATATATCAGTTAGTGCGATAATTTTAATCAACCAAGCTGAGGAAGTTTGCTTGTATAAATTCGCTGCGTAGTCTAAATTAGAAACTTTCTGAACAAGGAACTTTAAACCTGGTCTCGAATCGAACTGCATAGCTCTGGTATAAGATAATTCTAAGCTTTTTAGTAGTAAATCAATGTTGTTCTTAGTGAGTATGAATTGGTAGTTACAAATATTGGTACCACTTTTAAGGCTTTCGAGAAGTATACCGTTTATACCTTGAAACACATCTGAAGAAGCTTGTATGAGAACTGTAGCAATAATTTGGATAAGTATTTGATGCGCTAGTAAACCAACGACTAGGCCTCTATTAGGAATTCGCACAGTATACAAATCAGGGTTTAGAGAGTTTACGGCCTCTTGAAGGTAAATCAAAAATATATAACTTCGGTCATCTATTAACATTTGGGATGAATTTTTGGAGTTGTGTTTTAAATTACTCTCGCCTCTCAGTTGTTCTGTCAGAAATACTTGTTGAGCCATTGCGTGAAGTCTTACATTATCATTTACGGAACAATCTCTTCGAGCAGCTACTTTCACGATGGCCAAGTCTCCGTAGAAACTGTTGGAATTTTCTTTAAAGGCATAGGTCAGTTGTTTCAAGGGACTTAAGCTTACATTACATGCTCTGTGCAAACTTGTACAAACTATTTCCCATTGATTATCTGTTAAGAGATGACCTGATGTTAGAATTATGTGTCTTATACAGGAGGCCCCTAGTCTTGCTATAGGCTCTTGAGCTTGTGCGATACATTCCACCAAAATCAACATGATTTGTTTCAAAGCAAACGTAACTTCAGGACTTTCAAATGGTTCACTTGATTTTTCTCCTTTCTCTTCTGAACGTTCAACATTAATTTGTTGTAAGTTGTGTAAATAAAAAACTATAGTATCAGTTGTCATTCCACAGCATTGCTTAAAGTTGGGCATTACACTGTCCCAATGTGTGTTTACATTGGCTATTTGTCGAAGCCAATTTTGAACTGTTGGTAGTAAAAGGTGGTTTATACAGTGTAGCCCAAAATGTGTTCCAGGAACATCAGCTATATTCCTTAGTAATTTAAATAGCGTTTCCATCGCAGCTGGTTGGTTTTTCTTTGAGCAAACTACTGTAGCTGATATTAGACCTTCGATAAGGACGTACCATACTTTGAGAATATTACTAGGCTTATCCAACTTTAACAAGCAATTGTTTGTTGTATTCGAAGGTGGTAGACTAGTAGATAATTTTCTATATGAAATCAATTCTTCAATACAATTGTCATTGTTAATATATTTAGTAACATCTAGTGACGCACTGGGTATAATGGGATCGACTACTGATAAAGGTAAATCTCCCTTAATTCTATTTCCCGTGTTAAATATGGGGCATTTTGGCATATTATACATCATCGTTAAAATATCAGCACAATTTTCTAAATGGTACAAAGCCTCTCTACACATATCCACTATAACTTTTTCAGTCTTTTCCTCACTAAGGGGTATAAATTTGCTATTCTTTGAGAATTTTAAGCTCAAACTTGGTTTCGGTTGCGTTGGCGTGGTTGGTTTTTTAGGTTTTGCCTCAGTATTTTGTGGTTCTTCATAATGTAAACCTTTAATGTGGCTCAGCAGGCAAAGTATGCAATCTAAGGCTGCATTTGCAAATACCAAAGTGTTATCAGTATTAAGGAACACTTTAAATATTTCAAGAATAGCCGAATATTGGTTTGAATTATTTGCAGCTCTTAAAGTGTTAAAGAGAGGACGCCAGCCAGACCGTATTTCCATTCTGTTAGTCTCTACGAATTCGCAGATGCAAGAAATTATTTGTTCCTGGAAAATTAAATAATTATTAAGATTCTTGTTACGAATATTTCTAAATAGGGTAATAAAAATATGGTACCTGAATATCATCATCACAAAGTTCCAAACAGAGCAGGTTTTCAAAAGGCTTTAGTAACGCCTCATTGAAGTGAAAATGAGGCAACTCTACTTGTTGGTTGAGCAACGTCGTCGCACAGTCGTGGAGACACTGGATCGCCAAGCTTGATATTTGGATGTCTTTGTGACAAGCCGCCTAAAAACGTGACTATTATTAAAAATCATATGAGGTTATTGTTCATTAAAGGTACTAAAGATGAAAAGTCTGCAATTAGAATTAATGATTTAAATTTTTTGCCAAATATATTTGGGGTTATTCACATAAGTAGTGTCAAAGTTTACTATGATATGAAATGGCTATCATGTATGATATAATGGCGTTCCAATTAAATTTTTTGGCGCGTCACGAATCATGGTAAACATTAATGGTATTTTACCCACTCTTGAGAGGTTGATTTTGTACTTTTGTGAAATTTAAGTTATAGCGACCGAGTCACTTTCCAAATGGCGATCCTATGTGGCATTAATTCCGCTATACATCGCTCTGGCTGTACTAACCCCGGTAGCCCCATAACACAAACCTCAATTGTACCGGGTGTTCTATGGGGTCTTGAAAAAAATATGAATGACATAATGATAATTAATAATTATAGTGAACGGAAAAATTGAATGCTGTATTAATTAAAATATTTTTTACGCTAATATGCTCGGTTTCTACTCAGCTTTGTATCCCTTATTTTCAAGACTGCATAGATAAACACCCGGTGTAGTAGAACCTAAAAGATTGATTTCAAACAGTCATACCTGCATAAAATGCGGTCCAACCACGGTCCAAATGGCCATCCTATGCGCCAGCGGTCTCGCCGACCTCAAGCACCGCAAGGCCACATCCCCCGCCCGGCAC
>LQNK01000285.1:67711-79670 GCA_001586405.1 Phoebis sennae | reverse complement strand
TCAGCCGCCGGCCCGCCTGTGTAACTGTGGACTTGGTAGTCTTGTAACCTAGCCTGGAACACGTTTGAAATATTGTTCATTTTTGTTTTATGTGCAAAAGGTAAAATAAATAATACTAGGAACTAAAATAAATTAAATTTGTTAACGCTTTAATTGCATTGCTTTTAAAATGTGCTGACAATTGCAATTGATTGCAGTTATGATTTTCTACTTCCATGAAAGGAGACTCCTAGATTAATTTCTTTAAGATTTTTAAGACAGACCAGACAGGCAGTCTATAGAATTTAAAGGTACTTTTCACATAACATTATATAATTATACTATTACATGGATGGTTCAGTCTGCGTCCACACTGTTTTCTACATGGGAAGGTAAATTGTGATCTAGAGCAACGACCGGTGGATAACAAATGCGGTTCTGATGATACAAACGTGAGCTCGGGTAACAGTCTCCTATTCAGTATGGTTTACCTTCATGCTATGATGCTGCGACCTCCTCAAGGAGTTGGAGGCGGGCTGGCGAGGCTTGGGGGGCGCGGAGGTGGACGGCACCCGCGGCACCGCGCCCAGGCAGGCGCCGCCGCACTTCGAGCCGCCGCACAGCTTCGTGGAGCACGCGCCGCTCACGTTGCCGCTGTTTGACGAGACGGAAGACACGCCTGGAAGTGGCGATAGCAAATAGTTGTGTTGAATGGCTGATATTATAACTCTGAACGTTTCAGAGTTCATGCGCATAATTCATGACATTCATGGAATGTTGTTCCATTAAGAAAAGTGTGGCTTTAGTGTACTGTGGGATCTTATTGGAAATGATTCTGCACACAGACTAGAGAATAGAAGACTCGAGTGACGCTGATTATTCGTTACATATACGTGCATATCTGTGACATGTTACGTCAAACTAGATGTTTTGTATTTGCTTTTGAATCTTGTATTTGCTTTTAGGTGACACTTGAGTCTTCGGTGCACTCCATCTGCCTTCTATTCTCTAATCTGTGGTTGTAGAACCAAAACTCAAAAATTTGTATCTTAAAAAAATAATACAACAATTTATTGAAAATATTTCTAAGTAAATTTCACTGAATTTACGGTTTCTTACGTAAACGTATTTGTATTCTTATAATCATTATTGAATCAATTTTCATAAGGGATAACGTACCAGAAAGGGAAGATTCGCCACTAGTGACCGAGTAGAGCGACGCAGACGCCGGCACCGAGCGTGCTCCCACAGAGTACGACGAGATGGAACCAGGCACGCCCCATGCTCTGCTGCTACCACTCGATATCTGGAAAAATTATTGTATTTGAATCTAGTGAGGCAGTTTCGAATGAATGAATTAATGAATAATTATTTCTTGCCCAAAGAAAGGATACAACAAGAAAAGGTATAGCTATAGAAGTGAATAGTACAAGTTTTGTTCTTTATTATATTTGTAACCTCAAAGATAAATATTTGATTTTCTTGAGTATTCGCATTTGCATGACCTTTTTCGAAGGCTGTGGAAGAATTGGAAGGGAATGCATAATTTAAAATATATTCTTTAAACTGTGCAAGTTTTGTTTTATGGATATCTTGGAAAATACGTAGATAATAGGATAATAGTAGTATGTTATATTGAGCATAAACAATAAATATTAAACAAATCTAAATAACAGTGTACAAATTATAGGAATAAACGAAGTGGAGATTACTAAAATAAATGTGTCAGAGGACGTGATGATATATTCCCCAAAGAAAAAAGATTTTAGAACTCAAGTTGCGAAAAAATATGTATTTCTAAAGTAAAAGATGCCTCTCTAAGGGATCGAGCTTTTAAGGGAAATTAAAAACTGAATTTAGGTCTTGGTTTTATTTAATTTAGTCTATGGAGGATTTAGTTGCTTTTAGTTTAATAATAATTTCATAAAATTTTGCTGCTGATACTGTTACTCTTTAAATTAACATAGAGGTGGTTTTCTCTTAATTTGTTTATTGAAGTTCATATTCACTTCTAACACCAAATTTGTAAGAAAGCATTGGCTTTCCTAACACAGGCTTATTTGAATACACAGTAAGAATTGTATAATAGTAGGTACCTATACTAGTGAAATAAAAGATTTTTATTTATTGTTATTTGTAACGAATGTATAAAAAGAGTCCATTGACAAACAATGTACTTCAGGAAAAGACCAAAATGCTCAATTAACTTAGTTTTCATATTATCGCCTCTTATCTTCACTAAAGAAGGTGGCACTTTTGAATAAAACAATAATTTATATAATAGAATTTTCATCAATAAACTGCGATAGGTATCGTTATAGCTAAAAAGTAATTTTGACCAAGTAATTTTAATTGGAAAGCGTCGGGGAAATCAAAGTTGTGATTAATGATTCAACTGAAAACGCTCCCAATTAGCTTTCTGTTTGTAGAAATTATTTATTAAAACTCGCTAGTAAAGCTAAAGCAGTTTAAAAGGAATTCAGAATTGCAATATTTTAAATATATACTAATTAGCTGCTCGCTCCGAGCTAGACCTCGCGTTGTAATGTATAAATCAAGCCTTTTAATTTCATACAACACTGTTTATTTTTGATCCTATTTATATATTTTATTACCCTGCCGATTCCGATCATCTTCTGAATCAAAATTTTCTTGTGTCTTAAAATTTTATTGAGATCGGACTAACGACGCTCCGGATTTCGTCTGACAAATATTTCTAAATATACATTAATTATTAACATACACTTAATAATAAAAAATTGAAGAGGTGTTCTGTTTGAACGCGTGTATCTCAAGAACTGATCCGAAAAAACTTTATGACTATTCATTGATGAATCTATAAGATTTAATTATAATTTACAGGAACGAAGCCGCGGAGCAGCACGTATATTAGAACAAAACACTATAAAAATCGAAAGTACAATTCTTTTGACGTTTACAAATTACGTAAGAATGAGCGACACAACATATTAGATTAGTTCAAGGTCTGAATAAATGCTAAAACTCTGTATAATTTACTACAAAATATTGTAGGTCAATGTGGCCACGACCTAGGGAATATTGAAAATGTTTTAAAATTGGGTTAATGTTGAGGCAAAGGATTGGTCAAGTTTTGTTATGATTCCGATACTCTTTTAGTATATGAATCGGCTAAATAATGATTCCAAGAGATTTGATAGAAGCGTAGACAAATTAAATTTGATATTTTTATTGATCGTTTGAAACAAGATAAATAATGCCTAATCAAAAACTAATGAAAGAAATACACTCATTAAATCACAAATTTCATTAAAACAAGTGAAATCAGATGGAATATAGACCTTAATTTAGCTTTGCCGTTCGTCTGAATCTAGATTTCATCTCTGTGATGGGTGAAATTGGAAATTAGTGGCTTAGGTGTGGAGAAGAGACAGACAGAGTTATTTTCGCATTTATCGTAAGAAAGGGATAGTAAGGAAATAAGGATTTAGTACCTAGTAATAGTAAACATTTATAAAAATGATTTCAATTGCTGTTCGCTAAAACTCGAGAAGGGTTGAACCGATAAGACTAATTTTAGTCTCGAAATATTTGCAGAAATCCAAGGAAGGTACAAACGGCCGGAAAATATGAAGTACCAATTGTGAATTGAATACTAAAACCACTATAATATTTTTCCATACAAATGGAGTCTGTCCAATACGTCAAAAAATCCGGGTCAGCTAGTAAAGTATGCGTACCTGCCAACTCTTGCTAGTCACTAGCCGCGGTGCCTGCCGCAGTCTCAAGATCTTGGCCCTGCAGATGACACACCGCAGCGGCAGCAGGCGCTGGCTGACCGCCATCTGGATGGTCTTGACGAAGCACCGCCGGCACACCACGCGGTGCCCGCACGGCGATGTTTGCATCGTCGCCTTGGCGTTCACGCATATTACACACTAGAAAAGTTCATTGGATGGTTAGTGTTTGTATTTGATGACCCGATTGGCGCAGTGGATGTGGTCTATTGGGCCGGTGGGTGCGGGTTCCCATGAGTAAAAAAATATGTGATGAAAATTGTAATTTTCTACTGTCTCGGTGTTTGTCTATCTATAGTATGTATGTATTAACAAAAAAGTATGTTAAAGTATGTCTATCACTTATCTAGTTTCAATAGTACAAGTATTGCTTAGTTAGGGACTAGGTGGCGTTGTGTTAAATTTCCTTGAATATTTGTTATATTGTGTTTATTTTATTCAATAAATACATATTTTTTTATAATTGACCAAGGCGGCTCACCATATATTTAGGTATTGCCACATCTGCATAAGATAAGTAATAAATGTAATAGGTTCTATTGCCAACCTTAGTAGTGGTAAGTAGAAATAATTTAAAGTATTGATAGAAGGGATGGTCAGGAGAGCACATTTACAGATAGAGATTGAATTAGTTTTAGTTAAAAAGTCGAGTAATTAGGTAATTGTACACTGATGTTACATTAAATTTTTAATCGGAAATTGCATTTGATTGAATGCGATTAAATATACTTACTTCTTCTTCGGGGGATGTGGCTAGCTCTGGTTCATTTTCTTCAAGTTTGTTGAGCAACTTGTCCTGCAACAAAAAAAAATCATTTACAAACAGCACAGTTATATAAACACGGAATTGTGTGTTAATACAATACTTAATATGGAAATGAAATGTTCCAAGGTGTGGTGCTATTAATTTTCTGTAGTGTGCTCTAGTATCCATTATTTAATTATTAACAATTTTCTATTATTTAGCACAAAGCTTAGAGGCTGTGACCGACACTGTAATCGCTTAAGCTATTATACCTTGAACCTTACAATTGAATAAGTGGGTCAGACGAAGTAATTATTTTAAAGGTGAATTATATAAATCAAAACGTTCACTATGTTTGGTTAGGTTTGTTGTAGCCTTTGTTCAAGTTCATTAATTAAATTAAATATCTCACACGTAAGTCTTCGAATAATTTTAAAGTCGAAACTTTGATTAATGATAAATTATCATTTATTTGTATCTTCAATTGAAATAAAAAAAACATTATAATGAGTTAGAATAATAGAACAAAGATATAATATTCGCTTCATCACTTATTAATAACTCAACGAATCTTAAAATGAAGGACATTAAAGAATAGAAAAGTCTTGAATATTTTTTAATATTAAAATCGTTCTTGCAATATGAAAATTTTATTGCGTGTCATATTCAATCATCTACTTATCTCCCTAATGGCACGTTATAGGAAAATATACTTAAACTGCTATAAAAGCATAATAAAATGATTTCAAAACGGATATTGTTTCCGCAATTTTGTCCGATGGCGGTTGCAACTTGAAATCGATTCGATAGAGCCTAATTCGGCCAACCTTTACCTTTATCTAGAAAAAAAGTTATAAGAACAATTGCATAATTTGCTATTGTGACGTTTATTTAGTCTGTAGGGTATCGCCGCGGCGGAAACATATTTTTATACTTGCTTGAGTTTTATAATTTTCTTTTAGATATTTATAAAGTCAATTATCGGTGTCCCTGAAAACCTGTGTTGTGGTTATAAGGCTTCAAATATCCCTTTGTGACAAATCTTTGCCAATTTGCTTTGCCAATTTTGATATTTTTTTTTAAATAAATATGTGTTTTTCTTTTTTTTCTATTTATACATGCGTTACCAGTGACCGCAAGTAAACAGTTCTCGGTTGGTTAATCAAAAAGCTGTGTAAAAAGTTTTTAACGAGTGCCGAAGCATTGTGCGGTATCCATTGTGTGAAAATTGTGGGTTCGTTAAAGAAAATGCAAACGTTTGCGGCGAGTTTTCGTTCCAGTTTTCCGGTACTTGAGAGTTTTAACGTGGTCTGAATATTGGTGTCAATATGTTGATGGGCAACTCTGTATGTAAGCTCATGTCTGTGTTTATTGGTAAGTAGATCAATCACTCTTGAATTAACGCGACATATAACGTTTTATTATTAAGAAGGTTTTATTAAAATTTAGGATTGGGTGATAAAGTTTTCATAGCATAACACAGATATATCATTATACTAGTTACAACGCGTGGCTTTGTTGTCGTAGTCAACATACTCTCAATCAATATTTTACAAATCTCTCAATTTTTTCAAATCGGATCAGTAATCCCAAGATGAGAAAACAAACAAACAACATCTTCAGCATTAAAATATTGTAGATTAATTAAAAGATACATTTTTCTAATAAATAATCACACATCATCTTATAAAAATGTCACTTAATAGTTTGACGAGCATTGAAAATTTCGGGAGTGTAACTGTCCTCCTGAGTCCTGACCGAATTTCGACCACAACGGTTGTTCTCAACAGATATCAACAGATATTACCCAACAGCGGAGAAGATAATATAGCGTACACATGTATCCGCAAACACTCGGTTCTCTTAGTTATTGTAGGGAAAATATTAGCTTAGCTATAATATTTACATAAATCGTATTTCAATAAATAGTTTTTTCATTATGCAATGCTGTGACGAATTAAGAAAGCGAAATGTGACATTATTATAAGAAGTAAGAATTGAATAGGTGATAAACCGGCCGATATAATTTACGGATGTTTGTCATTTGGAATGTTTATTGTTTATTGAAATAAGTTGAAATAATGAAATAATGAAATAATAATGAATAATGTTCGTAGGATTAACAATACACTTGTCGCATAATTTTATTTAATGTGAACATTTTTTAAATAAGTTAAGATATTTTTTATAATATTAATGTCGGTGATTCTGTCTCTTCTATATGTCATTTTAAGAACAGATTTCGATAAAATTTTGTAATAATATATTTTGAAACTCCAGGAAGATACTTTTAATTCCGGAAATTCTAACATTGTACTTAGTAAAATTTATAAATACAATGCAATTAAATAAAATTAGTATAATGTCTTATTTATCATTTTATTATATTCGTATTCATAAACCTACATAATGTTTAAAATAGTTTACTAAGATAATTGGTAATTTGCTTCGACAATAGGTTATTTGTTAACTTTGTCACTGTTATGGTTAATTAGAATATCATTGACACGCGGATTTACGTGTTATCATGGTTTTATACAATCTTGGCCTCAAATCTTCATGAATATAAACATTATGGTAAATACATTGAAATGTTATTTTTATACGAAACACGTAGAATTAAATCTTTTCGATTAGTAATTTTTAGGGATAAAAATTGTCACTAATTGATGGACTAAATACGAATAACCTGATATCTAAATAATTTTAATTAAAGAAAGGTACCCTATTTTTAGGCATTTATGTCTATAGTCTATATACATATTTTGCCTATCAGCATTTGGGAAGACAGCTTCTACTAAGAACTGGCAAGAAACTCGTTACCATTTAAAAAAAATAATAACCTTAACAATACCCTTTCAATCTTTTTAAAATCAGTCCCATCAAAAAATCAACTTCATTAAAATAGTTTTAATTAAATCTTATAGGTTAAACATAGGTTACGAATAACGACGTATTGTCAGTTTAAAAATATAAGTTTAACGCTATTATAAAATTAAATAAACAAATATTTTTCATAGATGTTGATGACACAAACTATTCGATAATTCGTTCGATGGCAAGGTCAGGATCAAGAAGGCTTTATTGTAATATGTAACCTTAGCATGCAATAGTGTTCAAGCGTAATCTGATACCACGGGTGTACTCAGTACTGATTCACATAAAATATGTTTTTAGTTTATTTGGATGAAAAACTAAAAACATTACTTTGTTCCACATTTTTTTGCAAACATTATTGTGTTAAAATAAATAACAATTAGTAGCGAAATTCTGCGAAGTGAGTTCTTTTACAAAAAAGTTCAGTTGCAGTTTCAACAAAAGGTAAAAATACAAAGTATAATAAAAATATCATTTCCGTATCTTTTTTAAAAATAATAAGTAAAT
This sequence comes from Phoebis sennae, assembly GCA_001586405.1. Classification (NCBI taxonomy): domain Eukaryota; kingdom Metazoa; phylum Arthropoda; class Insecta; order Lepidoptera; family Pieridae; genus Phoebis; species Phoebis sennae. The sequence goes on along the minus strand of LQNK01000285.1, from coordinate 71,786 downwards.
CCTAGGCAATATGGATGTTTTTAAGTGTTTGGACGAGATAGTATAATAACACGCTTTTAAGTCAATATGTATTTTTTTTTTTTACAATACCGCGCCTACACACTTACACGCGAGTGAAGCCGCGCGCAGGAAGCTAGTTATCAATTTATTAACACATGTAATTTTAATAAAAAACCTTGTGCAATTTTTAATATTATTATTTTTTTTCGTGCTCATAGAAATCAAGAAATTGAGGACACGCTATGCATGTCCATTTAATTAGCAACCTGAATTTGTGATACTTACTTTAAAAGGGACGTAAATGAAGTGAACATAAATTCAATGTTTATAGCATTAAGTTTTACGATGTTTTTTCTAATTTTTTTAGAATTCAACATTAATTTAGTTTCTGATTTTTAATTTATGAAAAACTTCGTTCATCTTTCACTAGCAATACAAGCTGGTAACAATTTTGAAAAAAGAAAGTTATACCACAGATTACTAAATAGTTATTACTACAGCTACGTAAGTTTAAAAAGAATGGTTCGAAATTTAAAAGTTGTTTCGCGCGAAAATATTGGAAGTTTTGATATGAAAATTTAATACGTAATATTATATTTTTATAATTTCAGGCGCAGTGCAGGTATGTTTCATGCCAGCGCCCATTGGGGATTGTGAAGACTGCTGCCCGAGAAATGACCGCAATGACATAATATACAGGCTTTTTACAAGGTACAAAAATAATTAGTTACATGCCATTGTTGAAGATTTTCATAATGAATACATTTTTAGAAAAAATGTTATAACGCAATGATTACATTACCCACTTTTGACACTTAATGTAAACTACAAATAGTTTATTTAACTTATTCATATTTTATTACAATCTCTGTAATTTAGTTAATCAAAGTAACACTTTTACAATTAAGTAATTGTTTAAAATTTAACCAATCATTTGTCCCGTGTACTCGAATGAAAAGTTTTCCAGGTTAAATGAATATTATATCGCCATCGATACTCTAAATTCTGCAATGTCATGTGAAGGGCATTGCATCATTCATCATAATAAGATACGTGACAGACCCCCTCATAACGAATAACATTCACCATTTATATTGTGATTTATACAGAGGATATATTCTTTTGACAATCATATGTATAACAATAACAATTTAAAGAAAATTTCTAATAGATTAGTAGACCGTAAAATAAATATGAACTCTTACGTAATTTGTGGTATATTTTGCCAACAGCGTAATATAGTTTAACAAATTCAATATAGAAGATAGTACGGTTTCATAAAAATATTTTATTAAAAGGCGGGCGATTAAAGCTCGATGATCCTGATTATGGGTATGATAAACGATTAATCAATCTTCTTTCCTTCATTTTCTTCCATCCCGAAATTAATATCTATATTATAAAATCAATCTTTTATATTTGTAAGTAGGCATAGCTTACTAGCTGTGTTCTGCGGTTATACCCGCGTATATTTCCAGTTCCCATCCGATGGGATTTCCGGGGTAAAAACTATACTATGTCCTTTATCGGATCTCAAACAATCTCTGTTCAAAATTTCATTCAAATCGGTTCAGTGGTTTGAGCATGAATAAGAGACAGGCGTACAGACAGACAGACATACATAATTTTGCATTTACAATATTTAGTCAGGAAGGATAAGAAAGTGGATACGTTTGTAATGGATATTAATTCACACCCAAAAATGTTATTAATTGCTAGTTGATGTTTTTATGAAACGAACAAAGAAATTAATATTACTATAGTATTTGCTTTTCTTTTGAAACGTTTTTCATACTTCATGGTAGAATACTCAAGATTACGAGATACGTAATTCGTAGACTATTGTTTTAAGTATTTGAAAAGTGTTATCAACGTTTTCCTTTAAAACGAAAACTTATCAGGTCCAGGCGAACCACAAGCGGGTCAATACTAATTTTTAACAAATCTTATCTTTCTTTGAATAATGAATGCAAAATGAATTTTTTGGTGTTTTCGGTTTCTTTTAGAATTTTTCTTGTAAGACCATTTTACCCGATTGCGTTTTTATGTCCATTTCTTTGTCACGCCATACAGCAAAAACGGCATTTTTACATATGAGGTGTGTGGTGACTGGTGATATAAACTGTATAAAATTTTAAAATGGCACGTGAAAATAAAAAAAGAGAGAAATTGATTTTTTTCACAAATAATTTAGTTGAATTTTTCTATTTAATAATTATTAATTACACTTGTTTACAAACTGAACAATTATTTTTAGGCCGTACCTACATACCCCAGAGATCATAAGGATAAACGATAGAAGTTCATTGTCTCGCTCGAGATATAACTCCACACGTCCCACTGTCATATATTTATTTGGATTTTCTGAAGCCCCCACTGGTGTCAGCACTGTGACGTTAAAGAATGGTAAGTCAATAGTTTATAGGGCAAGTAGTTTTAAGATATTTAACAGGATTTATTTGTATAGAGAATCCGATCGGAAAGTATTGAAAATCGGAACAAGATTGATACATTTTTTTAAGGAACCTCTTCGAATTAGATTTGTTTATTATTATTCGGAAGACGACGTTTTATTTAAGTAAAGTTTTATAAATAAAATTAGTAGGATATTTAATATAGCATCATGTTTCTGTTCTGATTAATCTTTTTTTAAAGATAAGTAGGTGATGAGGTTTCTGTGGATAGTCAGTCTGTCTCTACCGGGGCACAGGGATCTATCTGTTGTAATACTAATGTGTAACCACTAGACCAAGGCAAGGCAAGGTCAAATTTCTTAAGTTAATATCTAGAATGTCTAATACCCATTTTTTTAGAACATCGAGAGACCCAGAAATAAACCAAATAAGATATTGAGGGTACTTTGTTTAAATGTTCAATGTATAGTCTGTAGTATAATAGTGTGAGATATACTATTATATTTTGTTATAGTTTATATTTGGTTAAGTATAGTAATTGAAATTGTAAATGAATAATTAAACATTGCAATAAAATATTCTCAATAAGATCAGAGTGCACAATTTTGAATTTCAAGAGTCTTTTATAAACCCTAGAAGCATTTGTTCATCAGAATACATGTAAGGGTTACAGAACAAAAAGCTATCTTACAGAATTCAAACGAAAAAGCGAAAAAAGTCGCATCGCCCGAAGCTGCTCATGCTAATGACGTCATCATTTCCGTCACGCTCTAGCGAAAGATTTTCTTCATTGCGTTTCTAGCACAAAATACAATACATTTTTATATGTCACTGGAATCCTGGAATAATTGTAACCTAGATTTTACTTGAAAATTTTGTATTCCAATGTTTTGTTTGGTACATATTGGTCATTTGTTTTAAAACCGAAATTTTTGGTTTCAGTATTATAGTTTGACAAACTTTATTTAAAAACAAAAAATCTTCAAATTACAATCAGATTGTGAACAATATGCTCAATAATATCGATTGAGGTAAAATGTGTCAAAAATTATAAAGGGGAAACATTTGTGTGTATGCTTATAATTTTTTACATAAAGACTATTGGTTGGATTTCTTGATCCGACATAAATGAAGCTGCATCTTCTAAGCTATATTATAAGCTATATGCTACGGGAGAACAACCACGAGAAACATCTAGTTATTAATGTTTTTTATTTTTTATTTTAGCATTCTTGAGCACGGGCGACTATAATTTCATAAGCGTTGACTGGTCGCGTCTCATTGCATTTCCTTGGTAAGTTTGTAATTTTATTTACATCAATTGAGTTTCGCTATCATTTAAAAATTTTATAAGACAGTATATATACCTTATTTGTAAGAAAATAGTATATAATTTATTTTAAAACAATTATATTACAACTAACTATTTACATTATTATGGTATTGGCTTGATTAAATATTTTACAATACATAAAAGGCTCTAAGTCACATTCAGTAGGTAATAGATTGGATTGTTTGTTTACATTTTATAGGTTTCAAAAAATTTGGACCATTTTGTAAAATTTTATCACCATTACAATCCTACATCATTCCCGCGGGGCTCTGCTATTGTCGAATAAATCAAATTGTTATCGATTATTTAACATCCCTATTAAAAAATA
>LQNK01000285.1:53784-67025 GCA_001586405.1 Phoebis sennae | reverse complement strand
TGGATTGTTTGTTTACATTTTATAGGTTCCAAAAATTTGGACCATTTTGAAAAGTTCATTACCGCGGGGCTCTGCTATTGTTGAATAAATCAAATTCTTATCAATTATATAACATACAAATAAATATAAAAAACATTCCAGGTATGTGTCTGCAGTAAACAACTCACGGTACATGGCTAGTCGGTTAGCAGATTTCATACAATTTCTAGATTCCACCGGCACTCCCAGCAGTAGTATACATTTGATAGGGTTCTCGCTAGGCGCGGAGGCCGCGGGCTTCGCAGGCAAGGAACTGAAGACAAGGGGCTTTATGCTGGGAAGAATTACTGGTATGTATTTAAATCCAATCTAATCTACTACTATTTTAATTCTGAAGATTATAAGGTCGCTTTTGTTGTCGATATATCATGATCCTTTTACAATTTTAATCCAAAACCTTTCAGTGATTATATAACAATTAAAAAAGGCAGATAAGGCCATTGTTTGTAATAATTTTGTTAATATATAATGTTCATCGTTTTTAAGCACTTTGAATCCGCAATTGTAAAAAATGGAGCAGGTTCAATTTTATATTTTACGCATGAACACATCGACAGAAATGTATTTGAACAAAACAATGATCTATATTTTTCCCGTTTGATACAGTACAATGAAATACGCAATTTTGTCGTATGAGTGTATCATTTCGGATTTACAGTTCTCAATTGTAAAAACATTACATGTACATTAAAAGTATGTCGAAAATAATATAATAAATCGTTATTTAAGGCGCATTGTTTTTTTTGTAAATCTGGAACGCTTTGCTTCTTCTAATGGCAATAATAATACCAATGTTCTCCTGTCTGAATTCCAGTTTCAACACAGACTAGTGTCTAACTATTTTGCAGTTTTTGCCCTCTATTATCCTTAGTACTTTCTTGTGTTTGTATTAACGCGAGTATTTTCCATATTAATTAAAATACTTTTTAAGGGATTTTAAACGCGGTTTATTCACCCATGACCACACTCGCTGTAATGTTCTCGAAACGTGTTAATAATAATGTAAAATAATGTTTAATAAACCGCGTTTACAATCCTTTAAAAAAGTATTGTATTTACTATTATCCTTTTCAAAAGTAAGAATACAATCTGGTCTCCCCAGGATTAGATCCAGCATACCCCGGATATAGTCTATACGATAGCCAGGGCCACTTAGCCAAGGGTGACGCCATGTTTGTGGACGTGATCCACACAAACCCTGGAGTCTTCGGGTTTCCGCAGCCCATTGGGGATGTGGACTTCTACCCCAACCCTGGACAATGGATCCAGCCGGGATGCTGGTTTGATGAACTCATCAGGAACCGGCAGTTTAATTTCGTTTGTAAGTTATTTTTATTTTTACTAGTTTTACTTTTATTACTAGTGTGCTTTCGTTCACGTTAATTCGGGGTTTAAGATTAATTGAAGATATTACCAATTCCAGCTAATATTGTATCTGTATACGGAATTTCATAAAATCCGATCACTAGTTGCGGTGTGACTTAAAAACAAACATGCAAAAAAAAACATTCATACACAACCAACCAAACTTTCACATTTATAATATTAGTAGAATTTAAAAGGTTATTTCATAATTTACCTTAACATTGTTAATTATTAAGTAAAAAGATTCAATGCAAAGCGAAAAATTGCGATTTATTTCACCTAAATATTCAATGTAATGTAAACATGTAAAAAGGTACTTCCTTTGTACTGAAAACTTATGTAGAGTATGCAAAATGATTTTATACTAAAATATTATTTCATGTATAATAATATATTTCAATCAAAAGGATTGAATAAAAAGACTTATCTAATACATTATTGCAGTACTCTAAAAGCTGATACATAATTCAAAGCATTGCGACAACCCTAATAATAGATACTTTTTATCTGGCCGTGTCCCAAATTAAGTAGAAGCGGGCTTTAAGGGTTATCAAAAGACGTAAAAAATGTACAAAGCGGCCTTCGTAACAATGTATTTGCGGGCCTTTCGGGCGATCGATGCGGTGACGTCACGCGGATGCTGGAAGGGTAATTATTACAAACGGTACTGGAATGAGGGTTTTGCGGTGTTTTTTTTTATGATTGGGTACAATAATTAGGTGTATTATTGAAGAATATTATATTAGATTTTATATCTTGAAATATAGATTATTATATACTTGATAGATTGTATTGTGATTTCTTGGTGGAAATGCATTTTAAGTATTGAATAAATTTTTTTCTTAGAAGATTAAAAGATTCTTAGGCAAAGGTGGAAATGGTGTAAAAACGCCTTTAATTCAATAGTTATAGATTATTATTTAGGTTGAATTCTTAAATTATTAAGTAGGTAATTAGAGTATATTATTTGAATTCAAAGGCCGTTTAAACAGAATAAGATAAACAGTTTCGTACCGTCTTCAACTTAAATTTAGTTAGACGTAAATCTTTCAGTGTATCTTATTTAATTACCGACTTGCGAATACGAGCAAGAAATCATTTTGAAATATACATTTTGCAAATTAAACTTTTGAGTGACTATGAGTTACTATGAGTTTAATAAATAAAACTCGATTAAGTGGTATAATTTTCAAGTAAAAACCTACTTATTATTTATTGTACTTTAAGCCATATGTGTCCCACTGCTGGGCAAGGGCCTCTCTTTTGCTTCTTTACTCGGATCTCTTAATGGCGAGCACCTCCCAATTCGAGTAAAAGGTATCTATTTCGTCCCTCCACCTGCGTCTAGGTCTACCCCGGTGTCTTTTGATATTCTGGGGCACCCACAGTACTGATTTGGCTCAAATATCGTCTGACATGCGATCAACGTGTCATTAAAATATATTTAAATGTACAAAAACAACATGTCACACTTTCAAAGGGCACCCTGACTTTATTTGTGCCCATACTCGATTAGAATTCAGCATATTACCTGATACAGCCTTGGTGTGAACAATTTGATTTAACGCGAACCTAATTTCGAAAGGTGAAGGCTTGAACAAGAAATTGGTTTCATTAGGCGCTCGCTGGAGTCGAGAGAGCGAGAACACCTATATCGCATTAATTTAGGGTTGCCAATTGCCATATAAAAGTTTTAATAAATATAAAAATATATAGTATATTTATGTAAAAAGAAAAACGTATCTAACAATAGAGTTGTAGTCTAATCCATGTTATTGAAAATTACGCTTGGCTTACATGTTGATTTTGACGTAAAATTCTAACATTAAATAGAATATGTTTTTTTTATTGGAGTGTTAAATTCTACTGGCCTCATTTTGATTTTAATTTAGCAGACAGTAGCCTCGCAAAAGTAATAGAAAATATGATGGAAAACCTTTATGCATACTTTGCTCACGTATTTTTTTTCCTTCTAACAGGTTACAAGTCCATGTACTTATAATAAAGTACTTAAATTTCAGTAGGTTTTTAGAGCATTCTCATGAAAGGTAACGTGTAGCCGCCCACGTTCATTGCATATAAGACTAGGGTAGCTTGCTTTATGCAGATTATCATATTTTCAGCTTAGCAGGAATTAAAATATTAACGTTGCGCCAGAAGCGCTAATGCACTAATAAATCTGCCAAGAAAAACTTTTGGATGGTTGATACAAAACTCGGTTTAATTAGTTTAGCGAATTTACTATTTGGGTATAATTTTAATGTTTTATTTACTTCACTTCTATTATGTGAAATAGTGTATATAAAATCCTTCATTCATTAATTTTGAATGGTTAAAATAACTTCATTAAAACTTATTTATAATGCATACAAAAACATTTTACCTGGGAAGCTTTACAAATATTAACTGATGTTCGTTTTTTGTGAAATAAAAATGAACAATAAGTTTCATAAACTACCGTAGCCAAAAATATTTTTTTGTTCTCTAAGCGTCTAACGGCCGTTTTCAATATTCTATCTATCCCTTGTTTTGCTTACTAGAGTCAGGCAAATCTATCTACTTGCACTTACTTTGATTTCAATATGTTGTCGACGGATAGCCTTTGTTATGACTTTTGACAATCAAATTTCATTTAATCTGATATTACAATCTATCCATAACCCTTGATACATTATTGAAAATGGCCGTAAAACGAAACTAGTACAATGATTGCAGCATTGTCGGTATCTAAGTCAAAATCTTTTGTATCTGACCCAATACTGATAACGAAACTTCATAACTGCCAAAAACAGGCCTCCCTTACGTCACATGTTTGGACGCAAAATGCAGGTTCCCTTACTTGGCCGACGTCCAAAAATTGATCGAACGAATGTCAATAACGGATTGGGTTATCAGGGACTCATAAATTTGGGTCTCTCGTAGGGGCTTTGAAATGAACACTGTTTTTTATTAGACGATATTTTTGGGCTTTGTTTTTAATTTGTCTTTAATGAAACGACTTTAAAAGTAAAATGCAAGTTCGTGGGTTTGAAAAGGGACAGAGTTTTGTTCATAAAATTTTAAAAATAAGGTTAATTACACTTTCCATAAGGAATATTATGAAAAGTATTTAAAAAAAATATATCAAAAAGCTTTAAGAGTTAAGCCTTAACTTTACATTTGTTTAGGTATTACTTATAGTTGATAAATGGTTTTCTGTCTTTCTGTAGTTAACGTCTATGTTCAAAAATGTTTTATAAATATTATTATTTAGATTTTTCAAGAAAAAAACAATTTGTGTTATGTACCTTACATTTATTATAATAGTTGTGGTTAAAAGTCCACATTTGATCTCAGAAGTTTCGAAAAGTAATTTAAACAACAAAAGTTATTGAAGAAGCTGTCTTTGAATGTAAACTACCTTTATTTCCGATACCATTTGTACAAGAAGCAAGTTACTTGAAGAGAAGATATAAAGTAGTTTCGGCCTGTATTTGGTCAATGTACAAACACAATATGGCCGAGCTATATTGAACTTGTTACTTATAAAGTACTCTTAGTTTCAGACGAATACGGCTTCTAATCTTCTAAGCTTTTTTCTCTTTCAACGTTAAATTCAATTAAAATCTATCATCATATTTTTTCTATTTATACGGGACTTTATAATTAATGAACTCTGGAATGGACTGCAAGATAATTTAAATATTTTGATATCATTTACAAAATCTAAATTGTAAGTTATATTTTCAAGTGGCTCGTCTTTATTAGTTACGTATAAAGCCCTTTTTCTTAGGATTTCCGGGATTTAAACTATCCTATGTCATTCTCCTGGTCCTAAGCTATCTATCTCGCAACGAATTTTCTGCCGAATTGGTCCAGTCTATATTTTTAATTTTCCAATTCCACTATATTATTATGAATTTTAAACTTCAACATTATTCAAATCCGTTTTCGAACAACAAAAAAACCGTGTTAATATAGTGGAATTGGAAAAGTGACAATGTGTTTTTCTGTAAATAGAAACCTTCTTTGTGCAATAAATATATTTATATTAATATATGTACATTTTTTCCCTTCCAAAAAATAAAATGATCTCTTCCTCTTTCTGTGCAGCTTATCCTCTTCTAAAGATTGTCTGGCAGAAATCACTCTAAGCGATAAGACCGCCTTTTGTGTGTTATGTTACCATATTTTTAGTTTTTAAGTTTTATGTAAAAGTACACACAATAAAGAGCTCATTCATTCATTTATTCATTCATATATGTTTGGGAATAGTATTCCTCAAACCAAAGTCCATAAACCCTTCCAGACGGTTGCAGCCACAACCGCGCCTGGCGGTTGTTCGCCGAGTCGTTGCGCAACCCTTCGGGGTTTCCAGCCACAGCCTGCAGCGAGTGGAGGAACGCGTCCGCGCCGTGCGGGTTCACCATCGACGCGTATATGGGGTATAGCGCGCAACCTCCGTAAGTGGCAAAAACTTTTCGACAAAGTTTAATTTCACATATAAAAGAAAGATAATGCATTAATTAGGGTTACAAGCTAAAAAGAAAGAACATAAAATAGTAAAACATGAAATCATACAATAATACCAATAAGGGGTTCCCACTCAGAAGGGTTTTACTGGATATTTCTAGTAGAACCCTGCAGTATTAGGCGTTAAGAAATGTATGAAAACATGTCTTAAGTTGAGTGAGTTTAATGCTGACGGAAAATGGCGTTTTGCGTGAAATCGTATTAAAGGGGTTTTACTGTAATATTGGTTTTAGAATATTTAAACATTTTCATAGATTTCATTTGAATCTGAAATCTGAAACCTATTTGAAAAAAAATATGATAATTATTTTTATATTTAACTTGAGTCAAGTCTTCACTACTTAATATAATTACTTGCCTTGATAATAAAATAAACTTCAATGAAAGAAGAGAGAGAATGCTTAGAAGTCTTAGGCACTTAAAAGTTGTTTTGATTTTTTGTATTTTTTCAGCATTGTAAAATGACATCTAAAGTAAAGTTTTGTAAAGTATTTTTGGACATTCGAATTTGAAACTTAGTCAAATTAATCTTAAAAAATATATATTTTCCAGTGTCAGATACTATGATTACTCATAGTATAGATCTGACACTTGAAAATGTTTCATACTATCCGTTGATTGACCAAACTGATTGCATGTGTAGACGGGCTCATAACACCGGCTGGGTCAACATTTGCGACTTTACGACCACGCATAAAGCACGTACGATCATGAATTCACTTGTCTAGATAATAAAACAGACTGCAATGAAATGCTCAGATGTGTTAGGCTATTTATCGTTTAAGATTTGTTTGTGTATTTTCAGAAAGTAAATTTTCAGTTAACATTTAGAAATGGACAAAAGCAGTTTAGAAACTAGTTATTTTTTAAAAATTCTTTTATTATTTTTGAAATTACAATATTATTAATAAAGGTTACTATGCATTGTGTTATTTTATAAAATACAAGCTGTTCCGCGCGGTTTCACTTCCGTAGCATAATGATATATAGCCTTATACTTATATATATCTTACTCGTGGATAATGTAGCTTTCGAATGGTTAAAATTTTTTTAAAATCGGCCCAGTATTTTGAGCCTCACAAAGACACAACAACCTAACAAAGTTTTTCTCTTTATAATATTAGTGTAAACATATTTTTACTTATGGACTTATACTTGTTTCCATTTTTGAAAAAAATTGGTGAATAGAAATTTTATATAGTTCTTTTGCTTTTCAGGGCCACAGGGAAACTGTACTTGGAAACAAACACACGCCCACCATTTGCAAAAAATGGTCCATAGATATTATGGAAACGTCGAGAGCCGGATTTGCATTTTTTGGAAAAATTTGAGAATTACTGTTTTTTACTGGGTTAAAATAGGCATTGGATAACGTTTCAAGTTCCTAACCTAGACTACTTTTAATGTTGCTAGATTAAGACTTAGACCCTAAACAAAAATCTTTCAATTTTTGCTTAGGGTCTGCACATCTTAGTCGATATATTAATATTAGATTTGATGTAAAATAATTTATAAGAAAACACTACTTAATAGTTAATGCACCATTTACTTATTACCATATGCACTTTGTAATACGGGCCGTAAAGGCTTTAATAGCGAAGGTAATTGGTAGCAATTTTATCTAATGGGAATAGTCATTAGCGATAGTATAAATAAAAGCAAGTAATAAAAATAATTTATTCGTTTAAGTGTTTTCATTTACAATTCTTTTTCTCTTTTTTTATACATTCACATTAATAATTACTACATGAAAAGCTGAACTAGTAACTTAAAACTGGAAAAACGTATTCTTCTATTCCTTAGTGTTCTAGGTTCAAAATGTCTTACATTTGGTGTAAACAGTCTTCTACATGCGTATATGGTCTCTTGTAAAAGAAGTTTGTTTTAGCAGCCACTTTTCCGCTTGCTATGTCTTCGGTCGCTGCATCTTGGTACCATCCCAGACCCAGGTTCACGTTTTCAGTTAAATATGTGAAAGCATCGTCTATTAATTCCTTTTCTATTTCATTTATGTTACATGGAATGTCAAATTTCTCGACGATACCCTCATGGTTTACCAGGACATCAACTGATAGAAATCTGGATAGGAGAATGTATTTAAATTGTATGAATTTAGTCTTATATAAATTACAAATATGTAGGTTACTTTGAGAAGAAGATGACAAGTAAGGATACAATGACCCATAATAAGTATTTCTCCCATTGACATTAAGGTAAGTCAGGTAAAAGTTGCCCTAAAGGGTAAAGGCCAAAGGGTGAGGCAATTTGGAAACAGGAAAGGATTGCAGGAAGTGCTATACAAGATTTGTGACCCTTTGAAGTTCCATTAGAACATTTGATCACATACCACTAAAGGTGAACCCTTGACATTTGAGTCTTTACATACATCACGATATTCACATCACAATTTCTCGCACCCAAAAAAGTAATACATTGCCATTTTTTCTTTTGGTACCAAAATAATCTACATAAACTAAATAAAAGATAAGAAACAATTTCAAAATTTTATTCAAACATTACGACACCAACAAATTTTGACAGCCACATTACAAAACTTAAATATTTGCATAGGCGCAATCGTCGAACCGTTGGTACTGTCTACGTATGAAAAACTGAGTCTGGCATGCGTCCAGGCGACCCGAGGAACTGCAATACTTGCAGTACCAATCTTCCACCATCGCCTGCTTCTGACAAAGATCGTTCAACGCTAAATTCAGTAATGTCACTTCGGTCCCCGACATTGGCGGCAGGCCGAGACTCTTCGAGATCCCCGTCTCAACTATGTCCACAGTATTAGCGATAAATCTGGAGATAAACAATCTTCCGTTACTATCACCGAGTTGGCAAGCACTGCGCGATAACTTTGTCATTTAGTATAACGTCGGGCTTATTTATAATTTTCTATAGTTTTAATACCGTTAGCGTAGAATTTTGTAACCGTAAAATTTTATTTTGAGTTTGTTGCGTGAAAATACTATAAGAGTGGCTAATCTGCGGTATACTAAAAGGTATATTTGTCATTTACTTCCGAAATCTCATTAACAGAAACCTTATTCAATCAAAGGAAATCAAGCGAATTAAACTAACTATTTAGAGGCCGAATATTTTTGATATATGTATTACGAACGATCGCATCAATAAGGTGATATTATAGACTTATACGGGGGTCAAATTACCTTGCCGGCGAAATAACTTGTCTAGCGTCTGTTTCCACAAAGCCGGTAACTCTGGGTACGTCCTTGCTCAGTAACGCCCAGGCCACTTTAGTCACCAAGCCGGCTAGAGCATGTGCCTCACTCAACTCAGCGGCTTTCAAACAATCTCCGTCGCATCTAGCCATCGCGGCGGGAGCGTCGCGTACCGTTTGCGTCATCATTAAAGCGTTTTGCTATGATAATTGCTTTGTAAGAGATAATTGTACAAATGCTGTAAATCATTTTCGAAAGTACTGTTTTAACTACACCAGAACCCATTTGTGGCCTAGTTCTACAGCTTATATAAGCAAGCCTTGGGTCTATATTCACTTGTTTTTATTTTTGGTTGTATGAGAAAAATCGATCGAATAATTACTACGTCTACGATATTTAATTTTATTAAACGAGCCGTTTTTACAGTATTTGGGAAGGGAAAATTTTTACAGATCAAGTATGCGTGAATAATTTTGTTTAATACCTTAGTAAAATCGAAATATTCCACCGCCTTAGAGAATAAAGGCACTAAGGCATTTCCTTCAGTGCCGCCAACGCAAGGCACCCTTACATAATATGGTTCTAAGCTCAGAGCACGGGCGGCGAGGGTGGTTGCACGCATTTCTTGAACTGCTAAAGATCCCATTACTTTCCTTGGGTCATACCATCCTGTTTCTTTTAGTGTCTGTAATATCATATAATATTCACACTCTAAAACTACAAAGAGAATCATTTCCACCTTGCAGTTATTTCTAAAGACATTTTAAATAAAACTAATTTAGATGTTTAAAAATTAGTTCAAGTTAGAAATTATGATGCTGCATATGATATTCCTATAAATGTATGCAAAAAAGTGTCTTCGCATAAGCATACAACAACGTCAACACAATACCTGACCTTTCAAATGTCAAGCACCTTTAACCAAGTAACGATTCGTAGCATAAAATAGAATCTACAATTTAGATTTTATCCGATCCATTATGAATACCGAAAACATTTTATTCTTCTGTTGTATTAAAGGAAGCAAGAGTGAAATCTCGACATGCCATCACAATCACTCTTGAAAAAGCTTTCAAATTATATTGCAAGTAAAATGAAACTGTATACAGTATTGAATAAATATAATGCTTTCAAGAGCGCTTTCTATCCGCCTTTGAATTGTAATTAAAAATGTTGTTTTAAGCAAAGAATACTCAAAGTAAGATAAATAAAATTCAACCACTTATTTATTATTTTATTCAATTTCAAGTAAAGCTCTGTAACTCAGCTCAAAATACGTTTTATTGAAGAGCAGTTCTAAATCTACAAATACTCTTTTTATATCCCAGTTTTCGTCAATCGCCGCGAAATTATACCCAAAAGTAAGAACCATTAAACTTGTTTGTAGATATCTTTATTTTCTCGTTATAGAAAGTTTCCCTAGGGGGCTGTATATGATTTTACGAGAACAGAAAAAGTAAAGAGCCTATTCCTGTAGTACCGTGTTTTATTTTTGGTTCATTGATCAGTCCTATATTAGTTATTGTTGCAACACCGATACAATTAGGGTTGACAAACGTAAGAAAAATAAAATACGTAGCGTAAAACAAATACAGGGGAGGGGGTCCCCATGAGAAATTCGCTGTTTAGGACAGGTAGTCCGTGCTAACCTTCTATTTTAATTCTGATGAAAAATATAAAGTATTTCGTGTAACATTACTCTAGATACAATGTAAGATTGAAATGCTAATGGAATTGTACTAAATGGAATTGTACTAGATTGTCTACAACGAATAGTTAATATTTAGTTTGATGTACAAGACCGTACATCAAACTAAATATTACAGTTTATTATATTTAGTTCATCTAACCTCCTGACCACCCTTATAAATTTTGCTAGGATCTTTAACAATATAATAATGAAGAATTACAACAATGCCCGGCCAGAAAATATAAAACTAAGCCGATTAATTCGTTGACACCGACCACAAAAGGCAATCCAATTACGATAACATCGAGAGCGGTAAGTTTCACACCATTCACTTCATTCAACGTTATCGTGTCTATAAGATCAATTATAGAAAGATACATCTACGAGACATGGCAATAAAAAGGAATGAAAAGACTCTAAATATAAGGAATAGAAAGGAAGGTAAAAAACTGCAAAGACTGCTAAAGCACTAAATATTCTAGTCTTTGCAGTCCTGCCTTTAGGCGAGCCCGGATCTAGTGGAAGTCCATACCTCAATGCCCCATTTTTCGCTGTCATGATGAAGACATTGCTCATGAGAACTTATATCGACAAAAATAGAAATAATTTCGGCTACTGAAAAAAATGATATATGACAAAAGATAAGAACATTGAAAATATAATTTCAAAGCTTAAAAATGAAACCCTGTCATTTTGTAGAAAATAAGTTATACAACAAAAAATCGAGAAAACATTAATAACGTTTACCGAATGGGAATCGAAATGCCTCCCGGCATTTCTTTCTCGAATGTCATGGTATCCCCTGAGACTAAAGAAAGTGGAAAGTATCGCGTTTTTATGGAACATGGGTTAACCTTTATGGTATGGTTTTCGAAAATAACAGCATTCTAATACTTTGATCTTATTATTCTCTAAAGAAATATAGGCACTAAAATTATTTTTCTTAGCTGCTTTTAAATCAATAGAGGTTATTTTTATTTTGATAAAGCTTCATTCGCATTTTAACAAGTTATAAACTTCGCTCATATTGTTATCCACTATTATGTAAGTACTTAGCTTCTGCGGGTTGTAGTTTGTTCATAAAATTAATATCGCTTTATTGAATACTCATATCTATCAAGGAGTCGCATCGAAGACCATAAACGATTAAATGTTTATGTCTTCCCACTGCCTTCGTAACTTTAACGTGATCGTTAATAGAAGTTTCGAGAAATGCAACAAGAATAAAGTCGGATAGAAAGTTTGTTTGCGGGTTGTTTACAGCATGTAACAGAAATATCGAATCGTTAAGAATAGGGGCGTTTTATGACTCGTTTATGTATTTGTATTGCAACTAAAACAACTGAGTGATAGACGATAAATTGATATAATAGATCGTAAAAATTGCTGCAATTAACCTGCATAAGATTGGATATTGAGATAAGCAATAGCGATGATCTCATAATATTTGTAAATGTTCCGAATAACTAGAGTTATTAGGTTTTATGTATGAACTTCTTGACGCCTAAAAGATGAAAAGGGATCCGAAATAAGATCATTTTAATAGAGAAATCATAACTAAGTAATTTATTTATTCGAATATATGGTTACGCTTATAACTCAAAATCTAATTCAATTAATTACTTTATATACAGTCCAAAGATACATGTAATATATACGTTGTAACTGTACACTGTTGGTATGGCTAATAGATAAATAAAAAAGATACAATAGTAATAGTATTAATTTCCATACTTTCATACGTCAATTTGACCAATAATGTTAAAACAGTACCGCTGCCACCAAAGGCACCATGCAGTCTATCGGCGTAGCACACACGATGACAAAAGCGCGGGGGCACTCGTGCGCAATGGCGTCCGTGTAGCGCTTCACCAGCGGCGCGTTGTAGCTGAACGGCGTCTCATACATTCAATATTTGATAAGTAAATCAATAATGTTAAACAGTACCGCTGCCACTAAAGGCACCATGCAGTCGATCGGCGTAGCGCACACGATGACAAAAGCGCGGGGGCACTCGTGCGCAATGGCGTCCGTGTAGCGCTTCACCAGCGGCAAGTTGTAGCTGAACGGCGTCTCATACATTCAATATTTGATAAGTAAATCAATAATGTTAAACAGTACCGCTGCCACCAACGGCACCATGCAGTCGATCGGCGTCGCGCACACTATGACGAAAGCGCGCGGGCACTCGTGCGCAATGGCGTCTGTGTAGCGCTTCACCAGCGGCGCGTTGTAGCAGAACCGCGTCTCCAGCGGCATGTCCTGACTCATGCACGCGTCTTCCAGCATCAGCACTATGTCTGAGTTCTACATGATTAATGCCATCTTTAAAACAGTGAAGAAGACTTATAAAGGCTATATAAATTCAAAAGGAGAAAGATTTTTTGTTGTTTTGGTACTATATAAAGTAATTTTATTCGATAAGCTTTAAAAGTAGGATTGCTAAA
>LQNK01000285.1:27546-43577 GCA_001586405.1 Phoebis sennae | reverse complement strand
CCCCCTCCTTGCGTACCCCCTATAGATGGACACTGTGTTCATCAATAATTTTGAAGAGGACAACACGCCCGACCATAATCCTTTTGAAGCGGAATTTACGCTTGCCGAAAACATTTCGAATTCGTTCAAAACTACACTAAATTCTGTTGTGGCTGAAATGTGAATGTATTTTTATTTTTTGTTCAAACTGTCCCAAACATTGTATTGTTGTTTGAAAATTTGGAATGGAATGATGGAGATTTTGATGACATGACATTGCTTTTATCAGAGAGAATTTCTAAGCGAAGTTACATCGCAGAAGAGGTTGTACACTTTTATAATTTTTATGAATCTGTAATAGAAACGTGGTTATGTTTTTTAATTTTAATTCGTTTTGAAGGTTCTAAATCTGAATGTAAAGGCGAAACTTTCAAAAGGGCTTAAAATAAACTAAAAGTTGTATGAAAGATAGCATCGTTATATAGGAAGAAAAATAAACATCGTAGAATAAAATGTTCTAAATGTAAATTTTTAACGTAGGTACTAATAATATTATAAATGTGAAAGTTGGACATTTGGATGTTGGTCTGTCAATCACGCCGCAACTAGAGGACTTTGATGTTGTATAAGAAATTTTGTATATAGATAGGCTATTAACTGGATTAAGTACTTAATAGGATTTGTATTGATTTTATTTTGATCTTGTATTGAAATATAGATACCGAATTGAAAGCGAGTAAAGATGCAGCTAGTAAGAAATAAATTACCCGACAAAATAACAAAAGTTTCGAGCCGTCTTCAAGCTATCGACACACTTAATCACCACTCGCTATAAGGAGCTATAATGAGCAAACCGCTCTCAAATAAACAAAAGATTGTTGGAAACAAAACTAAAGAGAACCATCTCGAAATTAATTGACCCTTGAACCTCCGCTAATGAATACTGCATCGATTGAGATGGAACAAGATAAGTAAAGTTTTTTATAACGTTCAAAAACCGCCTATATTATAGTCTGCTCTGTTGAAAAATGGTCAATATTATAGTCTCTAAAGACTAAGCTCTGTGGTCTATGACTTTTTTTATGTTGGCTTAATAAAATTTAAAAGTGTGTTATAACAAAAAGTTTAACTATAGCAGTTACCAGTTTGATCCCTACTAATATTATAAATGCAAAAGTAATATTGTTTGTTGATTCATACCTAAACCACTGGACCGATTTGGATGAATGAATAATCGAATCTACAAAGAACACTACTTCGCCTTCTATGTACTCAAGATTTCTGACTTTCACCACGGGTTGCTTGGAAGAGATCGCTCATCAGCGATAAGGCCGCCCTTTTTATGTTTTAGTTTCAAGTTTTTATTTCTATTATAACTAAGTTATACTGGTGCATAAACTAGTGTTAATTAATAAATTCTCAATGAATTCATTCATCGATTTCGTTGGACAAAACAAGATGAATATATCTAATGTGTTATTATTAGGATTACTCCAGAGGGGCCAATGTTCTACCTTGGCACTGTGGTATTTTTAGTGCATCTATTGTTGATGCTATTGCTAATTCTGTTTCAAAGGCTTGTTTCGATTGTTGATCGGAATAAATAGGCTAAACTTTGCAGTTACTATTTCGCTTTTAATAGAAAGAAAAATGTTATAATGTGATCGATAGTTCGGCTAATATAGGATCAATTTGATTTCTTTTTTTCTCCATATTTATGCAGATTTTATGAGTTGTATCAGATTGTATTGATTTTTGCTGATATCTAATATTTTGATAGTAGTGTCATTCTCATGCCCACTTTTAGGTTACATATTAAGGGGTTAAAATTAACATATTAAATACAAAATCAATAGCCCTTCCCTTATAATAACTAATTATAAGTTATAGTTATAATTTTTTGCTATGGCAAATATTGCTCACTTATAACTATTAACATTCTTAACATGGCTAAGCTTGCTAAGCCAAAACGTCGCGTCAAAAACAAACAAATCGCGTGAAATCCACTTAAAATTCTAGAACTTTCTAGAACTTTTATATAACGCTTTTTGATGTAGCTAAGTGTCTATTTGATAAACGGTTTCCATTCAAAAACATTTCGGATTTGTTTACATGTCTAGACAGGTTATGCAACGAAAACTTGTAAAAGTCGGGATTTGTACATTTTTCATGAGTACCGATAATGTATTTGGTGCACGAATATTGTGTAATTTGTCAAGTCCAAAATCGCGTGCGGAAGATCGTTACAGCCCTGGTTTAGCGGTAGTTACGTTTGTAATTAATATTTTGATGAGCCTGCATGAGTGGATCTGAAACGGTAAATGTGCCTATATTTCAACGTCAAATTTTTGCATGATGTATAATTTCAGAGGTGTTCTAGACACTCGGGTCGATTAGTTATGGTATGAAAAAGTGATAAATACCCTTTTAATTTCACATTAATTACTTTGGTTAGCATAAACGTTTAACATTTACCTGACTCTTTCAGTCTTATACATCTACACTAATATATTGACAGGAAAGATTTTATTTTTAATTTGTTTGTTTGAATTGAATACGCTTCGAAATTTCTGGATCTTAATTATATTCCCATTCCTACATTATCCTTGATGAACATTGGATATATAACATTATGCTATGGGAGCAAAGCCGCGCGGAATAGCTAGTTTTTAATAAAAGAGAACAGGGATACAGTTGAACACTTTTAAATGAAATAAGTAATTTTCTATGTAAAGAGACAGACATACAACTACTTTCGTATTTATAACATCAGTGATATCAATTTTAAATAAACCTTTCTTTTGATTATAATTTGATAGCAATTGCAGCAAATATATACATTAAATGCAACATAGTGGGTAGTCAAAGAATTCTACACAGATACATATACACCCGGTAGTGTTTTCAGCCAATACGTCTTCCGCCCTAGGTGGCCAAAAAGTCCCCGATCCAATATAAGTTTGGCACATGTACTACCATGTACGTTTGAGGTCACTGTGAATCGCATAGCAGGTGACGCGATTCCTTAACCACTTTTATGTCAGGTGTAAATGAAAAAAAATGTTAAACGTAGTTCAAGTCATCTATAACCACAGTGTTAAAATCAGACACGATTTTTGACGTTTGCAAAAAGACGGTTGTAACAAATTCTGTTTACACTGGGAAGTAACCATCATGCCTTTTAAAAGAGTGGGTGTTCATGTTTCACATTGTAAGAAATAAAATTCGTTTTGTGTAAAGAAATATTTAAATTGCAATATATTACAAAAATATTGCCGATTCTTTATAAAATTTTAGACAAACAAATTTTCATCACCCTTCAATGACGTGTCCCGCAACACAAACGGAAAATGTCGACATTTATCGAAGGAGACGTGGGACGGTGTGTATGTGACAGTTTCGTGCAATGACTGTATGTAATATGTATTCTTTAAACTGTGTTATAACAGCTCAACCCATGGTTATGACGCAAATTCTACGTATGCCATCATGACTTCTAAACGATTTCTCGAAATTATATGACGTTGGTTTTGTAGCGTCACAAGCTGGGTTTGTCTGATCGAATTGTCTTCATTACTTTCCCGCCTAATCTTTGCTTTTACTAGGAAACGTTGTTTCAAAACCCGTAAAATTTAACCTTTAATATCATAGATGAATCACAGAAAACAACCAGCCTTGGAACTACAGATTTAAGTTTAAATTCAAATCAAATGTTTTATTTGCATATTGAACGTTTTTTGACTGTAACTCCTCAATGCGTTACATTAACCTAACCAAATTTAACTATGTGAGATCTTTATTAAATTTTAGTATTTTATACTAAGTTATATTTGAGTAAAAACGTTATTATAAACAACAAATATTCCCTGATGCGTGGAAACTGGCAAAAATTAAACCTTTACCAAAAAAATCATCAGTGAGTGATTATAAAGACCTACGCGCAATAAGTATACTTCCTGTTTTATCAAAAATATTGGAAAGAGTGATTTGCAGCCAACTTACTAAGTATATCGAAGAGGAATGTATTCTCCCAGAAATTCAATCAGGATTTCGTGCTGGATACGGTACTGCTACTGCCATGGCGCATATTACAGACGATATCATTACCGATAGCGATAACAAAAAAGGTAGCATATTAGTTTTGCTTGATTTTACCCGCGCCTTCGACTGTATTGATGTGGGCCTGTTGGTAGCAAAATTGAAGTTTTATGGCTTAAATCAAAACACTTGCAACTGGTTCGCATCCTATCTATCCAATAGAAAGCAATACGTTTCCGTAGAAGGCCAGGGTAGACTAGAGCAATCCGATGTGAAGAATGTGATCCGTGGCTGTCCACAAGGTTCAATTTTAAGTCCACTGTTATTTATCATTTACACAATAGATCTCTGCAAGCAAATAAAGCATGGTAAAGTGCATTTGTATGCAGATGACACACAGATCTATTACGCTGTGGATCCAAAAAATGTCCAGTCTTCTATAGATAAAATTAATCAAGATCTGCAACTTGTGTCTACGTGGGCGAAAAAAAATGCACTTGTACTAAACTCTACAAAATCTAAATATATGATACTTGGAACAAAGCAGCGACGTCAACAAATATTAACGCAAAATCCGAGAATCGTTCTCGACAACAGTGAAATAATTAGAGTGGAACAAGCAAGAAATTTGGGTATATTGGTGGATGGGGAACTAAGGTATGAGGAACATGTTAGCTGTCTAGTTAGGACTGCTTTTTATAGACTAAAGGTTATGTACGGACTTAGGGAACACTTAAGTGAGCGGGTAAGGATGACTTTAACAGAGTCTCTAGTCCTTTCACTTTTCAATAACTGTGACACTGTATATGGGCCACGGTTGTATGCTAAGACAGAGCAGGCGATTCAGCGTGTCCAAAATGCGTGTGCTAGGTTTTGTTTTCAAATTCCAAAACGAACGCATGTCACTCCATACCTTGACGAAAGAAATATACTCAAAATGAAAGGAAGAAGACAGCTTCACCTCGCTGGACTTATGTTCAGAATAATTAACGCTGGTAGACCTGGTTATCTATATAATAAACTTTCTTGGGTTCATGACTCACATACTACTAATACACGCAATAGAGCTAGACACCAACTCAAAATCCCTCAACACAAAACATCGGGTTTTAAGGGCGGGTTTAAGTATGCTGCCTCTAAGGTTTGGAATGATCTGCCGCCACCTTTGAAATTAGGACAACATTCATACGTTTCTTTTAAAAAAAAAGTAAAATCTGTTCTAATACTAAACCAGAGGAATCCTGCCCAGTGTACTTGATCCGCTTGTAAACCTAACTAGCGACCCGCCCCGGCTTCGCACGGGTGCAATGCTGATAAAAACCTTCCTCATGAGTTACTATATCTATTAAAAAAACCGCATCAAAATCCGTTGCGTAGTTTTAAAGATTTGAGCGTTCATAGGGACATACAACATGACACATGACAGAAAAAGCGACTTTGTTTTATACTATAATATAATATATAATATAAATTTTTAATAATAATTTTTATTTGTTTATATGTATTTATTTATCAAATTACCGTATATATGTATATTTATCTGTAATTTTGCTTTTGTTACGGTTACTTTAGTTTTGTTATACACGAAGTACGAATTTCCAGGGGCCAGCCTGAAAATCAGCGCTGCTCCTTCCACTCGGGCAGCATACGCTGAGGTTGGCACCTTTTGCCATAAGTAGTTTTTTTAACTCTCTGTCATAGTTAAGCTAGGTTAAGAATTTATGGCAATAAATATTTTTTCTTTCTTTCTTTCTTTCTTTCTTTCATTATTTGGAATCCGAGTAATTTTGTCTGAATCCAAGAGAGAATTTTGCTATATCATCAAATCTATACCCAATTTATCGAATTTGAGGCTGCTATCATAAAGGAGCGTTTAAAAGTTTTGTTAGCGTAATAATTTGTAAGAGAACATGTGATTCTAATTTTAAGAGACTCCAACCCATGAACATCAGTAAAAAAGATTAGTATTTTCTGTTAGGGGATGGTGCTATATCCAGTACGAGTTTGGCTCTATTCATACTGAAACTCTTCTCGAGTCACACTGATGATCAAAAACACTATTTGTGTGGGTTAAGTATATTCACGGTCAGGGCACAGCACATCGCGTGCGGCACTCCTTGTGACGAAATATTATGATTAATATTTTCAATGGTTTGTTTCATACATTTGAGGAAAGGATTCAATTTAGATACGTATTTTAAGTTTTGTAGCCTTATCTAGACTTAATTTGTCTCTTATTCTTAAATATACTGTCCTTTGCCACAGAAATGCATGCAACTCCGTACAAAAAAACTTTTAAAAACGTTGTATTGTCTCAATCGGATACTAGGGTACCTTGTGGATATAACAGATAGATGTACGCTCGATATGTATAAAACATTTATTAGCACATCATTAAGTAACATTCCACTGGTAAAATAATGTAATTACTTGCAAAAACTAATCGTAATATATTATGGAGTAAAAGCAACAGAGGATTACGTGTAGTAATTTACAAAGAGGATTTTGTGCTTGTAGTTATTAATCCTTATTTCATTGTTTATTTAATAACGTTTGCTTCATTTCCTAAAATATTTTTGTTTTTGCAGTAAGAGAGCAATATTACTGTGACCGCAAAAATAAATATTTAATTTGTTTTAAGAATACTATCTTCCCGTAAAGCGACATTGTACATTACCAAAAGATTTATTCACAAAGTACTTACGATCTTAGTGTTGAGATGCATAAGCTCGCGCTCGGTGACCCGGCGCCTCGCGGTCTCCATTTGCTGCTGACGGTACTGATTGTACTTATACAGCAAATACATCCCGGGAAGAGCCAACACCACGAACGGGCGCATCAGAGTAGACGTGGACGGCGCGCGCTGCGGCATCTTAACACCATCCTTCACTCCCCTCGACACACGCTTCCAAATTCAAACACTGACATTTCACACAGATAAAAAATTCGCACAGATTATCACTAGTCTATTTTTTTTTTTTATGGCATAAGGGGGGCACACGAGCAGACGAGTCACCTGATCTATCTAGTCTATGGAAGAACTATAACTATTTTAGCACGTTCGTTCGCTAGACTACGGGGTTTTCTATTGCTTTAATAATAGACCTTATTTACACCGCGTTCATCACTTTTTACAACCTGAAACAAAGGAAATGGTGATTTAAATTTGAATTTTAAATAGTTTATAACGTCCTACGATTGATTCGGTGTTCAAAGCGTAATTGGCTGATGAATGCAATTTCTCGACGAAAATAGACGGAGTATGACAATTAGATGATTGTTGGGTTCCTGATGTTAATGGTTTTATTAGTGGGATGAAATATCATGTTCCTTGTGTTTTTTTTATAACATACCTTAAAATAGTGTGTATAGGTATGTGGTTTACGTGTGGTAGGAATAATAACTTTTTTCCTGTGTCTTATTAAGATCTTTCTAAAATTAATTAGAACACATATTCAATGTTATCTGTAACGATATTCGAATTTGCTAGTTTAACTACTAAACTCTAGTACACAATATGGGCACGTAGTTACAAGCAATAAATCATTTAATAGAGGATGTACAAATCCATCTTCAAAAACCCTTCAGTTCCTACATGACATGGTACCGGGTACCAGTCGCCACGTCGATACAGATCAGCTATAGGCACTTGAAAATTTATGAAAGAGCACCCGAAACGTGAAAAGGTCGAAGGTTGAAACATGGATTTTCATGCTAACAAAGGCTTATAAGGTTATGATGAATAGGCATTAAATTGTTAACAAAGGTAAGTTTCATATAAGTCTATGTGGTTCAAATTTGATTCTTTATATCATTTCTGCCACCTTATTAATTTATTTGCCGTAGTAATAAACGTACCATGCATGGAAACACAAGATAACACTATGGAGGCTTTTTGACCTGACGAGATAAGACAAATTTTATTAGGGTATGGTAAAAATTTTAATAGGGTATTATTTATAACTAAAGATAGTACTCTCAAAAAGACAGGTCTTTTTGGTGGGACTATCTATCTACCAGGTCAAAAAAGCAGTTTCACGTAGGGGTATAATAGGAGAGGCATCAAACAAGTTTTCAGCTTGTCTCAAAAAATGTCACCTTCCCAAAAAATGGTCGTAGCGCTCGGACGATTATAAACGCCTCCAATGACAAAACAGGAACCTACTGAATCGATAGAGGAGAAAAAAAAGTTTTAATTGTATTATATTTAGGCACTCTATTAGAGTTGTTTTAAACTCTTCATCATACGGAATATACATATTCAAATTCCATTTAATACCTTTCTGCCACTTGATTAAAAATATGTACACAAAGCTTTATTAAAAGAAAAAGCGTACTTCAATGGCCCTTAATGGAAATAAACATCAAAGAGCCGTCTTTTGGTTGCGTAAAACAAAAATCTTAAGCTTAATTTCACAGTCAATAAAACGGTAAAACAACGTTTATGTAAGAAATAAATTTGACGACTTCACGAAGCAATCAAAGCAAAATAATGCCGGTGAATTGTGAAGTAGTCTATGTTCTACGAGGCTTGACACGCATAATATTTGTAAATTAAGTTTTATTTTGTAATCAGCGAGCAATAAACAAGATTTTAATACGTATTGCGGTATCATTTGTTAATCTGGATTTTGAATTAGAGAAGTTGATTTGTATACCTATTACATTACACTACGTATCATATTACAACCTAGGAATTTTAAAAATTATTTGAATTTTAATCCGCTTTGAAATATCCTGTAGACAATCTTCTTTAGAGAAACTATAAGACTAACGGCCAAATTCAATAATGTATCAAAGATATGGATATATTGTAATCTCCGATTAAATGACATTTGACTGTCAAAAGTCATAAAGGTTATCCGTCGACAGCATATTGAATGAAATCAAAGTAAATGCAAATAGATAGATTTGCCTGACTTTAGTAAGCAAAACAAGCAAACAATCTATAAACAACAAGATGGCCATGCATAGCCCGGCTCCATACAAAAATGCCCATTCTCCTTTTATCAAACTATTTCCCTGTGTTAAGTGACCTCAAAGTTATGAAAGAATATCATTTCTGAACTTCATTTGAATGCAATGAAATGTAACTAAGTTGTTTGTCCTATTTTGAATTTAAATCTAGTTCCTGGATTATTGTATATACAGGTATTAGAATAATTTTCTCATAACATCGTTAGCATAGGTTTACAACCGAAATGAGTCGGTTGATTGCCCGTTAGCTCATCGGCTTAACCGCCCCGGGCTACGAACCGTCAACTTCATTATCTTAGTAGTTAGTAAACTGCGAGGTAAAGGGAATTTGTTCCTTTACAAAGATATATTAATGAGCTTATTTTTTATGCCTTTTAGTATACAACAATAATACGCATTTCATAATTTTTATTATCATTCAGGCAAGTTATTTATTTATTGTAAGAACTTATTGTAGTCGTGTTACAGTGAAAAAATATTTTTTCTCTCTCTCTCATAATGTGTATAGAGTTAAATGAGAATATAGGTAATTACAGAAAATGTTGACTATTATCTTTTAAAACGCCTTATTATTTAAGAAGACAATGTTATTGATGAAATATGAGTGAAAAACATAATCATCTACGTTAGTTATTGACCGAGCGAAGCGAGTAGGAATCAAGATGGCCGGGCGAGTGTATGTTTGTATGTAAGTATTAACAACTTTGTCCGACAATACCTTGAGCATTAATTAAATTTTATGGTCGAATAGTTTAGACAAAAGAAATCGTCTACAACATGAGGCTTGACACTAGTTTAAATTTTTTTCTTAATCAGCTTATTATTTTATGTTCAAGTAACATAATAATAATAATCCGATTTTTAACCTCTTTCCAATTACATTGTTGTAGTATCTATAACAACCAAGAAACCATAAGATAAGGAGTGGTGTCATGAAATATCTCTTTTAGTAGAGTACCTTCGAGAAACAAATTATCATGAGTAATATGAAATACAGTAATACGCTAAATGGTACACGATTTTCCTCGTTAGCTACCGGTTTACAGTCGAAATGGATCGGTTGATTGCTCCGTTAGCTAATCGGCTTAACCGCCCCGGGCTGCAAGCCGTCAACTTCGTTACCTTAGTAAGCTGTACAGCTTATCATTTCTGTGTATAATCTTCTCATATAATAATTGTACGATTTTGATACTTTTACATTAATAATCAGTTACTAGCGACCCGCCCCGGCCTTACACGGTATTTCATGGATATAAACCTTCCTCTAGAATTACTCTATTAAAAAAAACTACATTAAAATCTGTTGCTTAGTTTCAAAGATTTAAGCATACAAAGGGATATAGGGACAGAGAAAGCGACTTTGTTTTATACTATGTAGTGATTTTCATCATACACTGTCTATTGATATGTTTAAGGAGATTTCTAAAACGCAAAACATTATTAAAAAGAAACCTAAATATAGATGCTTAAAAATAACTTTTTTTTATTAGTATCATATTGATGTATAAAATTTTTAGCATGTACTAAAAACGTATTAATTGCTATAGTCAAAGGTTTCAGATGATAGAAAAACAAAATAGCATTCTAGTTGAGATTCGGATTGTAGCGTTAAAGAGAAAAACAGTAGGAATTCGCTTGTGGAATGCAATTTTGTGGAAGATATATCTATCACCTCGGTGCCCATCTGGGTTAACGTAAGTTCAATTAAATGGCAAAAATTTATAGGTCTCTTTTTAAACAATTTTATTTCACTTTCTATCAAAGAACTAAATATGTTTGTAGCGCAGTAATTTTCATTGCGATATGCTACTAAGTACTAACCCACATGGTACTTAAAATATTTATCATAACAAAAAAGGCTTTCAAATCAACTGCCTTTGTGAAAGAAACAAGTTAACATATTTTCATTTTTTTACGTTTAAATGTCCAAACTTGCCCAAAATACATGTGCTTAAATATTTAAATCATGTTCCCAAAGATACATCATAAATATACTCAATGAGGCAGAAAATTTAGATCTGCGGTCTGCACCCATAATGTACCCAAAGAGCCGCGTATATCTTGAGCCAATCACTTAAAGCCTTTGAGAGTACTCCACTCAATGTATTGGTTATTAAAACTGGGAACGTAAACAAAATTATTACGGGTAAAATTCTGGTTGAAAGCTGAAGGGATGAAAAAATTAATCATATGTGTATCTTTGGTCTTAATCAATATGAATGATTGTAAGAAATTTTTAAGATTTTTATATAAACGGATTTTCATGTTTGCCATAAACATGCATAATATTTTTCGACTAAAGTTCGTTATTCTCTTATTTTTATAGTAATTTACTTACATTTTATCTTATTTATTTATATGTTTGATACACCTATATAAATTATGAAGTAGAGAAGGATTCAAAAACGTATCATAAACAAGTCTATCTGAATTAATGTTTCAATTAAAAATTAACAGAAACCTCTCAAAAAGTAAAACATTTACGGTGATTTTGGGGCCACCGTAAATACGTATAAAAAGCCTTTAAGCCCTTTCATAGGATTGATTTGAGTGCATCTATTTATAGTCGCTTAAAACGGGGTCACGTGACAGAATCCAAAAAACAAAGGCAAAGAAAGCTTTCAGAGGCGAAATTAAAAGTTCGCGGAGATGAAAGCGGGATATCTTCAATCCATCAAATGGTAGAATAAACGGCCATTTCTTTTGTGTTTTACCCAGTTTTTAAACCTTGATTCCATATGAAGAAAATATACATACATAATATAAAATGCATCAAATTAAAAGTTTTTTTTTACTTACGCTAGCAAAGGTAATTGACAATTTAAATCCAATGATTTATTTTTGCCAGTCTCCATTCCTTGTCTTAGCTCTGGTAATTTTTAGTTCAGTAAATTTTATAGCCAGTTATATAAAAATAAAATAGTTAAAAAATTGGGAACCATATAAAAATGGCAGTGAGATTTATTTTTCTTTCCCGCCAATTCGCTGTCAAAAGGCATTCCAAATTCAAAGATTTCCGTCAAATTCGAAGCTGACCTATGACGTCACGGTCCGCAGCTGGCCACGTCGCAACGCGCCATAGCCAACTCAATGCGATGTCCGATTATGTAAAATTGCGGAATTTGTTAAGAATGCTCATATTCTGCAGCGTGCAATATTTATAGTTAAAGTAATATGCGAGATTTAAAACCTTGGTAACGATTCTTTATGAATAAAAGATCTTGCTTCTTGCTCACTGT
This sequence comes from Phoebis sennae, assembly GCA_001586405.1. Lineage (NCBI taxonomy): Eukaryota > Metazoa > Arthropoda > Insecta > Lepidoptera > Pieridae > Phoebis > Phoebis sennae. Next base: position 31,344 of record LQNK01000285.1, on the reverse strand, counting down.
AAACAACAACTTTTAAATAAAACATTTTAGTGTAAAGGTCACCGACTCGTTCACTATAAAAGTTTTGAATAACTTTTATGCTATGTTTAGTGTTTATTCGAATTGTGCACCTAGTTTTCTTAATTGGATCTATTTTTTATTAACTGTTTGATAGTGATACATCTTTAATAACAATTTATTTATTGACAAATTTAACATCTATTATGATAACCCGATTTAAGAGGTCAGAGGTCAAATTAAAGGGGGTTGATATAGAGAGGGTAGTTCTATAAAATCTCATGCAAAATTTATTTCGCATTGATTTTCGCTGTATCTTCCTTGAAGATGCCTTGGCATTAGTGGCCGTTATAAAGTACGTCTAAGTGATTAAAAGTGGTAATAATATTCTAAAAGTGTATTCTGACCGTTGCATTGTAGAGTATAGTGAGTCAATTATTAATTTATATATTTACTACACCAACTTCTCGAATTTATAGTAACATCATGTCATTTATAGCTTATCTTTTTTAATCTTTACTCAAACTGCGCAATGCATTGTATGCAACCGCATTACCAGGCATGCATGAATGACAAAAGATTCAAAACAACGAGAAAGGTTAAAAATAGAAACGTTTTAATGACTACAGAAATATTAATGTCAAGCTGTTACGTTGGATATAGGACAGTTGCACACCGGCGGATTAAAACGGTATGAGAGGTTCATTTTAATGTGAATTCGCTTTTTATTGGGAATTATTGCTTGAGCGTGCTTTGACATGGAATGACTGCAGATAACCATGGATCAGAGATATAATCAGGGTAATTGTTCGAATGTTTTAGAGAAACATGAAGTAAAAAAGGAGGAAAGTGGCAAGTTATTAGCCATAACAAAATGTATATAAAAACAGCAAATCATACATTTTTAAGACTGGTAGCGTGATGCGAAAAAGGTCATCACATCAGACCCCTATTCACAAATGTGAATTCGATCCGACCCGAATCGGATTTGTGAATCAGTACCCAGTATATATTTTATAGATAGGGGGTTGAATTGCAAGCCTGGAGGTTTGACCTAGCCAAGAGTAAACACAGTCTATAAACGTCCACCAACCCGAAATTGCAATAATTATTGAGTTCAAAATGTTCGAACATTTTCTCACATTCACAAACCCATTTTCTCATTTATTATAAACTATGTATTGTTTATAATAAGTGAGAAAATGGGTTTGTGATACACCATTAATAATAATACACCAATCAACAAATGCTGATTATATTTTTCCTTGTAAAATACACTTCGTCTTTATTAAAATAAAATAAAGCTAAAGCACTTTATGAAAGTACAAATACAACTATTTATAATTTTCATAAAGAAAAAAATGATGTAAGTTCTTCCAAAAACGTATTATTGTAAACATAACTTTACTCGGCTTTTAGGTCTTGTATTTGCACAGTTTTCTAATCCCGCGGTTCTGAGTTGCACCTCATATACCTTTGTTATTTCTTGCAGCTTAATCTTCTGTTATGTTAATATTTTAACATTTTGGTAAAAAATAGAACGTATGTAAAATTATGTCGAATGACAATTATAGAACTAATCAGTTAAAATAAATCACAGCTAGTCATAACGACTTTTAGCAAAGTGAGGGTAGATGAGTTGTGAGTCGTGACGTCAATAACACCAATGCGCCCAGATACTGAACGCACCTTCTGTTTTATAGGACTTTAATGACAGTTAACAACTAACTAGTGACATTTGCATAGAAATATAACAAACAGAACTAGTTGTTAAAGCATGAAATCACAAAATGTTTCCGACAATACTATATTATTTAAATTGTATAGATAGTTGGTCTATCTATACAATTATTATTCATTAATTAATCTTCCGTAACGCATTCATAAGATACCTTTAGACTGGCATTGTACGTATTGGCCGTAACACATTTAACGGATCGTAATATTCTTTGTACAGAAAGTCACACTAGTATCCAATCTGCATCTAACTGTGATCGTATTTTCAATGGATCGGATATTAATACCCTCATCCTTATAAATATGGTATAGAATTCACTTATCACGTATGCATAGAAAATACCTGGGAAAAATCACAAAAGCTCTCAATGTAATCATGATGAAACCTGAGATGGCGCTGTCGCCAATACGGGCATAAATAGGCTCCGTGAATATTTTTAATTTAATTAACAAAAAGTAATTACCGATTAATTAAAAGTGAATAAATGTGTAATAAAGTGTATAAATATTAAGTGAAAACGTTATCTCAGCTCAATACTTTCTAAATTATCTGAAAAGAGGAGTGTTAAATATCATAAATAAAATATAAAGTTTTCACTAAAATTAAAGAAAAAACTGTTTTAAAACATCATGCCAAAATAACCAAGTGTAATCTGAATTGTAAAAGTGATTTTCCAACCCAAAAAACTAATAATAATAAGTGATAACAAAGTGCAATGAACTTTCTTTGTTCTCAAATAGACCATTTGTAACGGCTATTCACACTACAAAACAGACCACTAATTATGAGAATCTTATTATCTGCAAGCTTAGCTTAGCGGTTCCATATGCAACTCGATGATCTCGGGTTCGAATCACCACGACGGTTCCAGCGAATTTTATATTTTTCAATTTTAATATTTACTTAACAACTTACGAGTATTAAATTTATAATCGAAAAAGAGGATCGAAGACAAATTGACAAAACTATTAAAAAATTACGCCAAGGTTATTGAAGTCAAACACACCTTGTCTTGTCGTATTACAGAGATTGTCTTATAAAGCATTAGATTAGATGAATGTATTATACATAAATAAGATACAATAACGAACGTAATAACACAGATATTAAGAGATCTTTGAAGTAAATTATTTAAAATCATATTTATTTGTTTTATGATTCGAATTTTATATTAACAAAAATATGGAAGAAGAAGCATTTATTACCCTAAGGAAGAAAAGATTATCAAACTCTCTATCAAATTTAACGAAATTGTCTTTTGATTCAATGAATAGTACAGAAACATTTGATGTATCGATGATAAGCCTGCCTAATCAAATATCCCATGACAACAGCCTGATGGAAAGTTTCAAAAACCAAATAAAAAAACTTAACTCTGAACTGGAAATTGCTCATGAGGAAATAGAAAATCTTAACTATGAAAATACGATTCTGAAAAAAACAATAGAAAAACAAGAAAAATCTTTATATTTGTTAAAAAAAATAGGATTATCGGACCAAAGTATAAATATAAACACACCGATTGCAACCAAAATAAAAAAAGTTGTTAAAGAAGATCTATTTAAAAATATTAAAGGAAGTACGCCTATGAAAAGCCGCAATTTATGCTTCAACACCAATAACGTCCCCCATAAACAAGGCACACCCTTATGTATGTCCATGAATAATAGCATAATCAATGAAAAAGATATTTTAACAGATGACGGCTGCACATCTATTATTGAAAATAAACAGACACCAGATATTATGCATAATAATTCTAAAAAGCTGCCTACAACAAATGAAGACGCGGACTCTTTTGCCACAGTACAGAAGCGTTCATTAGACACAAAGAAAAAAATAATTATACTCGGCGACCAACAAGTGAAAGGATTGGCAGAAAAATTGACTTACACGAGGAGTGGAAATGAATGGAACAACGACTATATTGTTACTGGCTTTGTTAAGCCATATGCTCAATGCTCTGATATTTTAGAAAATTTTAAGTATCTGGACACCTTAACTTGCAAAGACAGAATATTTCTTTCAGTCGGCTCAAATGATAGGAATCCAACATTATTTAT
>LQNK01000285.1:14467-25321 GCA_001586405.1 Phoebis sennae | reverse complement strand
ATTGTATGCAACCGCATTACCAGGCATGCATGAATGACAAAAGATTCAAAACAACGAGAAAGGTTAAAAATAGAAACGTTTTAATGACTACAGAAATATTAATGTCAAGCTGTTACGTTGGATATAGGACAGTTGCACACCGGCGGATTAAAACGGTATGAGAGGTTCATTTTAATGTGAATTCGCTTTTTATTGGGAATTATTGCTTGAGCGTGCTTTGACATGGAATGACTGCAGATAATCAGGGATCACTGATATAATCAAGGTAATTGTTTGAATGTTTTAGAGAAACATAAATTAAAATATGGGAAAATAACATTTTGTTTGTCATAGCAATATATACATAAAAACAGGAAATTATAAATTTGTAAGACTGGTAGCGTGATGCCGAAATAGTCATCATATCAGACCCCTATTCACAAATGCGATCCGATCGGAAAGCTTCGAAAATCAGAACAAGATTCATACAAATTTCGAAGGAAACATCTTTGTCCGACCCGAATCAGATTTGTGATTCAGTATCCAGCATAAGTCTTAAGATAGGGGGTTGAAATGCTAGCTTGGAGGTTTGACCTAGCCAAGAGTAAACACAGACTTTAAACGTACATCACCAACCCCAAATATCAATACTTATTGAGTTCTAAATATTTGATCACAAATCCATTTTCCCACTTATTATAAAACACCAATCAACAAATGCTAATCATGTTTGTTGTAAAATACACTTTTACCTTCTTTATTAAAATAAAATAATACTAACGCACTTTATTAAAGTACAAATACAGCTATTTGTAATTTTCTTAAAGAACCAAAATGATGTAAGTTCTTCCAAAAACGTATTGTAAACATAACTTTACTCGGCTTTTAGGTTTTGTATTTGCACAGCTTTCTAATCCCGCGGTTCTGAGTTGCACCTCATATACCTTTGTTATTTTTTGCAGCTTAATCTTCTGTTATGTTAATACCTCATTAATATTTCAACATTTTGGTAAAAAATAGAACGTACGTAAAATTATGTCGAATGAGAATTATGTAACTAATCAGTAAAATAAATCACAGCTAGTCATAACGACTTTTAGCAAAGTGAGGGTAGATGAGTCGTGAGTCGTGACGTCAATAACACCAATGCGCCCAGATACTGAACGCATCTTCTGTTTTATAGGACTTTAATGACAGTTAACAACTAACAAGTGACATTGGTATAGAAATATAACAAACAGAACTTGTTGTTAAAGCATGAAATCACAAAATGTTGCCGACAATATTATATTTTTTAAATGCCAACTATCTATACAATTATTATTTATTAATTAATCTTCCGTAACGCATTCATAAGATACCTTTAGACTGGCATCGTACGTATTGGCCGTAACACATTTAACGGATCGTAATATTCTTTGTACAGAAAGTCACAATAGTATCCAATCTGCATCTAACTGTGATCGTATTTTCAATCGATCGGATATTTTTACCCTCATCCTTATAAATATGGTATAGAATTCACTTATCACGTATGCATAGAAAAGACCTGGGAAAAATCACAAAAGCTCTCAATGTAATCATGATGAAACCAATAATAGAGTTGTCATTATTACTGGAATTATTTCTTTCAGATGCATTTTAATAGACTGTGTAATATTTTATTATTTCCAAAAGAATATTGACTGTATTGAAACCAGCTAGGGTTGTAATCAATACAAAATTGTAAATCTTCGGAAAATAATATAGCAGTATTTGGTTATCCCAAAATCTTCTAAAGTTGGTATGAATTATCGCTTCTTGAGTAATAAGGGCTGAACCACGTCAGGGATAACTAGTTTCGGTAAATATTACACACTATTAGTTTAACTAACGAAGACAAATTACTCCGTTGATAAAGTGAACGTCACCGACAAGTTGTATTATTATTATCTTCGTGCCCAAATTGTTTATGATTGTCCTGGCTTCTTTCATCAAATTTAAGTTAGTTAAATTATTATCTAGTGTGAGGAAGTCGATTCTTTTTTTGACAAAAAGTTATTATTTTTCCATTTTGGTCACCTATATAATATATTTCAGATCTAGTTAGAGTTTAGTGGGTATTATTATTAACATTTGACCGCAGAGCTTATTCTGCTGATTTTCGAAGTTTGAGACGATCAATTTTAACCAAATTCCTATTAGACTTCACGAACACTCTACTCTTTTGAATGCAATACAAATTTTACAAAACAGACCATAAATACCTGAGGTGCCTATGCGGTAACGCTACTAAAAATACTGTCGAATTGAGAATCTTTTTCATTAACCATAAACAATATCTGCTGCTAAATGTTTTGCCAGCAGCGTCAGAATATTTACCTATTATTGCTAGCCACTGTACAATATTAGTATAGATTAACTTACAATAGCAGTTCAAAGCATTTTACTGAAAATTTCCAAGAAAACCGAACAAAGGGTCTTAAACACTGGCCATATCTCAAGCTTAACCCATATAAAGAGACACAATTTAAACTGTCACCGGTTAAGCCTTCCTTGTATAGCATGTCTTAGCCCTGAACGGAATTGGTCTTTGTTTAAATAATGAGTGTTTCTCGTGTAGAGTTATCGTTCAGATGAATGGCATTTGTACAAATGTGGTCTGAAACGCTATGAGTTATGACCATGAACTGTGACTGGTCATAATAATCCTTGCTAATATTGTTATAGGGAAGGTTTTTTTTCACCATCATCAATAAAGGCACAGGCTTGCATGCTACTTTTCTAGAGCTACAAACTAAACATGGAGATTTGTTGGATAAACACAGTATGGACCGGCTGTGTCTGTACATTGTTTCACGTTTAGTTTTTAAGTCAGAATGTATGATTTTGAAATCTGAACTTCTGTGATAGCTTTTTATTTATAAATCTCTATTTTGATGAAGGATAAAGTCAAACCACTCCATTCACACATATTTGTAAACTCCCGTCCTTTTCATAAAATTACAGACAGAGTAGTCGACTTTAAATTGAGATACAAAAAAGACCGTATGTATAAATTTTTTATTGCCATATACAAGTTTTTCACTGGAAATCAAATACAAAATGAGAAAAATATATAAACATGGCAAAAGACGTTGACTCAGCATCTCTCAATTACATTTTCCTTTAACCCGAGACCCACCAATCTGTAGTCGAAACTAAACTACCACTAGACCAAAGAAGCAGTCATGAATGTAAAGACAAGTATATATGTCAACACATGTTAGTAAATATTTGTATATTTATATGCGTTAAAACCCGTGAATAAAAATTGATGTCAAACAGAAAAGGCTTATCGGTTTCCTGCAAAGGATTATGACACAAACATACTTGTTTCTACTTACGGCATGTGTAATTTGATTTGTAGACCAGATTACCAGTAATGCTAACAATGAGCTTAAGCTTCACACTGAGAAATAAATATTACGTGTTTTTTAATTTCATGAACTAGCCTGTAAGTTAGGTACACTACAATGGTCTGAGCGACACGACAATATTGTACAAATAAAAAAAACACGCGCTGGAGAAAAATAGAACATTTGCCTACTGAGACTATATTTTGTTTCTTGGAGACGCAGTTATCCGCTAACGGCCGTTTTCAATATTCAATCTATCCCTTGTTTTGCTTACTAAAGTCAGGCAAATCTATCTATTTGCACCTAATTTGATTTATTTTTAATTTTAAACATCCTATCGACGGATATGATTTGCTATGACTTTTATCTACCTATTGTCATATAATCTGACATAACCATCTATCCATAATCATTGATAAATTATTGAAAATGGCCGTAAAAGAAAATTGATCCAAAAATTTAGATCAATTTTGAAAGAAAAAATTGTTGAGAAATGACCAATGAAAAATGTCTTCTTTTTTTTAAGAGACTCATTGTTTTTCGGATAAACCATAAAAACCATGTGCAGCCTTTTCCCAAGATACCGGCCGCGGGGCCAGGGTTGCAACCCCACCAACTTAGATGTAACTGTACACTAACTAACACACTGTCCATGAAAAATTAAATTGCGTCCCCTGAAAAATGCAAACTCAAAAGTAACTTTTCAATGGACTATTGAAATTGACCATTTTGCCATGAAACATTGTGCGGACGTGAGTTTTCGTGAACTATTATTACCAAGTTTGCCTTCGCGTTGAAAAACTGTCAATATGAAATGTAATTTAACTCTATCAGGGCCGATTTAGACTGTGACTCTTGGGACCCCATCCCAAAAAGGCACAACACTGACGTTAATTGTGCATCCAGGTTTTTTATATATTAATGTGTAAAAGTATTGATTTAAATGATCTGAACATTATCGACATCCGAGCCGCGATAAAAGTGTAATTCGGTCGACCAAAATATTTTGAGATTATATTAATGTGAAAGAAATTGTTGGTCCTTGGGGGCCCTCTAAGGATGGGGCACGAGCCCCGTGTGCCCTTATGCTAAGGACGGTATTGACCTCTACAGTGCATTAAATCAAGACTTGATATTATATTTTACTTTATTTTACTTTAAATAATTTGTTAAAATCATTTCCAAATCGCCCTTGAAAACTTCATGTTTTGACACGTCATTTTGGAATGCAACCCCTTAAGTTGATTTTTACAATATAAAACCTATTGTACCTTGTATTGATTTTAAATAAATAAATAAAATAAACCTACTACGCTTAGTATGATCAGGACTGTTCCTTATTATTTTTTATAATTTTCTAACAAGTCGTTTCTGAATGCTGCTGCTATAGGATTATCTATTTACGAAGAAAGAAAAATTACAAGGAATAAGAAGATAAATATACTTATTTACTTTATATAAGTTCAATCAAGCGTCAATAACAGTGGCAAATGATAACATGATATGGTGTTCTCAGAAATCCTATAAAAGAGCTCGTTAGAGAAAATTATCAGTTGAAGCAAGTTTGTTCGAAGCGTAAATAATGCCGAGGAATACGTGTAATTTGTGCTTTTTATTTTACGTTATTCAAGAAGTATTAGCAAGAAATGTTTTTTTAAAATATGAAAGGATTGGAGATATCCTATTAATATATACTATAAATGATATCCTCTGACTGCCTCGTTGGTCTAGTGATTGCATCTTCGACTACGAATCCAGATGTCTCGGGTTCGAATCCCGGATGGGGCCAAAAAAAATGTTATTGGGATTTTTCTGACAAAGAAATCTCAGTAACCGCCCTGAATCTGAAAGTTGGCGGTGTTGGAACAACCCTCTGGCCGGTCGTGTCGATTTGTCTTCCGATCGGGATATGAGAGTAAAGGAAAAGAGAGTGCACCTGTGTTTGCGCGTACACTTGTGCATTATGATATCTCCTGCGCAGCTGGATAGTCTCTCTTGAGACTGGCCATCATGGCCGAAATCGGTCTGGGAGACTATTATTATTATAAGCTTTAATTATTAAAGGCGTAAACAGAGACTAATAGAATAATAGTTCGTTACCCAAATTCCTTTTATGCAGACTAAGGCTCAGTTCCTATAAAAATAAAACGAATCGTTTTTCAGTAATTTTGTTGACTCTCTGTACAGTTGATGAGATAAATACCACAGACAATTGACCTAATTGCAGGTAATCTGGATCCGAAGATTTACGCTTGCATACTTGCATCACCGACTCATACAGTTGTACACTACCTACGTTTGTACATGAAGTGGCACTTATAATTGTAAATGTAGTTAACAAGAAATGCTATTTGAACAGAAGTTAACGTTGTTTCGGACAGTGAATAGTAGATAAATTTGAATAAAAAAGCATCGATAGACCTACTGTGTTTTTTGGAAGAATAATCCTGTTAAATTTTGTAAGGCCTAATAATATTATTTTGTGGAAATGATAATGACATGCTCACAATATAAACACTGTATCATTGCACTTAGAAGGACGTTTAATATGGTGTGATTTAGATTTGGTTATAAATCCATCTCAAATTAAAGCTTTACATGTCCTTTATTATAAGTAATAATTCACTATATTAACATTATAAATATATTTCACAGTACTGTTTTAAATTGTATGCGCTTGTGTTATAGATATATTATATACGTGTATCTGATGAAAAATGTTATTAAGGTAGTGTGCATAGGAATAGTTAAGACGCTATTCCATTATTTATATAAATCGCGATTTTATGAAATGATATAAATAATGAGAAATCAATTCGTTATTATTTAATTTTAATTTCTAAAATTAACACAAGACAAAAGATACGACCAATTTTTACTAAGAGTTTTGTTCATGGCTCTTGTAAAATTGCTTTGAATTGTTTTGTCTTTACTAAAACTGCAAGCAATGCCATTTGCGTCTTATATTTCTTATTTGCTTTTTATGCTTTTTATTTGTAATTTGAGTTCGGCTACGGTACAGTTTGTCATGAGATATCTCGTGAAAATCAATCCATTATGTAATTGTATGTATGAAATGTTTTGGTTGTAACGATCGTGTATGAAACAAATGTTGATTAAAAGATAAACTAGTCGTTCATTAAATGCATATTAAAATCACGTTACGGAAAACAATGGAGCGATTGCACTAATTCCAACATCATGGCCACATAATGACAGCGTCCGATGATTTTGCGGTAAACACGCAAACTTAATTTGCCACATGGGGAACCACAAGCATACATGCAACCCGACAAGGGCAACCTTCGACCTTCTATTACTCACCTCATCAAAACACAACTAAAGTCAATCACACACAACAAAGGAAGACACAAGGGGCGCGAACGCGGCCGCTCTTAGTGAATACTAATAAATTGACATGGTATTCGTGCACACACAATAAACGGGAACAATTGGGAGCATTTTTTATTGATGAAAAGGTTAAAGGAGATGGTGTTAAGGCGCGTGGCCAAAGGGCAGGCGAGCGCGCAAGCCGGCGCGCCGCCACACTCTGGGCTCCGACTGACACGCTCCCGAACGCCGCGCAAGCGTTCTGTGCCAGGATCGGCCGAAATTCACCCTCCAAAACTCGCCTCTCAGAACGACCGAACAACCAAAAATATGTAACTAAAAATAGACTTTGCCAAAACGCGTTTTGGACTATTTTTCTGTAACATCTATCGCGTGGATGGGACAGTGTTTTGGGGTAATGCGTGTGCCGCACTGCACACGTTGATAATTAAATGTGTTTGACAATACAGAGGCTGTGCCGTGAGCTGATGACGTCAATGTACCAAACACTGGATGAACGCCCGATTGGATAATTTGATAAGCCTTTGACGGGTTAGCTTGGTGTGTAATTAAAAATTACAACATTGGACCTTTGTTAAATTTATTTTCACAGTTTTAAGCAATTTGCTCAATACTTCAAACATTGCTGCGTATATCTGAACGTACTGTCACAAAGCGAATTGCTGATTGTAACATTAAACTAAAATAAAATGAAATATTGAAAGGAATTACTGTACAACTTTGATCCTCGCCCAATGTGCAAGTAACATAATTGTAACATGATCAGAAATTAATAGCCAAGGCTCATTACTTGATTTATTAATAAAAATTCTAATATTATAGACAGAAACATCTCGCTTGCGCCTATATTATAATTATTGATTTCTCAAAAAACAAACCATAACCATCTTTTTGAAGTTAATTTGCTATGTAATATTTATGGTATATACGTAAACAATTTTGAATAATCAAAAATATAATTCAATAATAAGAAAAACCAAACGGCTGTATTTGGTTTCATGCCAACTTGAACTGCAATTCCACCTGAGTTTGCTCCTTTGGTTATTTTGCTACTTTTGCAAGCGAATTCCCTCGATCAACATATTTTTGATGTCTTTTCGTAATATTCTTTCTTTGATTTATAAAATCATTTAACATTCTTTTTAATATTTAGTAATAGCTCCTGTGGTTTTTTACTGATGTATAGTATTTTATGATGACTCTGACGTTTTATATAGCAATGTTTATGAAATTTCCAAATAATTCTTAAAGCTTTTAAAATTACTAACTTTTATAACTTTAAATTATTTTGGCCTAGCTACATTTTTTAAATTAAATATTTTCGGTTTTAAAGAGTTATTTATTAGACAAATATCCAAAGAAACCTACCTACATTTTATTATATCACAACTCAGCTTAATTAAAAGTTCCTTATTTCTAATTTTAATGAAGGAATAAAATCTGGTTTCACCCATCCGAAGACGAGTCAGTACGATATTAAGGTCAATTAAGGAAATATGTTATATTTTACTATACTACACATAATATGTTATATTTTGTATGGTTACCTCTGGAAACACAAAAGTATTTGGATTCTTCAGAAACTACTAAAGAACTTTATAATTATATCAGTGGATGACATATACATGTGCCTTTTTAATATTTATTTACTTAGTTGCGCATTTACTTTGCCTTTTCCAATTAATAACTGTCTTAAGCCACTGTATGCCTGGAAGAGATCGCTCTGTTGCGATAAGTCTGCCCTTTTCTTAACTTAAGATTAAACCGATGTCGCATACCGTATGGTTTAATCTGAAGTTTTTTTTGGCTTTAAATAAATCTATCAATAAATAAATATGAAGTTTCCATTTATCGCAGTAATGTTGGTAGAAATTCTCCAGTAACCAGAACATGTAACAATTTCAATGACATTAGTAAGTCTCTGGTTGGACTTATCGATATTAATTGTGATTCATCTTCCATTTTTCGTAAAAAAAATCATAATTTCTTATAAGTTCAAACAATAACATACAAAAATGATGTTAAAAGTCTAACATCGGTATTGTGGGTATTAATAAATGTTACTATCACAAGCTAATTTTGGTGTTTTCTAAGTTATAAATAGTGGAATTTGTAGTACGGTTCGAGTTATTTTTAACGTTGTTTGCATACAAGAGGGCTCTTGAACTATCGTTGCTGACTCCATTTTGAACGAAAATATTCGCTCTTATTTTTACGTAGTTTAAATTGAATTTTAATGAAAAAACTTCGTAAATCAGGTCAAGTTTACCCGTGTCGGATTTTCTCACAGGTGTATAATATTGGGTTGCTACTTGCTATAAAATAATGAAATTGACAATTACATATCGTATAAATAATAACTTCTTGGTTAATATTCTTTCTTATTTTATCTTACATAATAGGTAAATGACATGGAAATAATCTTCATTTTTTTATAAACCGGCTTCCCAAAAACCGATAGTTTCCTTATATGGGGCTCATTGTTTTAAAGATACGATATGTCCTATTTTTAATTGTTCAAGTGTGTTGCATGGACTTTAAAACTATTTTACTTTCTCAAAAGAAGTTGATAAAATGTTAATCTGAATCCCCTAAATTAAAATACACCTATTGACCTTGCGATTTTCCTTGTGTTTGTGTACAAAATATAAGTAAATTATTTTTAAATTATTCAGGAACATTTAACACTACGCCTGCAACATATTTTTTGTAAATACATGATACTATAGTCTATAGACAAATTAAGACCCAGTTAATTTTTAAAAAATCAAAGCGAGTTGAGGTTGTAGCTGGTGGGTACAAAAACGCATTACAAGCGGATTCATGCACACAAATATTTATTATTTTATATTACTACCACAATAATCTAGGCATTATACATGCAAAACAACGAGATTTGATTGAAGCATGCTTACGTCATATAATACAATTTAAATTAGATTAAACTAATGTAGAGCTTCAGTAAGTGCAATCAAATCTATTGTTAGGCTGTTATAAAATAATGTCATACATGTCAACTTAATATCATAATCCAATACAATCAATGTTGTTTTCAATATCAATGGTATTCTTACGGCCATTTTCAATAATGTATCAATGATTATGGATAGATTGTTATGTCAGATTATATGACAATAGATAGACAAAAGTCATAGCAAATATAGTCCGTCGTTAGGATACTGAAATCAAAGTAAGTGCAAATAGATAGATTTGCCTGACTTTAGTAAGCAAAACAAGGGATAGATAGAATATTGAAAACGGCCGTTAGTCGTCTGAGAGTTAGGAGTATATATTTTTTGGAGAGGTATTTGAGGCAAGCTGAAAACTTGTATGATGCTTCTCCTATTATATCCCGACATGGAACTGCAGACCGGGCTGGTGTGTAGCGGGGCTTTTTTTAACCTGGCAGAAAAAATGTCAAAAAAAATCTATTTGTTGTTACACCCCGTGTCCCGGAGAGCGCGTAAAGCCTGCCGTCCTAGCGGGTTATAAGAGGAAAGGAATAAAGAGTGCACCTGTATTCGCGCGTACACTTGTGCGCAGCTGGCCAGCTGAAGTTTCTAGCTTTCTGAAGAAACTAGCCAGTTTCTCTCTAGATTAGCCACCATGGCCTATCAGGGGATCTATTATTATTATATTATTATCTAAGAATTCGCTTCTACCATCTACTTCATTCTCGCTTATCCGCTCAATCGCATTTTTTATAAATGACTATTCAAGTATTCAGATATTCTTCAGTTTAAGCTGAGATTAATGTATTGTCATATTAAAATCCAGGATAGGAATTATCTATGTGCATGTCAATCAAATCACTTCATCTGTTTTGTGTTCGAGAAGGTCTGTATAAAAATATTAGCTATTACAATTAGTAGGCGAGATCTTTTACATGTAAATGATTCTTACAAGAGTAAAATACGCGTGGCGTATAATCAGATGGTAGGGAAGTGGCTGTGTCGGCTCCGTCCGGTTTTTGTAGTTATCTGATTTTCACTTTCCGTTAATGTAGAAACTTTTGTTGTTGTAATAATTTTAAGTAGGCTTATGTATGGCTAATCTATACATATAATAAAAGAGTAACCGAACCATTTCTGTACATTGAATATTTTTCAAAAAGAGTGATTGGTATGTAATATGTATGTTCCATAGA
>LQNK01000285.1:0-14422 GCA_001586405.1 Phoebis sennae | reverse complement strand
GATAGTGCACTACTATCCGGTATCCGTCCGGATACTGAAAATAGGGCCGGATAGGCCGGATACAGGATAGTTACCGGATATCCGTTTCATCTCTAATAAAAATATTAGCTATTACAATTAGTAGGCGAGATCTTTTACATGTAAATGATTCTTACAAGAGTGAAATACGCGTGGCGTATAATCAGATGGTAGGGAAGTGGCTGTGTCGGCTCCGTCCGGTTTTTGTAGTTATCTGATTTTCACTTTCCGTTAATGTAGAAACTTTTGTTGTTGTAATAATTTTAAGTAGGCTTATGTATGGCTAATAATAAATAAATGTTTTATGTTATTAAAATATTGTAATGTAAATTGGAATATTTTCATTATTTCGATGCTTATACATATATAGTTCAAATGTGAACGCATGTAATTTTATAATTTTTTTATATTATTAATATATTCGGCGCATTTCTAATAATTATTACTAGACATGAAGGGATAGTGGTCCGGATACCGGATACCCGATATCTGTGTTTTGTTGCGTTACATTTCAAGATCACTTTGATTTGAATTTAAGCGAGGAGAGCGAGTTTGAAAGCATTTATTTACGTTCGGCTGTTTTCAAAAATGCATCTGGAAAAGTTATGCAACAAAAACAGACAGCATAATATACATAATGTAAATTTTCAAATGTAATACAATTAATAATTTCGACTCATACTTCCAACCTTCGATAGCTCAGTTGGTAGAGCGGTGGACTGTAGAGGAATATCACTGTCATCCATAGGTCGCTGGTTCAAATCCGGCTCGAAGGAAACTTTTTGTTTTTATTTTTTAATTTATTATTTTTTTATTACTACGAAAAACAACAATACATTAAAATATAATTATAATGTACTTCAAAAATATAAATTTGATTAAAATTTTAAAGAGATTTAAAAAGTCTAATTTTACAAGAACAAAAAAATATGTTACCGTCATCGATTACAAATTTATACATGTAAAACAAAATAATCGCTGCGGACAGGATTCGAACCTGTGCGGGTAGAACCCAATGGATTTCAAGTCCATCTCCTTAACCACTCGGACACCGCAGCCGTATAGTGTAAAGCGAATTTAAACATCGTTTTCTGTTTACATTAAATGTATAAATTGTTATAAAAAATATAATAGTGTTTTTTTATGTTGTTTGAATAAAAAATCCAGCAATCTTTAATAATAGTGTTGTTTATTCAATTGACATTGTGTTTGAAGAGGCAGGCAAAGCAGCAATGATTATCCATAAAGAGATAATTTTATCATAATTTATTATATTAAATCTTTTAATAGTGTGGATCAATACGGTTTGACAAAGCATAATCGATTAAATACAAGCACAAAATTCGACAAATAAATCGAAACAATATTTTTGATAAGGTAGAAAAATAGGTGTAAAAATATGTTAAATAGGAATAAAAAAATCATATAAAATAAATTATATTGGTATTTAATAATTAATAATTTTAAATACATTGATATATTACAATTTATTTATTATTCATACGTGTCATTGTTAATGATTGCGACAGTGTTGCCATCTATACAGTTGTTATTTTATTATCTACTTGATACTAGATGGCGCTGATATAAATTGACACAAAATGTGTCAACTACTCACCGTAAGATGTCACAGCAGTACTCAAATGAATACTATCCTTCTATATAATATTTATAATAATAAAACGTTTTCATGCAACATTATTAACCAATTTTTTTTCCTTGAAATGATTACATATTTATCTATCAAAATAGCTTTTATTGCTATTCTATTCAGAGTTTTACAAGTAAAGATGTAGACACAGCTTTATGTATGAGAAACAACTTTTAAATTCAATTCGGTTGGTTCCGTCCTTATAATATATTATCAACAAACGTCCCTTAAATTAGCTTAAAATTGTTATGTGTATTAAGTTTAAAAATAAATGTTTAATTAAGTAAATAATAGAGTATTGTTCTCGTCCTAATTGGGTTGTTAATATGCAGGAAAAGACATGGTTTAATTTTACCGTTGACTTGAAACTACAGGCTCTCTATGAAACCGAAACAATTAAATAATTAACCTTAAATTTCTTGAAACTACTAACCCACTTATATTTTTTCTCAGACTGGTATTTAAACTTATTTAGACAAGCCGCGGGGTGCTGCAGTCGATTTAAGCTTGGTGTCCACAGATAGGGTCCTTTATGAATGTATAGAAAATGCGAATCATATGAAGCGAATCTTCTATAAATATAAAGAAATGAAATAAATTCCGATGCTACCAATGCGTACGATGCCAATCATATGTGGACGCTAAGCTATAATAGTTTTGGGTATAACAAAAATCACATATTTCTCAATAAAAACACAAAAAAAAATTTTTTTAATAGGTATATAACAACGTTTATAGGAACAAAATACATCTATAATAATCAGTACTTAATTAAATCGAAGTTCTTCCAATCTAGTGAAAGAGAAAAGTAAGTTATAACTGTTATAAGCTAATAACATTTCTTGCTAACATTGTTTTTACCGGTTTCTATTATGGGATGCCATATACTTAATTATTTCGAATTTATTCCTGGAGGTCATCAAAATGTGAAACGTCTCGATAAAATATGTCACCAATTACTAAGTTTCTAAAGAATGTCATCAACAATTAACACTTTTTATTAGTTTTAACCCGGAAACCTAACCTTCACGCTACCCGAGCCAATTGTTACAATCTAGAACCATTGTCCTGCATTCAATAGATTTTAGATTAGCGCTAATTCCGCGAAATGCGGACTCTTTAATGAAGGAAGTTATACGACACGCTACATTGCGTATTTGACGTATCAGTCGCTAATTACACGGTTCGTAGGAAGCAATGTAGTTTGAACTAATTTGTTTTGTTAGATAAGTAACGATGCACGCGATTGTGTTCATAGGAAGTTTGGTATTCACTGAATGTAAGATGTTTCTTGGCTTTAATAACTACTATCCTGATTTCTAATAAAATAAAAGACGATAAAATAAGCATTATGTAAATAAGATCAATAGTTTCGGAGTTTAATTATATCCCTTTATTTTTATTTGGTATTTTTTTCATATATATAATATCTTAATATTCATAACAAATCATATTTAAAATCATCGTTCCATAATAAAAATAAAACAATGAATTGGCGGGGCTTTATAGACTATGACTCTCGGCTAAAAACAAAAACATGACAATCGAGACTTACATTACACCATACAAATCTATCGCATTCTTAAGTATTACTTACTAAAAAATGTTGTTATAAGTATCGCATTGGATATATATCCGTAATGGTAGTACGTTCTATTATATGGAAATAAATAAATAAAATATTTATCATATAAAGTAAAAATAGTGTCTAAATGAAAAAAATAGTAAGAGTTTTGCCTATCTAACGTCATATAATCATACGGCCGTTCTCAATATTCTATATATCCCTTGTTTTGCTTACTAAAGTCAGACAAATCTATCTATTTGCACTTACTTTGATTTCAATATCCTAACAACGCGACGGATACATTTGTTTATCTATTGTCATATAATCTGACATAACAATCTATCCATAATAATAATAAATCTTTGACACATTATTGAACGGCCGTTAATGTCATAAAACTGAATAGGTACTTGAACCGATACAACTATCGTTACAATTGTATTTGCTTAAAGAATACATAATTATAAAAGAAACGAAATAATACAACCAAAGTAGGTGCTCAGGTAATGTGCATGCAAAAAAATTAACTTTTAATAGTATAAAATAGATATTTATATTTCATCGCTCAAACCACCAGAGTAAAATGTTTAACAAGGTATTAAAACACGTAATATATTTTAACGCATAAACCTTTAAAGCAAAGTGAATGTTTCAGTTTAGGACGTACAGACATAAAAACAAAGCGTAAAACAGTCGTAAAACTTGCATTAGACACCTCTTACTAAATGTAAACAGTACTGACAGGAGAGAAATGTATTTAAATATATATTAAAGACTAAATGTAACTGAACGGTTATATTAGAAAGAAAGAAAGAATATTACTCATAGAATTTCTGCACGTGACTGTACTTATCCTTGTAAATAGCTCAGAAGTGAACAAATCTTCTTCAGAAAGAATGAAAGAAAGAAAGAAAGAAAATACATTTATTTACAACAACACACAATACAAAAAACACACAAACATTTTGCTGGTATAACTTCACACGCACAGACGTCCTCTCAGTTTATATTTATAAATAACTAACCGCACCCCGCGGTTTCAGCCACGTAATTTATGAACCCGTGGCAAGCCTATATGTTATTTTGAACCTTACCTTTATGTATACCAAGTTTCGTATATAATCGGTTTAATAGTTTTTGCAATGAAAGACAAACATACATACATACAACCTCACAAACTTTCTCATTTATAATATAAGTAGAATATTTCGTCATGATAATAAATAAGCTTACTTCTTCAAGCAACAGTACCCATCCTTGTAAATAGAGTTATATGGTTTTACAGGTGACCAAATCTTCTGCACATGGACAGACGTTCTCCCACTCACCTTAAAGTAATTAAATATTTTGTTATAATAATATCCCTATATATAAAAACTATCCTATATCATTCCTAGGGTTTCAAAGAATCTCTGTACAAAATTTCATCCAAATTCGTCCTGTAGTTTTGAAGATTATTCAATGCAAACCAACAAATATTTCCTCTTTATAATATTAGTATATACAAGCTGAGTTCTCCACGCGACAGTACCCATCCTTGTAAATAGCATCAGAGGTGACCAAATCTTCTGCACACGATAGACATCCTCTCACACTTTATTGTTATTGAAACGTACGCGATAAACAATATTTTGCGTTAAAAGCTTTAAGTTACAAATGTCTTTGTTGAAGTTTTATAGACGATTAAAGTAAAGGAAGTGATCGTTGAGCAGTCTTTAATAGATAGATAGATAAAACATTTATTCACAGAAGAAAGGTATACAACATACAATTACAGAGAGAGATACACAATAAATACATTTATAAATAAATCTACTGTCTTTTATAAAGCTACGAAATTCAGGTTAAATCTACAAATAAACTATCTTATATGATAAAACCAATATTATTGTGGATATTATAATATTTCCATTTTCACACAACAAAAAAATCATAAATTAAAAAGTCTTGTATTTTATTTGTCTTTATATTTTAGTTTTTCTGACTGAGGGTTAGTTATCTAAATTGTTCTTCATTACGTATTTTTAAATATATCTTTTAAGATTTTAAAATCGTTTTAATGACTTACATACATTTTATTCTCTGTTTTGTCTTAAACCTTAAAAATAATGGTCTCATTAAACTTACGGTAGTAGTAATATCGCACGAAGAAACGTCTGTGGAAAACACACGATATTGAAAAAGTCTAAAACAGATATTTAAAAATATTTAATAAATGGAATGTGGAGGAATAAAAAAGAACGCCTTGTTTATGATGTAAGTTAAACAGTGAGATGACAAGGAAACCGCGAAATTGATGAAATTGAATAGGTTAGTTTAAAAATTTTATAGTTTGATTTTCCATTTATAAATAAAGCGATCGCATATCGATATAGATGTAAATGATTCACATTTAAATATAAAACAAATATTACTTTATTTAAGGGCAATGCGGATGCACCATATTGCATACATCTGTCGCTTTCAGGAAAGTCAATGCCCTTTATACATATTTATCATATTTTTCACAGTTTGCAGTGACGTCACTCAAGACTTCCAACTTCAAATGGTGTAACCTGATTGGTTGTTTACAAACGGCGTGTGCCCACGTCCGCACCTTTCACGGAATCTTTACATCGGATGCTTTTTAACAATGGCTATGCGTCATTGATGATGTTGCATACCTTCCCTGGTTTTACTTCCGAACAATCTAAACACCATGTTTCTATCAAAAAATGCTTTATGATAAAAATTTATCAAAAAAAGCTTTTTAATCGCGGTTATCTATTGAAGCTTGTAAAAATGATGTTCATGGTATATTAGTATTTAGTTGTTAGTTAATCCATTTAAGAAATTATACTTAGTATTCGTTTATTATATTCTGTTTATCTCTTTGTGAATAATTATTTGTATATGTTTTTAAAAATATTTATAATAAATATATCATAAGATTATCTCAAGATATTATTTTTAGTATTATATTATGTACTTAAAACGGTCAAAGTATAAAGTAAATTAAAATTTATTAGTAACTAGTTGAGCTCCGCGGTTTCACCCACTTATATATCTCATTGCTCAGGATTTTCGGAATAAAACTATCCTATGTCATTCCTGGGGTTTCAAAGAATGTCAGTACAAAATTGTACCTAAATAATAATTTATAATATAAGTATAGATTACAGTTTAAATTTTAATTCAACAGCTGACATTCAATAGCTCCAATATATCAAAAATGCAATATTAATTTCATTAGCCTAAGCTCTGGAACAGGTCTTGTAACATATATCATGTACACAGTCGACACTCAATTACGCAGTTAATTACAAATAAATATTATATAATTGTGTGGTTAATAACATTTAATCCGATTGTGGTCGTAATCCTATATAACGTTACACCGCAAGTTGTGAAATGGGAGGGGATTTACATAGGTGTCATCAATTTTAATTAAAGACAGTGTATTTATGTTTTGTGATTTAAGATAATACTTTACTATTGGTACTAGTATTTAAATACTTCTGCTATATGTGTTTAAGTTTCTGAAAAAAGGTGTAAAGAAAAAAAATTGTTTGTAAAAATTAAATGCTTTAGTAAAACTATTTTAGAATTAGTTTATATACAAATAATCTACAGTTCCTCAAAATGCCCGCGGTTTCGCTCATGTGGACTACAAAATTCTTCATTTTGTAGAGACGCGGGAACAGTGTGAGTGAACAGTTAATAGCAGACAAACGATAAAAATAAATTCTATCCATGGTTTTGGGGTCTATAAAACATACTTATTGCATACCAATTATTGTTCTTAAAAATATTTGATGTACAGAAATGGTTACTGTTATATTATATCTTCTCTCGTCTTCCCTTATAACTTGAACCATAAAGATTTTCCTTCCAAAGTCGGTAAGATGTACAAAGTTATAGTACAGTTCTTATGTAGGAAGGCTGGGCTACCTTATATAAACTAAGTTTTCAACCACTTATACATTTTTGTTCAACCGTGGCATTCTATAATAAACAATCCTTGACAAGAACCATGTAAAAGTATCAATGGTATTCGTAATAAATGTTATACACTCGGTTGAACATGCGTTCTTCTTCAATGGTTTGTGAAATTGAAACGCGAGGAAAGTTGTTGTAAGTGTTTTCATAGAAAAATTCATGTTATAGTATGATAATTATATAGGAATACTTTTGGTACAGTAAGTACACCGACACTTTTTGCCGAGAAGGACAACATTGTGGAATGACCTGCCAGCATCAGCATTTCCGAACGGTTACGACTTAGGGACCTTCAAGAAAAAAGCCTATAAATTCCTTAAAGGCCGGCAACGCATTCGCGATACCTAACGTTGCGAATGAATATGGGCGGCGGTGATCACTTACCACCAGGTGACCCGTCTGCTCGTTTGCCCGCTGGGCGATAAAAAAAAAGTATTTTGGGTAACCTAAAGAGGAAACAGCATGTCTAGCTAAGTTTCCAGAGAGGATCTGGTGACACGCCGTGTATTAATATACAAAATTTGCTAGTCAAAACCTTTACTTATATCCCAAGTAAAAACAAGCCCAGAAATATCGCATCCATTTATATATTGTAGTCGTCGTGCAATATTAAATAATGCATGGTAAACCGCTTTCATTGCACATTTGTGTTTTAATGGGATTATACTTACGTATCTAATTATCTCGCAACCATTATATTATTATTTTCAACTATACTAATTCTATTATTTTTAATAAACAATCCAAATCACAATGGAATTAAAAGGAACAGAGATAATCGCCATAATATGTAACAGTCGGCTGAATATACGTTCTTCTTCAATGGTTTGTGAAATTGAAATTACTAGGAAAGTTGTGTTCAAGTGTCTTTCCACGAAAATCATATAGCCATATTGTTATTAGATAGTAAGTAATTCAAGTGTACGATAATATTGTGTTGTATGTTTTTTTTTATTTATAGAGGGTTTAATCTACATAGATGATCAACCTCATTGAGAAGCAGAAAATTTGAGAATTAACTAATACATTTACGCTTAATACCTACGAGACTGTATAGCAACCTTCACAGTATTAAAAATATGATGAACAATTAATAAAAAAAACTGTAATCTAGTGCATTGAATAAAGAGGTATCTATTTTTTACACATATGTATACACCACACACACATGCACTTAATTTTTGATTTTTTGCTCTAACTTTTTCTTCCAATATGTTTATTCCGAACTGTGAAATCTGTAAAAATTAAATGTGAGGGTATCGGCAACAGAATATATAATAATACAGATTTATCATCTAATACGGATGCCACTGCTTTAATTTTATATGTCTGTAAGGATAAGTTTGGAAATAAATGTTTTTATGTTTATGTATGAGTACCCATTCATTAACAATTATCACTAGAAACTTATTCTCAAACTATTCGATAACGATTTAAAACAAATACAATAAGTAAACGAGAACGCTGAGTCAACAATCACGATAGCATACATTATTAGGGACATTGATAAGGCTGGATAAGATAGGAAAGCGACTTTCAACCTATTGTTGCGGGAACAATGAATCTTTAATGGCTAAGTGTTTTAGAAATTTCTGCGCTTAAGTAAACTAAATCTGAACTAGATTGTTTGAATAATATTTTTAACCACATTTAATTACTATTATAATTTTATGTCGTATTTAAGATGGTTTATATTCACTGCTTTTTAAACTCGGTAGAGACAGTTTCGGACCGCCTCGAAGGTCCCTCATCTTCTATTCTTCATTTTAATCATAGAATTAAAATAAAGAATAGAGGATGGGTGATCTACCAATTTTTATCGTGTGGCATCTGAATAATTTGTGAATTTGTTTGCAAATAATGTCATAAACAGAATAATGATTTGTCGAAAAATTTCGCTACAACAATTCAATTAAAAATTGTCACAATATATCGAACTTTAAAAGATAAACTTCTACATAATTAGCCATAACATTTTTGTGTAAGCTCATTTGACTAATTTGGGAATACAATTAAAATGTTGACACTTTCATAGTACAAATATAACTTATTGTATAAATTAATTCTAATATCACCAATCAACCTCGTGACTCATAAAATTTTTAGAATTATAAGGTCTACGATTGCCTGGAAGATAGCTTTGAAGTTTTAAGCCCATAAAACAATTATACTTTTAAGTTGTACTGTATTCATTTGAAATTTGATTTGGCGTGTGTACAATGAATAAAATATAAATATTCGGAATGAAAATGAAAAAATAAATGAATGATTAAATATTCATTCAGCCTGAATACTGAAATGATTTAAATTTGTGTAACGTATTTTACTGATTTTCTGTCATCACTTAATGAAGGGAGAAAAGACTTAGGGATAAGTTTTTAAAAAGTTAAAGTATCAGTTGAGTTTTTGGACTTAAGGGGGTGCATTCCTAAATTACGTGTGTAAAGATAACCACCATATTATATTTTATATTATCAAAATATAGGTATTGCAAAATACGTTGATTATTTGTCTTAGTTTCGTGGAGTTTATTAAGTATATGAAATTCAAAAATTATTGCACGATATTATGTTTATTAAAAAATAATGACTGAAAATAATAGTATCAAAGTTATTCATTACCAGTTCTGAACTCATGTAAGTATAGCAGGATCATTGTAGTCTACGTAAATTCTAGCTTAGTTCATGAAATTAAAAACACGTTAGTTATGGAACGCGCCCTCTTATGACGGCTTTAATTTGCAACAATGTATTATAGGGCTTATAGTCAGGTTTGTAATATTTATGTAATACTAGTTTTAAATCTAAGCCATGACAGCAAATGAATGGGTGGTGTCAATGACACGCCACTTTTGATTTGACATTGAAACTTCATGCCATAATCTGACATATGTTTAGGTCTTTATCTGAACAGGCAATAATAATCCTAATGCAAACGTAATAAAGCATATATTTCCTTGTATTAATTATTATATTGAAATATATGCATTAAGGTGCAACTATGATCAATGATACATAGTGATTACTGTACAGAGTTTTGTTGACATGTATCAGAGGATATGTCAATCATCCCAAGAACAAAAGATAAGATACTTAAAAGGTAAAGCTTGATGCTATCTTACGATTGCATAAACTTATTAATGCGAATGTAATTTTATTTGACCTAATGTATCATAAGAGTTAAGGTTACAACGCCATGTAATACTGTAGTATTGATTATTACGCTAGTATCTCCAATGGGTTTTTATAAGTAAGCGAGCGAAGCGATGTCTCAGAGTTGAGAGAATGTTTATATGTTTGTATGTCAGCCCAAATGTTTGTCCGATGATATAAGGAGTATTGTTAATCCGATCTCGATTTTTATAATAAGTGAAATCGGTAGGGGGATACAAATATAAGGAGAGGGGGGGTCTAATAGGCGAGCTTCATACCCGAGTGTGGTATCAAAAGAAAGGTCTTGATTTAAACATTTCAACGCAACGTCTAGCTTGGAGCCAATAGTCAAAAATAAAGTCGCTGTTATTTAAACCTTTTGATGAACCATAAACTGATACTGAGCTGTGCGGCGTCGGGATAGAACACATGTGTCAGCATCCCATTTCTACCCTTGGGGTCGTAAGGCGACAGAGGGTAATTCTGCTGCATAACATCTTCAGCAATAAAAGAGTGAGAGCCGAGCATTGCACGATTGGGCCAAGCTCGTACCGGGGAAATTATCACCCCCCTAGCAGAAGATAGGCGTGAAGCAGTATTGTACTGTATTTCGTACGGTGAGCGGAGGCCTGGACACCTGCAGTCCCAATCCATTCCTCTCCCATCGTGTTCTATTTCTCTCCCTATCCACTTCCCTTGCTTCAAGCCGGCAAGGTATCTGCAAGACTGCTGTTGTAGATGTTCATAGGTTGCGGTCAGTCACGTTACCTCAGGCGAACCGCATGCTCCGTTCGCCTGCTGCAACATAAAAAAAAATCGTGACTAATAAATGAAATAATAGTCCATCTTCATTTCGTTTTATAACTAACGTATGGTTTAAGGTCAATTTTTGCAGGCTTGTGGTAAATAAATTGATTGAAACCTTAAAATGTATAATTACTTTGACTATAATTTGAAGTTATATGATGTCGAAATTACTCTAACAAATAGTTTCTTGTAATTAATTTGGAGTTTTTAATTACTTTAGAGTGGTGTGGTAATTAACGAACCCTTAAAACTAACGAGGTTTTCAAGTGTCATCCATGCGAACTTCGTTCAAAAGGGTTGCTTAATTAATTAGACTTTTTACCCCGTCTATGAGTATTGTGGTTATCCCTCGCTTATATAAATTGTATGTACTATTATTGAATATGATGTGAATATCTTTTGTATATAAGTGTTGTACTTTTATTTTAGCCTCTATATTGCCTCTTGATGGAACTGCATTTTTATGTATTAAATACATACATGCAGACACACTTATGCATATCACTTATTTGAAGTTTGTATTATAAGTAATTTGTTTTAAAAGATCCATATAAGAATATCCTTCTGTTCGATACAAGAAAACATTGATTAGTAGAGGTTATGCTTACTTCCATAAAAGATATATATACTTTAGTTAGTATGAGGAGTATTTAATACTGTATAAATAAGCCTAAAATGTAGGCTTCCCATGACAGTTTGGCATCATTCCAATGAAGGCATTTGTACCATGTCTGCCAAGTTCGCCTGCCAAAGATGTCCTGGGTGGATGACCCCACGAGGACACCATATCTCTGTCATGTTATCTTAAGTTATCTATACTAGTATTATAAAGAGGAAACATTTGTTTGTATTGAATAGAATCCGAAAGTATAAGACCGATTCGGATGAAATTTTAAACAAAATAACTAAAATAACCTTTGTCTACATAGGTTAGTTTTTATCCCGAAAATCCTACGTTAACGGGAGATATATACGGGTGAAAGCGTGGAGCTCAGCTAATTTAGTAGTTAATTTTAAATAATTTTGCTTTTTGAATAATTTTTACATATAAGTCGCTATCTGAGACGGTTCTTCTATAAAATGTTATGAATGATATGTTGGAAATTGGAATAAAAATATACTAAATACCTACGGTAGAATAGTTATTAATATCTCGGGCGGAAACTAGTTGTTTATTAAATTATTCGCATTACGAAAAGTAAAGAAGTATTTTGATTATTTTTTGCTCATACATAGGAAAATAAAATTTTATATTAAGTACATAAATTTACAATATTTTTACATTTTAATACAATATTCTTCAAAACAACATGTGCAATTGCTCTGAATGGAGTACGAACATAATATCTCTATTTTCACCATATATAAACTCACAAAAACAATTTTTAGGATTAAAAATATTTAGCTTCTGAATGTTAAATTAAATTTTTGCATATCTCTTCATACACTTGCGTACTAAATCCACCGTAAATAAATTATCATTTAATTATGAAGATACCGCCTACATACAACAATTATCGTTCCTCCCACGGGTGTCAGCGACCTTTATTGTCTTTAGTGAAGGTTTTGCTACTTCTTGCTTACTTGTACATGACCTCATCAAAAGCTTATCGTATTTTTTTAGGCGAGCTAAGGAGCATATGGATTGACGAATGTTTACGTGTCGCGACCGAGACAGGAGAACGCGACAGTTACTTGACTTTAAAATCATAGGCACCAGTTCGCGCCGCGATCTAGACGGGAGACAGAGACCAACCTTGTCTAAAGTCAAGTATTGGTCGCGGTCTCCTCCGTCGCAGCGCGCCTAACTGTACAACAGACCCATTATCACGTTGTTACAATGCTTCAACCCATTGTATGCCACATCTGTTCAAAAGCATTCGAGCTGCGATGGCATAGCGCAAATTAAGAAGGAAGGAATCATCCTTCCTCCAAAGGTATAAGAGACAAAGCGTGTCTCTTATCCCTCGATTACTTTAAACGTCTTGTGCAACGACGTTACAATTGCATTAATAGGGCATATAAAATATACTATTATGTTAATTGTTACGCTAACGCAGTGTAACGCAATGCATCGTTCTAATGAAACCACACTTTTAAGCGTCTACTATAGCTAAAATTGCAACCCCACAAATTGCTTTACCTGTCTTAGGAAATGTGAGGAGTTAAAAAGAATTGATAAAGGGAAAAAGGATATTAGAAAGATATATAAATAAGAACTATACCGATAAATATAGAAGGATATATTAATTTATAGTTACATAGTATCAGGCTTTCCCTTCATGCTCAGTGTTACCATGTGTCGTTTTGCACGGGAATTCCCATTTATGTCTAGAGATAAGTCGTGATTCATCCATGGTTAGAATATTATGTTGTATTGATTTAAATTAATCGTTATTGAGCTCAGTTCAATTGTTTTCTTAATTCTTCTTTTTGTAATAATTGCAAAAATATAAGTAGAAATAAACTTCTTTATACCTAAGCAGACGTGAAGCTATGACAAGACCGAAATGGCAACATTTTATATACATCTGGATATAAATTACTTTGAAAATAATAAACTAAAAAAAGTGATAATGTCATGTTTCTTGATGAGAAATATACTAACATTAAAAGTTATTTATAATTTTAATAATATTTTTAATTGAGAGGAAAAATTTTGATGAACCGCACTAATAAATATAAAATATTTAAATAGTTTAAAAATGTCTTAACACCTTTGTTATATTTAAAATTTAATAGGAATTCATAAATGACTACAGCTGCGTTTGCTCCAATTATTTTAATATGTTATATTGTAAACATATAAAAGGAATTTAACACTTATTTATGTTAAGAATTCGGCCGTTATAATTATTACAGTGTAGTCTGACAATAGACCGGGCGGCGACCGCCAACAAAGGAGAGGATGTAACTGTACACTCACGAAACGAACATTGCTCTGTGTGCGTTTGAAATTGTAGCAATTTGCTTGTCGATGTTAAAAATGGCGTTTTATTTTTTATTAAAAAACGTATAATTTAAAAAATATAAATTATTTATAAAAAAAAACTAGCAGTGCCCCGCGGCTTCATCTGCGTATAATAGATTGCGTTCTCGTAGGGTATCCGGCATAAATCTACTTTCTTGGGTTTCCAACAATCACTGTACAAAATTTCATCCATATCGGTTCAGTAGTTTAGGCGTGAGGAAGAGACCGACTGACGACAGTTACTTTAGTAAGGACGTATGGAAAGTATGGATAATGCT
>LQNK01000284.1:66496-90055 GCA_001586405.1 Phoebis sennae | reverse complement strand
TAACTGTTATATGAATTTTCAGCGTAATACACTGAATGGTTAAAAAGATACAACAAGAAAAGTAACATATATAAATCTTATGATACACGGACCAAATTCGAATGGTCACTAAAAAGCGGCCGCGCCATACATCAAGCGTACCTTTCACAAATTGTAGTGTTAAATTATGATTGTGGCATAAGATTTGGTACAGGCGCGTGCATAAGTGAATAATTTTCTTGTTTTGTCGATTTTCTCCAAAACTACTGGACGCACAAATTTAAAAATTGCACACACAATTACACGACCCGACACACTAAATAGTTGCCAAAGAAAGTTTTAAAAATTCGACACTTTTCCGCGGGGGGAACGCACACATAAAAATAGATTGTGAGTAGATCTGTTTCAAATTACCTGAAAGTTAGGAAGAATCACTCTCAAATCAGCTGTTACTGATGCTAGGCATTGTAAAATAATTACTTTGTTACTGTACGGCGCACCAATCGATAGATCTGAAATGACAGTCATTCAAAAGCAAGCAAAAAGTGTATAAAAATGTATTCGAGGCCACTTGCAGATAGATAGATACATAGATAAATCTTTTTTGTATCTTTATGGTAATCGTTGCATATTTAATAGGGCATTATTTATAACTAAAATATAGTATTCTCAAATACACAGGACTTTTTGGTGGGACTTACTATCTTCTTGATCTGTGTTAGATTGGCAATTTCGCATAAACATCCTATATTTAAGAATTGTACTCTATACCATGTTTTTGTCAACTGTTTTGTATGCATAATAAAAGAAATAAATAAATAAATCGATGCCAATGTTTTGAGGGCGTGGTAAATACCCCCTAAGTAAGTACCCCGTAGTAACGTCCAATTCGTAATGAAGCAATACTCGATGAAAACGTCAATTTAATAGAACAAAAACCACTAAAAATTAATTTTTACAAAGCTTACCTCTGCAACCTTTAACATTATCAGGCATAGAAGTTAAACTAAGCCCAAAAGCCCGAAATCCTTCTGGTTTTATTCTAGTCCTATACGTAGTTGGTTGGTTGAGAATCCCAAACCCAGAATAGATGTAAACAGCCCCTGCTCCATCGTCTTCGTAAGGAGCTGCTATTGCCACATCTATAAACAATTAATAAATATTCTTGGATATTTTATATAACATTTAGTTAAAAACTCAGATAACCTTGTACAATGACTTAACGTTCGGTAATTTTTATTTATTTATTAGACACACTATTGGTTTATCATCAACTAGCGACCCGCCCCGGCTTCGCACGGGTGCAATGCTGATAAAAACCTTCCTCATGAGTTACTCTATCTATTAAAAAAAACCGCATCAAAATCCGTTGCGTAGTTTTAAAGATTTGAGCGTTCATAGGGACATACAACATGACACATGACAGAAAAAGCGACTTTGTTTTATACTATGTAGTGATATGTACATATTTAACATTATAAGGAAAACAATATCTGGATAATAAAACCGTTGAAAGTGTGCACAGCACTCATGAAGAAGCAATAAAATATGGAAAAAAGAACATTCTGAAATTCACATTTATATGCAATAACATAAAAATAAATAAGGCCATGAGAGCCATAGGCTTATTTGAGTTTTTACGATATTAAGTATATTTTTTTCCGGTTAAAATTAAACATTTTGACAGAACCAGGGTAGTCTAAATGTGATAACGAGGTCCTGGATTCGATTCCCGGTTGATCACTTCTGACTCAATAAAAAAATTGATCAGTGAAACGGATTTAACATCAGCTTCCTGCCCAGGGGACTCGGGGCTTCACTTTTTGTCACTATATTAGCACTCAAAAAATGTTAGAAAAAATCTTTATATACCTTCTTTTTTATCACCATCCATGTCCCCCAAATTAGCCATCGTCATTCCAAAATAACCCCCATTCTTTGTTGCCTTTATAATCTTTTTGAAAACCAATCTCTGAAATAACAAAAATATAATGTCTTTATCTTCATTAAATGTCGACAACGCGCTTTCGAGGTCTAAATAATTTAACGTATCATATATAATATGGGCAATATTCCTGTGTGTATATTTGCAATATAAAAAAAAATGTTTGAAATAATTTGAGTTTAATTCTATACGTTAATATTGCCGTCAGCATTATGTATCTTTGACTAGATGCAATGTAAAACTTTAAATGCAAAAATAAAGCAGTATAATAAATAAAAATAAAGCAATAAAAGTATGATAATAAGTTTCTAATTTCAATATTTTGTATCAAATGATATACTGAAAATGATTAATAATTAATTTTTATACTACAGTAAATTGATAACCCTCTCATCGACTCCCTACTGCTACACGCTTTTAGCTACATATTCAGTATTATGTTGTATTACATACATTAGGCGAAATGTCAGAATCTGGTACATAAACATACACTGCGCCGCGATCAGTGACGTAACCATTCTCCGCGTACGTTGGAGCAGCAATGAGCAGCGAATCATGATTTTCACTCAACCGTACAGTACAAAGGGCCGCGCCGAACATAGTCCCCATTTGATCGCTGATAATTGTGAGGATTTTGTTGTATTTTTTGTTGAAGAACAATACCTAAAAATTTCAATAACTGTTACTTACAAAGAACGATTCTTTAAACTTACTAAGAAAAAAGTATAAACGTCAAGTCTCATAAATCCGTCGCCAAGGTTCTCTCTAAAGAGTAACAAACATATATAATCACTAAGTTTCGCATTTATAATATTAGTGGGATGTATTTCTTACCTTTCCGATTCCAACATCTCCGTAGGTTGTACTTATTGCAATCAATGATTCGTTTGTGAAAAATCGTCCGCTCGCTAAAGCATAGCCTGAAAAATTGTTACCTTAACTAGAAATGGTTCCTTAGATGGATGAATGGTTTCTTCCATCAAATTTAAGTATTAATTCTAAATGAATTTCATTTAAATGTTTGTGTTCACTTTAAATGAATTTCATTTAAATTTAAATATTCATTATTTTACTTCGTGCACTTATAACATTCGTAAAGAAAAAAAATGCTATATTAAAAGCAAACATACCATAATTATGGTCCAAACCATCTGTTGGATGTTTTTTATAGATTAATTTAGGTTTGTTTGTACTTAATGGATCTTCATATATGATGGCTTGGCCTGGAAAGAAAATTATTAATGTTAAACATGTCGTAATTATCTTCAAATTGGTGTACAGAACACTGAATGCATCAGATCAAGTGTAAAATTTAAAAAACATTATCAATAAAATTATTTTTTTTAATAAAAACGCCTTATAAAAATAAAGATAAATAAATGATTTTGTTTATGATTGGTATTTTGAATTATAGGTATAGTCCAACTTGGCTTTAGTTTGCCGACAACAACCAAGAAAGACTAAGGGACAATCAGTGACGACTGAAGACTCCAATATATACATTGCAAAAACAAATTTGAAAGAAGAATGAAAAAACTGGATATTAACAACATTTTGTCTATATTCTATACTCTATTTAAAAAAATATCCGCAATTATTAGTACATACCTCTTTGTATTGGACTTCCCAATATGACTTGCTTATCTTTATTTATTTCAATGCCCCAACCGAATGAATCCATCCGTTCCTCTAGAATATAATATTAATATAATGTTTTAAAAGTAATTTATATAAGGTGTTACATAGCGTTTTATTCGTTTACAGGATAATCAGAACATGTTCTTATACACGAACTAGCGACCCGCCCCGGCTTCGCACGGGTTTAATGGATGATATTATACATAAAAACCTTCCTCATGAGTTACTCTATCTATTAAAAAAAACCGCATCAAAATCCGTTGCGTAGTTTTAAAGATTTGAGCGTTCATAGGGACATACAACATGACACATGACAGAAAAAGCGACTTTGTTTTATACTATGTAGTGAAGAACTAATGAAAAGGGTTGGCGAGGCTTTGTTAATTTAATATGATGTATTTGTTTATACTTCATGTTTACGTGACGTATCAGCTGGCCGGCAACGTAGGTTAATGAATGATTAAGAAAGGTAGAGAGATATTGGTAGAAGAAAGCGAGATAAAAGAAACTGTGGTGAAAAAACGGTGGCCAAAAAACATTCAATAAATAAATCATATTAAATTAACAAAGCATCGCTGCCTCTTTTCATTATTATTACGTATTCAGGTACATGTTCTGAATGTCCTGTAAAGAAATGAAACGCTCTATGTAACATCTAATATAATCAAAACAGTAAAAAAGAGAAGGGAATAGAAAGAACGTCAAAATGATATTTCTTTCTTTCAAAATGAACATAAAAGAATGAAGAAAGTCGTTACAATTTCAAATATCTATGTTAATATATCTAATACTAATAGAAAGACGTACCGAATTTCTTCCCAAAGGTTTCTCGTTCAATTGTATGAAGTACCGGTAGCATATGCATGTCAGCATCTACCGCCTTGATGAAGCATACGCTTAACGTCGCCAAGGTTCTTACTAAAGAAGAAAAATACACTCGATATAAAAAATCGTTAAAATGGCAAAAAGGTTGTTAAAAAATTTGTAATAGACAAAATAAGCATGGTGTGGCAATTGGTGCCCTCTTTTTTGAGTTGATATTATTAATACAATACTTGATAATTTGAAGTTTAAAACCATTTAAAGGGTGGAATTTTGAAATGCCTGGAAAAGTACTCTTAATACTATATATATCGTGATAGATTTATCTTTATGAGTTCGAGCCGAGTCTTAAAGAATACGGGTAAACTGAAAAAAAAATCCCTAGGAAAAAACATGTTTCGTCTGTCACACTGTTGATTTTTATCAATTTTCTTACTAATTTTAATATAAATGGTACATATTTATCTAATTATTTAATTAAAAAAGAATTGCAGTAATAATGGTTACCGCGTAAAATGAATTTCACCTTTTGATTTCCAATGTGGTAGCTTCATTTCCGCATACCGGGGAGCACATGTCTAAAAATAAAAAAATAACAATAAATCTCAAAAAATATCTGAAAAATTAAATTTATTATAAAAATTAATTGTTATTATAATTTTATATTTGTTGGGTTGAATGACATTGATAGCACGATTGGTGCAGTGGGTATGAAGATGGTCTATTGCACCTGAGGGTGTGCATTCGATTCCCAATAGTAGAAGAATGTGCCATTGAATATTATGTGATGAACATTGTAATTTTCTACTTCTTAAGTGTTAATTTATCTATAGTATGCTCGTTTTTATTTATTTATTTATTTATTTATTATTAATTTGCTTGAACATGAGTACTTAAAGGTGGAAAACAATAATAGGAGTCACATACATGTTCTGCCCGATAAAGGGCATGCAAAATTATGAGTAGTATACATTTGAACATACGATACAATCAATATACACAATACAATATACACACATGTTTTAAGTCCAATTTTACATTCATATTCATTCATACATTAGAATAAAAAATTACATTACATTTGAAAATTAACTAGTTAATGTTTTTTTTTTTTTTATATAAATATGTTTAATTATACATTATTTAAAAATTCTTGCACACTGTAAAAACATTTTTTAACTAACCATTTATAAAGGAGATTTTTAAATTTATTGATAGTCAAACACTTGATTTCCATTATATATTTTCACACACATAAACATACAATTTTTGTTAAATTTTGTAAGTCTGGGGTGACAGTCAAAAACTAATTTATTAGGGTCTCTTTGTGGTCTAGTGCAGCGTTCATTCGCGCTTTTAAAGCAAAGATGTTTATGTTTATGAACAAACACACTTGTCTCGAATATATATAGAGATGGTAATGGCAGCAAACCATATTTAATAAAAATTGGCTTGCAGGATACGTCGGGTGCTATACCGGCTATGGCTCTAATACACTTTTTTTGTAGTATAAAAGCTTTAGATTGATCAGTACTATTTCTCCACATAAGTAGACCATAGCGTAGGATTGACTCCACATGAGCATGGTAGGATACAATTGCAGTTTTTATATTTGTGACTTTCTTAATATTTTTCAGAGCATATACAAATTTATTTAATCTTTTACATGTGTTCTCAATATGTGTTTTCCAGTTTATATTATTATCAATTGTTAATCCAAGGTATGTTTAAGGTATGTTTCCTTTATAAAAAAAGGTATGTTTAATTTTCAGTTATCTAGCTATCTAGTCCCAAACTTGCTTAGTTTGGGACTAGATAGCGAAGTGTTAAACATCCCAGAATATTTATTTAAAAAAATAATATAATTACCACGAAGAACTCGTTATAAGCTTTCACAGTAGCACCAAGCCAAATGTTGTTTTTTGACATTATGTTCACTAAAAAGATAAAGATTTTTTTATAAAAAACAAATTATTCAACATTGTGTAATCAACGTTTGTGTCGCTCATTTTAACATACTAGTTGTTGTCCGATAGATCAATTAAAAATTATCCTTTCACCCAATCCATCTTACGTCTGTTATACGAATTTTCGAAATTTTTACGAAATTTCATCAAAATCCGTTCAGTAGTTGCGGTGTGATTGACACACATACATAAAAATAATTGCTAGTTCCGCCTACGACTTTTTCTGTTTAAACTTTGATTAAAGTATTATTAATTTTATTTACAAGATTAGCCACGCCCTACGGTTTCACCCGTATATGTTATTCTGGATTCTCTCTATGAGTACCAAGTTTCATCAAAACCAGTTAAGAAGTTTTTGCGTGAAAGAGTAACAAACGCACATACATACTTCCTTACAAACGTTCGCATCTATAATACAAGTGGGAAAATTAAAAGGATTACATTTAATATTTTGTTATAAAGCGCTTTCAAGTTGTAAAAAAATCATTATGTAGACAATAAAATAACTAAATTACTATTTTTTAAGCTGAAGGAAATTTTCGTCGTTTCATTTCCGTCTGGATCCAGGGTGAAGACGGCACCAATAAGATCTGCATTTGGGGCACTTACGATCAACCTGAAAATATACACATTATGATGAAACACTAAACATTGTAACTTTTACCTCTTACCTTTTACCTTGTACCTTTTAGTTGGCATCACTAAAAGGTATAAGGTTAAAGAGGAGCCACATTTTGCTATAATATAATATAGAAATTTAATACCTCTTACAGGTCTCAGGAGGAGTGATCCGGGCTCACGCTTGTATTTTGCTTTGTAGTTCGTCACCCCTGGACATTCGTTTACGACGTGGGCGGCTGTTTCTTCGGCCTCTAAGCAGGTCAAATTTTATCCTTTTCCTAAACTTTGAAAAGGTTGTATTCTGGGAACTAATCATAAATATGCGCATACAATATACTTTGATCATTACCTTCCGGTTGATTCCTGGTAGGCAATACTATAGCCAAATAGGGCATCTTCTGGCAATTCAGTTTGCGGACCTAACACTCGCATTGAAGGAATGTGATAGAAACTGCATATCAACGTCACTTGCAGTGTCAAGAGAAGAATGGTATCTGAAAATGTTATTTTACTCTAGTTTTAATATTTTAATTAAACAAAAGTATAGATAGGGCATGTGCATGTGCATCCTTACGTATGGTGCACTTGCTCATTGAGTGCCCAAAAGAGGTTTGACCTGGACAAGCGATGGGGCGTAGTATACTAGGAGACTAACTAATGGATAGAATAAAAAAAATCGGAACTGTGCTCCAAAACACAAATCACTGACATACCACACAAAGCTGCCTACTTATAGTCGGACTGGGCCGGACACCCCTGCCGCATATTAGACTACATGTGGGCCAAACCAACTACACTGTGGGTGCCCCAGAATGTCAAAAAACACCGGGATAGACCTGGGCGCAGGCGCAGGGAGATTGGGATATGCTCGCCTAAAATAAATCCGAGTGGAGGAGAAAAAGAGAGGCCTTTTTCTAGCAGTGGGATACAAATGGCTTGTTATAATAATAAAATATAAAAAAACTTTATTTTCAAATATTTTTTCTAGAAAAACCGTGATTCAATAACGCGATTTTTTATGAATTTGTGAAAAGACATTTACGGTAATTTTAATTGTTTTTTCAATTATGAATGCAAACTCAAAGTACTTCATATCTTTATAATTTTTCTAATGAATATTTTTTTGTTGAAAATTATAATGGACCAAATTCTCATTAATTAATATTATAATTACTTACTCAGTATCATTTTGTCCATTGGAACCATTTAAATATTTACAACATAATAAATATACGACTTCTATTTATTCTAAACGTCAGTAATGATATAATACATTATATGGATATGTACGCATGTGATGAAATTCGGATTTTCCTGGTAGGCAGGAGCAAACAATGGTATTATACCCAATTATTATTGTATTTATCAACTAATTGATATTTACAAGGTAACGTGAATTTTTTCCTTAATTCCAACGTATACGAAATCTATTTATCTATATAAATCTATATAAAATAAGTAGGATTTGTAAAAAAACTAAAAGTGTAACTATCAAGTTTTTTCTTGGTATCTTCACGGTAGATCAACTTTCGTAACGGTGGTAGGTTTTTATAATTGGGTATGTATTAGTATTTCTATGAAATTCATGTGAATACAATATTCGACATATAATCATCTATAATTAACACCGATAGTAAATAATCGATCTAAGGATGATACAAAAATGAAATAAATAGAAAAATATTGGTTTAAAATTAAAATTTATCTATCTTACAGGTTGTGCAATGTAAGAATAATAATACTTTTAAAATGTGTAAACGGGAACTAATTTAGTTGGCATTTATAATTTATAAAAATATGACGTCATTAACGAGGAATAACTGCATCAAAATGTTATTTTGCGTAGTTATTTCCATTATATCAGTTGTCTCTAATATTATTTGAAATTTTTCCTTATGTATATTTGAGTATCGACAGAATTAATATGAGTAAGTAATTTTTATAATATTTTTATTTTTAATATGAAATGTAATGATATAATGAGCATATTACCACAGATTACAAAATAGTTACTATGTAATATTACTAAAAGTGTGAGCTCAAAGATTCCAATGTTTGTTGTTAACTTTATAGATCCACGTATTACTTGAGCTTAATTATGAAAAGGATCGAAGAGGATTTTGTCTATACAGGGTGTCTCGTAATGAGTGAAGCATCTCTTGGGGGATGATAGCTAAGCTAATAATCTATCAAAAAAACCCAATATAGGTCATACGAAAATATCACTGTTTTTGAGATATTGAGGATTTTATAGTTTTTTCAAAAATGTTGACCTCGCCCAATGTTTTTTATTACTGTGGCCGTAATTCTTATTTTTTTTTCATATTTTTTTACTATGTTTTCTTTATGAGTTGCTT
Source organism: Phoebis sennae (assembly GCA_001586405.1). Classification (NCBI taxonomy): domain Eukaryota; kingdom Metazoa; phylum Arthropoda; class Insecta; order Lepidoptera; family Pieridae; genus Phoebis; species Phoebis sennae. The sequence goes on along the minus strand of LQNK01000284.1, from coordinate 80,726 downwards.
TCTTGGATACATGCATTAGATAATAATAGAAATATCAGACAACGGAAGAAAAAAAATATTTATTTCAAATTTAGTACAGAGTAAAATTTTGAGGTCAGATTTTATAGTCTGTGGTTTAAAAAAAATGTACTACACCGAGACGGTCAGTGAACTTAAAAACTTCTATACTTAATACCAATTTCAAAATGGTATAAAACTTATGGTTTTTCCCTATATCAAAAAAAATATTGCAATTTGAAATCAGTTTGGGACCTATTTTAATGATACGTCCAGGATGATACTTAGTTTGAAATGTTATTTTTTTACATGAAAAATAAAATTAAATGTTATTATTGGTCAATATTAATAAGAATTCATAATTTTTAATGTGAAATATTCTGTATAAAATATAAATATTTTCATAAATTTTAAATAGAAATGTAATTGTACTATACCGTTGAAAATCTTGAATTTTACATGATGTGACATTCTATCATGGAAATAGTTAGCAATTTGAATTCAGATCCCACTACACGTATCACCAGGTCGATTGACCAATAATAGTGGACCCGGAAATCTCAAGCGAGGTTGGGTAGTCTCTGAAAAGTTTGGCCGCCATAGCTAAAATTTGGCACAAAAGTAATTGTTTTACTTTTAGATTTATTTTAAATTAATAAAATAATGTTTTCATAAATAAGTATTAGAGAATATTGGAGAAATGAGAGAATATTGTAATGGCATACGATAAAAGTGGACATTAAATTTCATGAAGGTTTATGCATTTCTACACAATACATCACATAGCAAATTATGAATTCTTATTACTATTGACGAATAATAACATTTAATTTTATTTTTCATGTAAAAAAATAACATTTCATACTAAGTATCATCCTGGACGTATCATTAAAATAGGTCCCAAATTGATTTCAAATTGCAATATTTTTTTTGATATAGGGAAACCATAAGTTTTATACCATTTTGAAATTGGTATTAAATATAGAAGTTTTTAAGTTCACTGACCGTCTCGGTGTAGTACATTTTTTTTAAACCACAGACTATAAAATCTGACCTCAATATTTTACTCTGTACTTAATTTGAAATAAATATTTTTTTTCTTCCGTTGTCTGATATTTCTATTATTATCTAATGCATGTATCCAAGAAAGCAACTCATAAAGAAAACATAGTAAAAAAATTATGAAAAACAAATAAGAATTACGGCCACAGTAATAAAAAACATTGGGCGAGGTCAACATTTTTGAAAAAACTACAAAATCCTCAATATCTCAAAAACAGTGATATTTTCGTATGACCTATATTGGGTTTTTTTGATAGATTATTAGCTCAGCTATCACCTCCCAAGAGATGCTTCACTCATTACGGGACACCCTGTATAATATTGTTTAACATAAGATACATTATAATTTCTTTGTTTACAAACGGCTAGGTGATCCTGTCACTAAATTTCATCAAAATTTGTTGAGTAATATTTATTAGCAGGATATATAAAAGGTCACTAAATAAGTAAAAAATAAATATTAATTATTTTACAGCTTCCCTTCCAATTAGTTGCCTCATATTTGTGGGCTTACAATGCATTTCTGCGACTTTTTTCCACGAACCCTCGTATGTAGTTTTATTGCCGGAGAGCATAAAACGATCGGACTTTGGATTTTCACTGGCGTATTTAGAGAAAAACAGGACTTTAGGTAACTGATAAAATAATTTGATTAAAAAATGATTTGAAAAAATTGTTGTGTTGTGTTGGATTGTTTTTTAATTTTTTTTTTGTACAAATCTATCAAGATGTATCAAGAGATTACAATACAAAATATAAATTATATAAAATAAATTTGATTTGTTTTATCCGTTTTAGTAACAAGTGCACCACATGAAGATTTAAATGGGGCTGTGTATTCTTGTCCCGTTGAGAAGATGGCGAACGAAAATTCAGTTATTTGCTCAAAAAACAATATTGATATAGATATATTGGCTAAAAATTATAGCAGAGGTAAGTAAACATGTGCCCTCCGTGCTAAACTGTATATTTCTGAGCTTTTTCGTTATGATTGATACAATTTATATTGTGTAAGTTATGTTTTCGATTACATAGACACATATTCTAGTAATTTGCCGGTAGAAATATATGTTAGCGAAAATAAAGCTTTATGAGAATAGGTATTATTTTAAAGAGTAGGAGCCGAACATTGCAAGCCAAGTTTAGCCAAGCTCGCACCGGTGTAATTACAACCCCCCTAGCAAAAGACCGGCATGAAGTAGTATTGTGTTACGTGCGGTTAGCTGGGACCACGAAGCCTGTATGCCGATCCCAATCCTCTCCCATCCTGTTATACCCCTCTCCCAATTTTACATCATTAATCGTATCCTTATCCCCTCCCCGTCCTTAAGGCAAGTTAGGCACCTGCAACACTATGATGTTACAGATGTTCATAGGCTGCGGTCAGTCACTTAATATCAGGTGAACCGCATGCTCCGATAATCTGCTGTATATAAAAAGGACAAGAAGGACGGAAAGAAAGAAAATCGACTATCGGCTTCTGATTTCTTAAGCTAAAATAATAAATAAATAAATTATGTTAATACTAAAAACGTCGACCCTAGTCAGGATTTCAATTCATCTTTAACTAACTGTGCTACGCCGCCTCGCATCGTAGATACAGCTTTGTAATATTTAAAGAACGTGTGAAAACATTACAAACATACATGCAAAAACCAAATTTCCTCTTCATAATATTTGTATAAAAGTATACACAATATTTTTAAAATAAAATTAATAATTTAATCATATTATTCATGGACTGTTCGTTGCAGATCAAAGCCCCGAACAGAATTTTTGTCTCGGCGCTTCCTTGGCAGTTTCGGAATCGTACATTTTCGTAAGTATCGTATAATTTTATTTCTTGTCCAATGCGATGTGAAATGATAGCCAAGCTTTTGACTTCATCGACAAAAAATTGGGATCTATATGAGTGCTAAGTTCTAAATTGGGTATTTACAAGAAATTCAGAACACGTACCTTATAATGTAAAAAATTTAAAAAAACTTGAATAAGACCAAATTGTTATGAATTTGTGAATGAACATTATTTATTTATTAATATTAAGGAGAGATCACAGGAGCAATTATAGAATGTTACTTATATTATTGACAATATAATATCTTCATTAACATTAAATCATAATGTAGGTAACAAACAACCGATTGCGATCGCGCTTGGACTAGATATTTTAGAATGAATTTGTCAACAATAATACAAAAATAAAAATACTCATTGTTTTATTGCAGACATGTGCACCATTGTGGTCGAAGGAGCTAACAACGATCAAAAATTCACATATTTACGGTGCATTCGGCACGTGTTTTGTGGCAAATGGAGAAACGAAACGTTACAATGGTCTACTAGAACAGTATGAGAGGCGAGATTTTAAAAATGTTGAAGTTCACCCGAAGTTTGGTAAAGTTATACTTATTTTTATACATAAATAAATCTCAGTAACAACCCTGAGTGACAGTTGGCAGCACTAGTGCACTCCCGTGTCTCAAAGAGTACGACAAGCCGTCAGTCCTGTGTCTGATCTCTCTCCGGTCGTGTCGGTCTGCCGTCTTATCGGGTTATGAGAGTAAAGGAATAGAGAGTGCAGTTATGCTTGCGCGTTATATGCAATTGTCCTGTGCAATGGGCTTAATTCAAGAGAGACCATGCCGAATTTGGTCAGGGGAGCTATTATATTATGGTTTATATCTTAAATATTTGATATTACATTTTTATGCCGAAAGCCATAGTTATTGCAAGTGGAGTGATTTCTTCAGTCGTCTATCATACCATTAAATAATAATTTCTCACATGGATAATAATCATCTCTTTTAACAGTTTGCCAAATGACATGAATATCAATAAGGATTTAAAGCAGTTCTGAAAAGCTCTTTCTATTTTATTCTTATATTTCAGATAACATATACGGTGGTGCAGGTTGGAGTACACTAGTAGATGATGCAAATGATTTAATAATAATAACGAAACCCCCATTAAACAGCACTATCAGTTATATGCCAGCGTCAACACCGTATGCGTACCCAAAACTCGTTCCTTTGAGGGTGTATGGTCTGCTGCCGTATATGTATAAAGGTTTGAATAAAATACTAACACAGAATAAAACCAGTGTACTTTTTTTCCAGTTTATGACAGAACCGTTCCACGTGGCTCGGTCCCCTAGCATAATGCTATATAGCCTATGTTCATCAGGGATAATGCAGGAGATCAATGGTAAATTATTTTAAATCGGTCCCGCAGTTTCGGAGAAAAAAAAAACAAAAAATCAACTGCTAAAACCAAGGGGAATGTGTTAATCAAAATCTCCTATACCGTAATATGAGATTAAAATATTGAGCACTAATTCTACACCGTATGACAACGGGTTAAAATACATGTATTGCCACCACATTTCTACCCGTGGAGCCTTTGCATTTGGGAATTGTGACTTAACGTGATGACACACTATCATTAATCTTTTCTTCACCCTCCCGTCATTTAAGCCGGCAAGGCACATTAAAGTGTTCATCAAGATATTCATAGGCATCAGACACTTAACATCAAGTGAACCGCATGGCCCTTATCATAAAAAAATAATACCTCTAGTCATCAGGTTGGGATTGCAATAAAATGCTCAATATTTTCGTTTCTTACGATTCATGGATTGTTAAAATTTCAGGACGTGCTTTGGCCGCTGGTACATTTTTCAGTAATCTTGGCACTTTGTACGCATTTAGTATGGAAAAAGAAAACCGAGCTGGTGGTGTGAGTATGGTCATAATCTTGGCTTATCTGACTTTTAAATTACAATCAAAAGCTACCATATGAGACTTAACAAAGTGTCAGATTTATTTTAATTTTTTTATATTTCCCTGACACCGTTGTGTACAATATCATTTCAGGCGTTCATGAAAATATAAAAATGTGCTAAATTTTCACTTACAAGAAATTTAATTCCCATTATTTTATGATCATTTACATTTATTTGCACTAAATTTTTGAGTTTTCTTAAGCAAATTATACTCCTATCTTAGTGTATACTTTTTAAAACTGCATATTTCATTTATTTATCAGATTGGATTCCTCCAGTACAACAAAAAGTCCCAAAAGCTAACGGTTGTCCAGCGAGCAAAACGCGCAGTCCTCTTCGAGAACCGCATCATAGGTTCCATGTTCGGTGCTTCCCTGCACGCTGTTGATATGAACGGGGATGGCTTCTCGGAGCTGGTCGTTGGAGCCCCTGCGGATCCCTGCTGGGAGAGGGGCATTGAAGTTGGCGCAGTGTACATATATTTGGGAGGGGGCAAGGTAACGAATTTTATAGACTTGACACTGCACTGTTTAAACTGAGGCCTGCTTTCTTTGCCACGCCAGACCGACATGATGTGAAAACCGTGGTATCTGAGGATGCCTGTGACGGGAATGCTCAGTATGGGTAACAGGCCTACTGAAACGGCCTGGCTTCTGGCGTACCCAAACCCATTAACCTCAGCATTAGATGTCCTCTCTGTCTAACTAAGACGTGCTTTACAATACAGTTTTTACTTAAGCTTGAACATAGAAAAAACAAGAATGTATATGATCTTAATAAAATACTTCCTGACAAGTTATCGACATGTATATATTGTGGTGAACACAATCTTATTTACATCTCCCTTAACACTGATTATCTTATATTAGGTAGTTGCCTTGGTACCCCTATTGCCTCAAGCCCTTAGTGGTTTAAGTGGGACCTTAAATTTAGTCTTCCAATAAAGTATACTTTAAAGAAATAGGATGTAGGTTAATCATCAAATATAATTAACATCATCTTACATATCAATCGGTGTTTAATAGGAAAAATCCAGGTCAGAAGCAACCCTATGCATATGTGGTACGCAGGATAATTCTCGTGTCGGTATTGCTATTGCATCACTGGATCTGAATGAAGACAACTATCCAGGTACGTTATACTTGAAATTAAACACACCATAAAAAATTTACAGATAATTATATAGACAAAACAGTCGAAAAAACAAAGTCTTTTAAGAATTGTTGAATTGTCTGCTAATATTATTTTTTTCTCTGTACTATAAAATTTGTGTTACTACATTTTTTCTGTATACCGTATACCATTGCAAAAGTAACTTTTATAATTCTCTTATGCAGTTCCAATAAAACTAAAAAGAGTTGTGTTACTTAAGGATAGTACAATATAATAATAAACGTGGCAATATAACAACCAAAACTTGGTTAGGTGGTTGGTTGCGATTGGTTAAATAAAACCACTTAAAGAAAACGATTCTACCACTAAAAAAATATTTAAAAGATTTCATTTAAGTATTAAAGGAGGCTAATTGTTCAGGGTATCATACAACTATTATTACTGCTAATTTAAATTAAATATATTTCAGAGATATTTATAAGCGCACCGTACGAAAATAATGAAAATGGTGTGGTGTATGTTCTATCTGGCTATGAACTACATAAGAGATATTTAAAAACAAAACGAACGTCGCAAAAAATATCCCTCTCGGAATTAACTTATGTGCAAAGGATAGCAAGTTATCATAAAACATTTGGCTACAGTCTCCAAGTAATGCCTGACTTTGATAAGAAGGGAGGAAATGGTATGTAAAGACAATTTTTTATCATTAATCCTCTCCCTAACTCATCCCCTTCAAACTGGCCAGGCATCTGCGACACTTTGCTGTTGAAGATGTTCATGGGTTGCGGTCAGTCACTTAGCAAATTGACTCAACGTTTTAGTAAGAGAACTTTGTATGGGAAAAAGAAAAGTGCTATTTTTAAGGGTATTTTTTGTCAACAAATTGTGTATCGCAATAAACATTTTACATTTGTACTTCTTATAAAATATTTAATGCCATGCCATGCCATGTTTTATTATGTAAAGTTTAAGATATAAGTTTTAGATCTGACTTATTAGTTTTAAAACTAGAATTTTTAAGATTATTGATTTTATCTGTTTCAGCATTAGCGATAGGAAGTCCTATAAATAGGCGTGTATTTGTATACCGCAGTATTCCAAGTATTACTGTGGTGGTCACAGCTAACTTAGTGGGCAAAGAAGTAAGTATTTTCAGACTTTAAAAAGACTCAAATGGGACAAATGAGCCTATTGTTTCCCGTTGTTTCCACAATAATAAGTTTTTTTCTTAATAAACAGAAGCATAAAACGTTATTTTATTTAATTTTACAATTTCAATTTCACGGCGAGGGCGCTGACTCCTGACATACAGGTTTTCCTAGTTTGGGAGTCAGAGGCTTCAATAATTAAATGTACATAAACATTGTGCCAATAAAGAATTTATTATTATTATTACTTATTATGGTTTTTGAACTATTTATTTATTAGGGACACGAATGCTCTTTAGATTTCCTGTAATCTAATGGATTCGAGATTCTGTTATGTAGCAAACGGATTCTTAGTTCATAATTTATATAATTTTGTCTTGCAGACAGTACGTGAATTGGATAATAATTTCACAGTCCGCGTGAATACTGCTGTAACTTACCCAAAGAGAGCCAACATTACAGCAAGTAAGTATGATCAGCCGAATTTTGTTACTTGTCAATTTACGCTAACATAAAGATGTTATTATTATGATGGTGTTATTGTTATGATTACATAATGATTAGAATATTTAGTAATTGTGTAAGTAGATATATATTTATGTAAAATATTGTTTTAAAAAATAATTTTTATTTCATTTGTAGTAAAAAAATGATTTTAATTTAGATTACTGTCACTATTCTTAACGATTTTTTACTTTTGACATTTATTTACTTATTTTTTAGAACTCTTGTTAGATGTGACGCTTACCGCAAATGCTGCTAAATCAATTGAACCTAGCAACTTTGCAATCGAACTCTCGTCGAAAAATACACTTTTTACTAATGATGTAATCGTCCACTTGGTAAGTTATCGAAACAATTTTTGAATATTAAAAAAAATACAAAATAAGAATATTTAGTGTTCTGATTTACATGAAGGTTATTTTAAAAAATAAATCAAAGCTTTTTGTTAAAAAACTATAAAATGCAAGAGAACACAGTCAGCTATCAAAGTACAACAACACTACAACCGAATTAATACACAAAAATATTGAAAATCTAACAAATTGAGATTAGGTTTTAATGACTATCAGTAACATTAAGTCCCAATAAAAGTAAAATGCCGAGCCTCGTCATCATCCCTGTAATTCTTCGACACCTTTCTGAAATTGACCATTCATGAAGGCCAATATGTGTCTAGACCTTGCTGAGTCACGTTTAACACTTTTCTTTATATAGTCTGCCATATAATTTACGTCTTCTATATATTTTAAGTGACTAAATGAAATTTTCGTTGAAACACTTTTTATTAGTAACAAAAATGACTAAGCAACTTGTATGTTGTTTCGTAGTTAAATAAAGCATAATCTTATATTTATAAATCATATTTTAATGAAATACAATAATTTCCTCATCGTAAAAATCATCGAACCCACACCTCTTTAAGTGATAGAACAATCCACTGCGTCAATCGTGTCTTCAAATAAACGAAAAACATAAAATTTCAGCATGATAACGAACCGGGTCTGTATAAATTTGAGGCTGAAATCCGCAATGAGGAAGCATATTTAAGGAATAAAGGTAACTATCATTTTTCTTTCATAGACGCATTAATAAAATGAAGGATTACTTTTTAAAACAAAGAATTCTCGTACTAAAATACTTATGTCAAAGTTTCCATGTGATAGGAAAGAATTGTATGTGTTCCCAGATTGTAACACATTGACAAAAGGATCATGTTTTAACGTAAAAGGTATTATTTATAAAATATTGTACATATAAAAAAATGTACGTAAATAAGAGATTGGTAAATATTACCACATTTAAAAAGAATAATGTCTCATCAACTTTCTCACGATTGACTGAACAAATAACGTTAAATTAAAAGGAGATCCTGGCATATTGTCAATAGGGTTTTCAAGTTCCAATTTTCTCATCAAAGACTCTCGATTAAGTCATCAATATTACCTTTCAGTGCACTTTTACTTGAGACCCCGCTCGAGTACATTTGCGAATATTCGATCATTCCTCCCCACAACTTTTAAACGGCTCAACCGATTTTCATGAAAAATCTCTAAGAAGACTCGTACATAAGTCACCATAATACAAAAAAAAACTAACTTGTAATCACTTCATCAATTCAGGAGCTATGATGCTACACACAGACACATAGGCTGACACTCGTCAACTCAATATCTCACATTTTGTGTCGGGGTTTAAAAATCGTTTTTATTTATATTTTGTGATATTTACTTTGTGATTACAGCATTCGACAGTTCATTGGTGAGGTTCAGCGAACAGAGCAAGGCTAGAGCAGTCAGAGATATAACCAGGATTTGCAATGGAGATGAGTGTATACCGCAACTGACGATGTTCTTCGATTGGTCTGGAAGGTAGTAATAATTTTACTTCCTATCCTAATATTACTAAACCTCGCGTTACTAAGTATAAATCAAGACCTAACGATATAGAGAACGAGAAACGATAGAGAAGAAACTAAAGATATAGAGGCGAGTGTGGTATCATTTGATATATATGCCTCTATATCTTTACCCTCCGATCAATTTCACCCATTTTTATACTTAAGATTTTTCTTTATCCATACTAGGTATTTGCGTACAAAATTTTATCAAAATTAGACAAATCATATTTCAGATATATTCAGACTAATTTTTGACCCCCCTATCTTCGTGATCGTAGCACAATGACATACATGAAATAAAATATTTAGGTCGCGAAATATTTTAAGATCGTGTCATAAAATGGTAGAAACAGATATAAAGTAATGTAAAATGATAAAACCAATTTTTAAATATCTTTACATGTAAAATTATGTTTATTTCAGGCAAGATCAATACATAGCCGGATCTACAAAATTTGAAACCGTAACAGCAGTTGTACGGAATGAAGGCTCCAAAACAGATGTCTCATGTGTTAGGATACGAGTTTCAGGAGCTCAGGTAACCACAGACGATACATATGCTTTTTTAATTCATCAAAAGCCGACTGACCTGACCTGCATACCGTCTTTTTTGAACGTGACTTTTATGACAGGCACGAAATATTTGTATGGAAAAATAATTGTTTAATTTCATCAAGTTTTCTCACCTTCTAAATCTTCCCTAAATTTCTACAAGCAGTTTAAGATGAAAATTAATCGAACCGGTCCAGCCGTTCTAGAGATTTAACGAGACTTATGAAGAGTAATTGATATTTGAACACCTATATAGATATTGGTGTATTCTTACGCTTCCTTATCAACTGTATTTACAAAGAATACTTGTGTAAGTAAAGCAGTAATACTATGCGAAGTAAGACATTTTTCGATACGTTCCAAATGACAAGTCTTTATTCCAATAAGACTCAATTATCGTCTCTGAATATAGGATTAATGTCTGTCAAAATTGTTTTACGGCTGTTTTCAATATACTATATATCCCTTGTTTCTTACTAAAGTCAGACAAATCTATCTATATGCACTTACTTTGATTTCTACATGCTGTTGACGGATAGCCTTTGCTATGACTTTTGTCATCTTACGTCATGTAATCTGAGATAACAATCTATCTTTAGTCTTTGATACTTTATTGAAATCGGCTGTTAGAGGTGTTATTGGGAAACCGTTCCTCCAAAATTAAAAACATAAATAAATCATGGGGGCCCTGTGCTTGAGAACTCATAGTATAATTAATTCGGGTGATAGAGTTGTGTAAATTGTGTTCTTTTTCAGGTCGCAGTTTTAAAATGTGATCAACTAAATGATACATGGTACAAGTGCGATATTTTCAATCTTGGCAGACATGAAGAGGTATTGAAAACTTAGTATATTATTAAATAAAATACTTTTTAAAGGTTTTTAAATGCGGTTTATTATACATTATTATTAACCCGATGTTTCGAACACTTTACAAGTGGAGGTAGAAACACAATATTTGAAACACTCATGAAGACAACTGTCATCTCAGTCACCCGTGATCACGCTCGCCGTAAAATGTTCGAAAAATTTTTCAAAAAATATTTTATTTATATACGAGACTTACTTAATATAAGATATGTGTTCCTAATTTGTTATCAACTGGTCTAATGTTTTTTTATCCAATTTCATATTTTATGGTTTCTTAAAGCCTAAATTATTTTACAGAAACCCATAGAAATTGTCTTAGATATGACTTCATTATCAAACAAAGATGAAAAACTGCAAATTGAAGTTTTGTTGTACAACACATGCGAATCAGCAGAAAGCGTTGCAACATTCAGAGCGGTTAAGGAAATAAACTATAAATTTAACCCAAAAGAGATACTTGTTGAAGGGTAAATATTGAATTATAAGTAAGAGCTAGGATTTTTTTCTTAGGAGGTGTTTGAGGGAATCTGAAAACTTATTATATGAATGCCTTACTTATTATACCCCGCGACCTGGAACTGAAGACCAAGGTACTTCACAAATCCGATACGGGTCGGAACAAAGATGTTTCCGTCGAAATTTGTATGAATCTTGTTCCGATTTTTTATACTTTCTGATCGGATTTGCATTTGTGAATTGCCTGGTTGTTTAGTATCATGGCTTTTTTTAGACCTGGCAGACAGTTCTACTAAAGCTGTCTTTGAGAATACTATATTTTAGCTATACATAATATTAAAATTGAATAAATGTCTTTTTCTTTCTTTCTTTCTTTCTTTTAAAATTACATACTGCCTGAAATACATATTATATAAGTACTTATGTTTTGCAAAATATTTTTGAACGCGCCTGGCAATGTTAAAACACCAACTAAATCGTATGCCTTTTTTTTCTATTCATTGAACCTAAAACTACAACATTTTTAAAATTGCATGTGTGCAAATATTATTTAATATATTTTTTTTTAATTTTCGGAGTTTATTTAGATTTAGCCCCGATTCTCACCAGCCAAGTCTTCAGTTCCATGTTGGAGTTTTCAACTTGCCTCAAACACCTCCCCAAAAAATGGTCCTAACTCTCGGACTATTACAGATACCTCCCGCACCTCGCATGCATTTAGTATATTATAAGTAGTATTAAGATTAAATGGCCCGTAATTTTAAGTAATTTAATAATTACCTGTATTAATGTTGCTTTTTCATTATCAAATTATTATTTCCTTAAGAAACGTATGAATTATTACTTATATCCTGTTAAAACACTTCATACTTTGTTTTTCAGATTATCGCTGGATCAAAACATTACTGCTAGCAGAATACTCAATGACGATGACACGGACATTGAGAGTTCAGTTTCATATTTGGTTGGTATCACTATACTTCTTATTACTAACACAATTTTAGTCTATATATAACTATGTGACTGACTGACTAAAATAGTGATCTATCAACGCACATCCTTAATCGCTAGACGGATTGAAATGCATGCCAAATTTCCCAAGCTCGTACCGGAGTAGACCCTCCTCTTCCATCAAGCCATGCGGTTCACCTGATGTTAAGTGACTGACCGCAGCCCATGAACACCTACAACAGCAGTGTGGCAGATACCTTGCCAGCTTAAAGAAAGGCGGAGGACAAAGAGGATTAATGATGGGATAACTTTAATGTTACAGGTATCCAACAACGGTTCGGTGTTCTGGCAATCAGTAATAGCCCAGTTCCATGTTAAAGAAATATTCATGGCTAATTTTACTGTAAGTATAAATTCAATCATTCACTAAAAATTAAAATAAATTAACAACGATATGTGTGCTTATAATTTTCAGATAATTTCGCCTTATGTGAAAGAATGTCACTTGGATTCAGAAACAAATAGGACGTATAGTTGTGTTTTGGATTTGAAACCAAATTCTGATTTGTATGTTAAAGCGTCTACAAGAATCCCGAAGAAACAAATTAGTAAGTGAAAAAATGATTATTTTTTTACGTTTATTACGATGTATGCTAAGAGCCCACATGACTATATCATATATCATATTTGCGTACAAATTTTAATCAATATCGGATAAACCAAACTGCATAATCGACATTTTCTTTTGTCCAAACTAACTAGTCTAGCCATAAATTCTGTTACTGGCTGTTTAAGTCATTTTAAAAAGATATGTAATTTGAATTTCGAACATTAGCTTCTACGATAACAAAATATACTTCTTTCCCGAAATTATTGAATGTTTTTTGTTTAGAATTTATTTGTTTTAAAAATGGACTGGGGCACTAAAGAGAATAGGATTGCAGTTATTGCTCTGTACAAAGTAGGTAAGGAGCCAGCCAACATTTTTGATACATTGAAAAATCTAGGGATTAGCCGAATGTTTGTGTATCGTACCATTCAAAGGTACACTGAAACCATGTCTGTTGATGACCGTGAGAGATCCGGCCGACCGCGGTCTATTCGAACAAACCTGGCTGTTAACGCAGTCAAGGCCAGAATTCGTCGAAATCCCATAAGGAAGCAGAAAATTCTTTCAAGAGAAATGAAAATCCCACCGAGGACACTTTCCCGGATTATCAAACAAGACTTAGGTCTTGGGGCTTACCGCAGATACACAGGGCACACCTTAAATCAGGAATTAAAACAAAAGAGATTCGAAAGATCAAAACATTTGTTACTGCGATACGCGGACGAAAAACACAGAAAAATTCTCTTTACCGATGAAAAAATTTTTACAATCGAGGAGCACTACAACAAACAAAATGATCGAGTGTATGCACACAGCTCTAAAGAAGCTTCTGAGGTAGTGGCCAAAGTTCAGCGAGGCCATCATCCAGCATACATCATGGTTTGGTGGGGTGTGTCCTACCAAGGTGTCACAAAACTCCATTTTTGTGAAAAAGGAGTGAAAACTTCAGCCAAAGTGTATCAAGATACCGTGTTAGAAGCTGTAGTTAAACCCCTCAACAAAATCCTATTCAAAAATGAAGTATGGACATTCCAACAGGATTCAGCCCCGGGTCATAAGGCGCGTACTACCCAAATTTGGCTTGAGCAAAATGTTCCCGACTTCATAAAGGCTGATGATTGGCCTTCGGCTAGTCCGGACTTAAATCCTTTGGACTATAAATTGTGGTCTGTGCTAGAGGACATGGCCTGCACTAAGCGTCACCCAAATATTGAGTCGCTCAAAAAATCCTTGGAGGCAGCAGTCACCAAGTTTCCAATGGAAACCGTTCGTAAATCCATCGA